>OX596074.1:38984911-39374911 GCA_951394005.1 Protophormia terraenovae
ATACACATACTTAAAAATGCATTTACAAATTTCAGTTTATTTTGTTTACATATTGTTCAAAGTGTTTTCTTTTTGAAGTGTGACCTTTTGGAGGGAAAAGTTTTTAAGTTGTTTTTCTTCATATTTATAAACATTATTTTCTGAAATTTGTTAATCAACTTGTAGTAATTTTTGGAAAAAAAAAAAAAAAAGTTTTTTATTTTATTTAAAACTAAGTGTTAATAAATTATTTTTGTAAACATTTAATTCTGGGAAATAATTTATTGAATTTAACTCTTGAGAGATTTATATAAATAAATGAATGCCTAAAGGGATAAAATATATTTTCAAAATATTTTCCAAATAAAGAAAAAGTTTTGCTCTTCAAGAATTTTATTACTAAGGAATGTTTTCGTGAACAAATTTCCTGGAAATTATACAGAATAATAAATTTAACTTTCAGGTCTCAAGAGATTGATATGGTAACTTTATAGTAAACAGAATAGCTATTTAAAATACAAACATTTATATTTAATAAATTGCTTTTACTAAATGAAATGAAATAATATATAAAATTTTAACAAAACATAGAATGTTAACTTCACTTGTCATTGACCATCGTTTTCCCTACTTTTATTAGAATGTAGTAACAATAGAATTGAACGAAATAAATATATAAAAAATTAAATAAATAAAAAGGCATACAAATTATTTCGTAATTAATTTATTATATAATCTTAGATTAATATATATTTTTTTATTTTTTTTTTTTTATTAAATATTTTAAAGAGTACTTGTTTCAACTCATTTATTATATAATCGCTCAAAATGACATATTCCTTTTATTCCTTTATTTAATCAAAATGTAAACAAAACATTAATTATGAATAGACTGTTAACTTCACGTACAATTTACAATCATTTTCTATTTACTAAAATCGTAAATAGAAAATAGTTTAACGTACGTGAAGATAACAAAAGAATTTAATGAATAAAAGTGAGGTTAAAGATAAAAAGTAAATAAAATTTATTATTTATTTTATGTTAAAAAGAAATACTTATAATACAAATGTGTTATGTTAGAAAAATATTGAGATCCATAAAATTTAAATTTAAAATTAAAATTCACTGTTAGATGTCAACTTTTTTTAATTATACATATTAATAATCCATTTTTTGTCCCTTCCTAAAGTAAGATTTATCAAAGACTTTTAAACAAAATCAGAATTTTTCCAAAATATTTTTTCTCTTAATGAATTCAAGAAAATTTGATTTTTATTTATTTAATTAGTGCATATTAATTTACAATATATACAAATAATAGCAGATCTGACAAAATTGGCCGTCGCCTCAAGTCTAGAAAATAGTCTGCCGAAATTGTTTAATCATCATATAACCTTAAACTCACCTCCAACGACTAATGATTTTAAAAATGCGATTCTTAACATTTTTAAATATTTTTTTTACCTTTTAAATAATAAAATAAAGAAATAATAATTTTTTGCTAAATCATTTCTAATATTAATACTTAGAATGTCAAATATAAAAAGGTATCATACAAAGGTAATTGACTTTAAATACCGCAAAATCTTTAAAAAATTTTTTTTTTTCACTTAATTGCAAATTATTAAATTAAGCTGCTTAAAGATTTATTTTTTAAACGTTTTAAGTTTCCCTTTTTTCTAATATTTTAAAAAATTTATGTTTAAAAAATAAACCCACAAATGTCAATTCCCTTTTAGTTTATTATTTCATGTGTACTTCATTTAACTGTCATCTCATTTACTAATTACGGTTAAGTGATGCAAGTTAATTATAACATTAAAACCTTACTAACTACATATTAATATGTATATAGTACACATTTAGTTGCTTTCTTTACACACGCTTAACTTTTATAAGTCTTCACAAGCTTCATTAGACATTAAAAGCTAAATTTGTTATAAAATTTTCATCACTTACTCAGTCATGCCGTTTGTTTAAACATATTATGTGTAATGAAATTTGCAACCAAGAGAAATTGTCACCAAATTTTTAAAACAGAGAAAAAATTAAAATAAAATAAAAAGTGAAAGTCAAGTCAGCCCTCATAATCGTTGGAATCATTGAAGACATAAATAATATAAAAGATTGTTGGTATAACAGTGTGGGGTAGTTGTTTGTTATGCTATTGATATATGTATTTTAAAGTATGGTTTAATATTGATATGACAAGATTATATCGTTGATTGAATTACAATTTTTGGTTTGTTTTTTTTTTTTAAGTAGGGGTTTTTCTTTTGTAGTTAAATAAATGCCTTAAAGTGTTAAATTATTTTTTATTTTATAACAAATTAAGGTGTAAATTGTAGTTTATCTCAAAAAGTAACAGTTTTTTTTTTTTTTAAGGAAAAATTTATTAGTGAAATTTAATAAAGAAATTTATGATAAAAAATTTTATTTTCACCCACCCTTTAGGGCTTAATTTATAGTTTGATAAAATTCAATTTATTTGTCATAAATTTATTTTTATCTTAACAAAATTTTCTTTATGTTTGCTTTATTTAATCTTATAAAATTATTGTCTCCAAAAGTTTACTTTTTACATTTTATTATTATTTTTCTTTAGGCTATTTTATTTTCACCTTCATTTTAAAGTTCATTTAACTTTTAAATTATATCAAAATATTAATTTTATTATAAAATGTGTTGTTTATTATTAATTTAAAGAATTTTTTGTTGTTGTTGTTGTTTTCTTTTAATTCATTCATTAATATGTATAAAGAAATAAAAGATAATAATTTAATGGGAATTCATCGACAAAAAAAAAAAAAAAAATACTTTTATCATTTCTAGTTTAACACATTTTTATTGTTATTTTTTTTAAATATTTAAATACACTTAACAAAATTGAGGATAAATAAAAAAAGAAAATAACAAAGCTTGTTTACTTTTTAATCTCTAACCTCAATTTCAAGCATTAAATTCTTTTGTTAACTTCACGTTCGTTAGAATAGTAGTAAATATAAATGGCGAGAAACAGAGAGGGAAGTTAACTGTCCACAATAAAAAAGTGTGGTGAATATAGTTTATTCTTAAAAATGATTTAAAAGATTTATATATATATTTATATATATATATATATATATATATATATATATATATATATATATATATATATATATATATATATATATATATATATATATATATATATATATATATATATATATATATATATATATATATATATATATATATATATATATATATATATATATATATATATATATATATATATATATATATATATATATATATATATATATATATATATATATATATATATATATATATATATATATATATATATATATATATATATATATATATATAAATGGAACATGTTAATATAAAAGAAGTAATTTTTGGTTTCCATTTCAATTAAATACTTAGCACTTTTTAAATTGACTTTTTTTTTTTTTCATATCGAAATTTATTTATTTTTTTTTTTTTTTTTTCCTCAATTATGAACAAGAGCCATAATTTTATTTCTTTAAGTGTAATTACATTGCTGTTAGTCTTTTCATCGTCTTGACCCTTTTCATGGTAAAATGATATAAAGTGTGTTGATTTTACAAAGAAAACCTTAACGATAAAGAATTGAAAGAAAATAAAAAGTAATAATTACTATAAGAAAATTCCAAAAAGAAAAGAAACCAGTAGCTAAATTTACAGGTAAACATAATTTAAAAGAAATAAATAAAATTTCTGATAAACGCCACTTGTGTTAAACCCACCCACACATATTTTTATGACGGCGATTTATAAATTTTGATTAAGCACTTGTTTATTTAAGCTTAAAAAGTTAAAAAAATAATAATAATCATAATTCGTTTAATACCTTTCGTTTACAAATTATTACAAATGAACAAAACATTTTTGGTAAAATTTCTTTATAGATAATTTATTAAATATGCGGTAATTTTTATATTTTAAAATTCCCCACACGTTTTAAGTGCATTTTAATTTGAAATTTATAAAATAGTGTGTATTTTTTACATAAGATTCTAAATAAAGTCAATGTAATTTTTATTATATTAAATTACTGCTGACTGGTTTTTTTATATACTTTGGTAATTATTTGTTAATAAAATTCTTTACTTTCAATTGAGGTTATTAACAATTTAGAAAGTTTGCTTTTGTTAATTTACAATATTTCATTACTTTAGTTAAAGACTGTTTTATTATTATGTATGGCAAAAATCATCGAAGCAATAAATTAAAGTTTTTTATATGTAAAACCTGCTTGAAGTTTTGTAATAATTCATGTGTAACATATAATTTAACATAAGTTCTTGTTTAAAATAATTATATTATATAAAAAGAATTAGAACGTTGTCTTAATTCAACAATAAAACAAAGTAATAGTTTCTTTTATAATTGTTTATATAATTAAAAGTCTTAAATGATTGATTATTAGTTATTTGCTTAACTAATTAAAAGATTTTTTTATCATTTAGTTTTTTTTAACAATTACTCTCAAATGTCAGCTTTAATGAAAAGAAAAAAAAAAAAAACAACAATAAAATAAAATAAATTGATCATTATATATAAAAAAAAAAATATTACTTTAATTGTTAGAAAAAAATGAAGGTATTGTTTGCAAATCTTATGATTAATCTCGTAGTTGTTTTCTTTTTTATTTTTAATGAGTTTAGTCATCTTTTTTTTATTCAAAGCCGGTTATTTGAGAACTTTTATTGAATTCTTTTAAGTATTTTAATTGTTTTTTTTTTTTTTTTTTTTTTTTTTTTTTTATTAAATACATATTATATAAAAATATATAAAACCAATTACTTCAAATAAAGTATAAAATCCCTCTTGAAGAGAAGTTAATTGTTATAATGATCTGGTAGTCTTTATGAAGTTAATCTAATAAAGTGAGGTTGAGTTTCTAATGAGCTTATTCAAAAATGCAATAGAAAAAGGGTATACAGTAAAAAATCAGTTAAAAGGGAATACTTTATAACCAATTTGTCTTGCTCCAAATATATCAAATTAATGAATTTTGCTTTAATTTCCCTTATAAGATTCGCCTTGGTTGCACCAAACACAAATAATTATATGGCTATATTGTGAAACTTTTTAAATTTGAGACTTTTTTATGATAAATTTTAAGAAATATTTCTGTATACTTTTGTTATCCTTTTCCCATTATTGTAAAAAATGCATTCTAATTGCAATGACTTTAAAAATATTGTTTAAATTTTTTATTATTCACGCAAAAATTAACTTGATTTTTATTAGCAATTGCTAAAAGAATATTTTACTTTGTCAAGGTTCACACACAGCAATTTTTCTTGCCGCAATTTTGATTTTATAAGAGAGAGATGAGAATACTAAACTTTTACATTTCCTTTACATCTCTCGCCTACGAAGTCAGAATTGCGGCAAGAAAAATTGCTGTGTGTGAAACCCGACTAATGACAAGTTATATAAAAAGTTCTATTAAGCAAAAAATATGCAAATTATTGCTCTTTATTGTAATATATGCAAAATTATGCTTTTAGGTATAAAATATACAAAAGTATGTCATTTTAATTGCTAAAATATGCACTAAAATAAGTATTTTCTACGAAAATATAACAAAATATCCTGCTTAAAGAAAAATATGACCAAAATCAATGTCAAAATTCTTATAATTATTTGAAATGGGTAAATGTATTATTATATTTTTTTGGCCTTTTTATGACGAACCAATTTTGGTAACTGAAAAAGGTATAACTGAAATATCGATTAATTACTCTATAAAGTTTGGGACTACCCTTCTATCGGCGGTGTAAACGAATTTTAAATACGAATAAATATATATTCAATCAATAGCTATATCAAATAAATCCAAGAGATTAGCCATTTAAGTCTTCTTAGGCTAAATTTTTTTCAGTCTCATTTACTTGCTGTTTATAACAGAGGTCATATGTTTTATTCTAAGTAATGTCAGTATAATTTCTGAACTATCTATTTATAGATAGAGAGCTTTAACAAAGATTTCCCCGAGATATATGCTTAGTCGGTTCAAAATGTTTCACTAACTTCTCAAATGATGCCTGGTATTCTCGGATTATCTAAGAAAATATTTGGATAATTGTGACGTATTGGTATAAACCTACGAATTAAGAAATCCCTGCAGAATGAATTCTGACGGGGTGCATCGCGTGATCTTTGCCAATTCACATTAACTCCATGAAAGATAACATAATTGTTCACCTGGATTATCCTAGCATAGTCCTGCTAGTATAATTCGATCTTGTACGTTGCAAAATTCCACAAAATGGAGTCTGCGAATTTTCCCATGGTTGTGTATCTAAAGAAATCGAGTTCTACGACCTTTGACGAACGTTTGCTGCTTTATTTTTTATCTAATCGTTCGCCTCAAATTTTGGTACAAAATTTTTTAAGTTAACTTCGAAAATCCTCCGCGAATGTCGTATATTGGGCGCTCAAAGTTAACACTAATAAACATTTACCTTGATAATAATGTTCTTAATTTAAATGTGCTGCTCAATCTTGTAAATTTCCATGATGTAACTGAATAATAAACCTTGGCAAAATATTATGACCGCTAGAGGCTCTCAATATTGATGTGCTCTTGGAAAATTCTTTCATATAGACGTGCAGTAGTTAATGATGTCAGAGCGATAATATACCTTTCTCTAGAGCCAAATTAATTTAAAAATTAACAATTAGTTGTCTCCGGAAACATATAAGGACATGTCTTAGAAGAACATTCAAATTTGTTTAAATATTTTTCACAGGCCTCCTGATAAAAAATTATACATTTCCTTTTCACATAAAAACAAATAAAATACAAATTTCTTTTCCTTTCCTTTAAACCTTTATTACCTGTTTTAAATTTATTTAAATCCTTTTTTTGAACAGATTTTAAACTAAGATATCTCTGTAGCTTAATTTAAATATTGATCCTAATCCCGTCTACAGACAGATCAAACTCATTTAAAGTCAAACCTATGAGACAATATCTTTATTGTTGTTTTAATAGTTTATTAACCTTTTATCTCATTTTAAGACAAGCTACTACATTTTTTCTTGGGAATGTTTGTTTTTCGATTTTTACAACAAACGGAAGTAGAATGATGTTGTTATTAGTGTTATTATAATGAAATGTCTTTGGTGTTGCGGTTAGAGTTGCCATTGTCTTTAAGCCCTTAAGGTGTCTGACTAATAGCCAAAGTGTAAAGATTGAAAGACATACACATTAGCGTAATTTGTTTGTGCTACTCTTCTTTCTCTAGTATATTTTTTGTTATTGTTATAGACGAGACCAGACAAGGGACTAACAAATCTAATTTAATGGTCAGTTTTTTTTTTTTTTTTTTTGTTTGTTTGTTAGAGAGTGTGTTATTGTTTTTCCAACTTTAAAACAAAAGAATGACTCTCAACGAATAACAACAACAATAATAACAATCATTGCACTATTTTGTCTATGTTTTGGAAAAGCAACAGCCAAATAGAATTAGACTAAAAAGAAGAACGCGTATAAAATAAGAAATTTCCCAAGGGCAACATTTTTATTACCAAAGAAAATTTCGAGGAAACTACAACAGCAACATATACATACAGTTAGAAAAAAATAAGAAATACAAGCTACCAAAACAAAACAAATTGGAAGAAAGACAAAAAAGAAATAACAAATGATTTTTAGTTGAATTTTGGTAGTGTTAAAGTTTGGTCAACATGATGAAGTTGAGATGATGTTTTACGCTTATAACAACTATTTTAATATTGTTTGTTTTGTGTGTACAAATAACACAACAATGGTGATATATTTCGTTAAATAAAAAACATTTTTTAAATTACAGCAAACATCAAAAAAGAAAAAAATTCCAACCAAAAAAAAAAAAAAAAACATTGACCAAATTTAAAAATAAATATTAAAAAACTTTTTTCATTAAAAATATAAAAAAAAATACAACAAACTCGTTTAACTATAATAAAAGTGTTTAAATTTAAGTTAAAGAAAAAAAAAATAACAACAATATAATATTAACAAGACAAGGAAGTGTTTAACAAAAAAAGAACAAACAATATAAAATAAATAAAAAACTATGGCTTCATTACAACAAAAACGCCCCTCAATATCAAATTGGTTTTCATCTCTAAGAAGGCAACCAAAAAATAAAAAATCCTCTTCATTATATGGTGTAGACAAACAATATCAACGTAGTTGTATTGATTTGCCCTCCAGTACCTTTTATGTGGGTCCCAAAACCAATAAGGATCAATATATTAACTCTACAACAAATTCACCACTCAGCACTAATTCCACAGATAATTTGCTAGATAATGAACGTAAATCAAAAGCAAATATTTGTGCCAGATGTTGTTGCACGATCTTGCCACCAAAATCAAGATCTCTAACGCCGCCCTCCTCGCCCAATACTACCAGCAATACCATAACCCCAGATTCCAATACACCCACAACGTGTTCACCTGCGCGATCTCCTTCAATAAATCCTTTTACCAGCATAGCTACATATAATAATACCACTCCAACTGCCAGCACCACAACAACACCTTTATCGGAAGCCCCTCCCTCGCCTTATGATAATGTGCAACCTACCGTCACCTCTTGTACAGTTTATGAAACTGAGGTACGTAAAAATGTGGAAATGGTGCGTTTAGAATCTTCCGATTCAGGGAAATCAGAAGGTACAACACCCACAACACCTAATACGCCACCCGCCGCCACTCATGTTCTTAAAAAGACCACAGAATTCCAACGCTCTCTGACTACCACCACAACGCAAACTCTCATAGTGTCACGACCCGTAGAGCTTATACTCAATGAAAAAGGTGAAATTATAGGCAAACGACCCAAATCTCTAGAAAAAACTACACGTTCCAGTAGTTTGGGTTGTGTATTAGATGAATGTTCTGAACTCAATAGCTCCGCTTTACCTACATCTCCTCTCAATGAATCTTCTCCTTTAATTTTGGATTCTACCGATATCAAATTTATCGATGACTCTTCAACATCTCAAAGTGAAAATGAACGCAATTCTCAGCAAAGCTGTACACAAGATACCACAGAAAAAGAAAGCTATTATTATACGCTGCCTTCGAAATTTAAGAAAACACCACGTTCACAGAGTGTTTCAAAAACATCAGTGGGTTCACCGCGTAATATTAAGGCTGGCCTTATGTTAAATAATAATATTGGTAGTTTGTGTGATGACTGTCGTATTGTTATTGAACGAAATCGTAATAATCGCAATATTCACTATACAAATGCACTGATAACGAATAGGGTAAGTAGAATTGAATTGTTAAAATATTAAAAAAAAAATGATCGTAGTGTTAATACTTTAGATATTACATAATACGAATTTTGCTTTACTAAAAAATAATCATTGGCAACACTGTTGAAGTTGTTATGTTAAAATTCCATTAGCTGGCAACTCTTTTTACACTATTGGAATCTACTAAGGGTTAAAAATGGATGTAAAGCTATAGTCACACTTGACAAATATTTAATCAAAATTTTAAATTAAAATCTTCTTAAAACCTTGTAAGTGTTTTGAGGAAGTAAACGTCACCAAATAAAATGTAAATTGTGTTGGGTATACAAATTTGTTTTACTTATTTGTTACATCATTCTTATAGAATATTTGGCAAGTCTGGCCATGTAGTATCACGATAAATTTCCCTCTCTAAAAAATTATTGCCATCACTGTAAAATTCGCTATAAATTAAATGTAATGAAAACAGTAGTTAAATATTGAATTAATAATTTATTTATTATTATTTTTTTTTATTTATTTAATTAATTAAATTAAAATAATAAATAAAGTCAAGACAAAGTTCATGCTTTTAATTTCATATATTCAATTATTTTTATAACCTTATAAAGGGTCATTGACATCACAGTTAAAACCGCAATAAATATTACATAATTTTCAATCACATGGCACCACCTTTTATGTAATAATACAGTAAGAAAAATTAAAGTTTTGTTGTCGAAACTAAGTTCACATTAATATTCTCTCCAGTTACAATTCTCATATTTATAGGATCGAAAAATAAACTAAATTTAATTGTCTAATAATTTCGATTATTTTATTCTCCAATAAGTCTCATTGGCATCACTGTTAATGGCAACATTCTTTAATTATATAACAATAATAATTAAAAATTTAATTTAAATTTTTCAAACCAGAAATTTCAAAGGTATTAAACTAAATTTAATTGTCTAATAATTTCGATTATTTTATTCTCCAATAAGTCTCATTGGCATCACTGTTAATGGCAACATTCTTTAATTATATAACAATAATAATTAAAAATTTAATTTAAATTTTTCAAACCAGAAATTTCAAAGGTATAAGTTAGTAAATCTAAAATAAAATTATTCAATTATTTCAATAACTTCCTTTCCTGTAAAAAATCAGGGGCATCACAATTACAGCTGCTATTAATATTATATAAATTTCAAACATCTGGCAACACCTTTTAAGTATAAAAACATCAATAATAATGAAAGTATTGTTGTCAAGACAAATTTCATATTTATTTTGTCTCCAGCCAGAAAATTTACATTTTTGTGTAAAATAATAATGTGTGATTGCAATTTTTAATATTCTATAAATAAACTGAATGACAGCTAACATTGGCATTTTTTTAATAAAAAAAAAAACGTTTAAAATACAACAATAATAATAAAAATATTAATGACAACAATGATGAGCTCATAAATATTTTGAAATGAATTGTTTAATGATGAAGTAACAAATGGATAAAAAATTTTGTAAAATAAACAAAAAATATTAATTTCATAAATCTATAAAATATTTAAACAATGACAAAATCTTTTTTCTAAAGATTTAAAACAAAAAAATAAAGAACTTTTAGTTAAAGTTTAATATTGAAAAGATTTTATTTTTTTCAATGCTCATTATTAAAATTTCCAACATAAAAATATTTAAAATAAACTTCAAATCTCAAACAAAACAAAAATCCCCTAATTACTCATGACAGCCAACAAGTGGTTTCACATGTTCTCTCATATTGCTGCTGAATAATTTAAAGCAAAAATACTTAAAATTTTATTACAAAATATAGAAATAGAAAAACATATTTCCTTTAATTAGCTAGTTTCTAGCTTTTTAAAAATATCAACACAATTGTAGATGAAGAAAGATAAAAATAAATAAAATATATAAATGATATAAAAATCTATTTTTGTAAAATATACATAAATACATACTTGAAAAGAAACCGGTCCGAAATAAATACGTTTCTTCTTTATTTTAATGTCCCCATACAAGTTAGCAAAAAATAAATAAAGTATCAACAAATAGGCTTTAGCTGCGTGTTATAATTCAAATTCTTTTTAAGAACAACATTCTTAACTAATAATTGAAGGAGATTTAACCCATTAGAAACTAATGAAATTAATAAAAAAAAACTATTTGGAAATGAAGATAATTTGCAAGTCTGTTTTAAGGCTGATTTTATAAACAAATAAATTAAGATGCATTTGTATAAGCTGACAGCATTGACACCAGAGAAACAAGCCATATTGGCTTGATCGGCGGCAGCCAATTAGCCGCCGATAAAAAATACTCTTTAAGCCGCCGCCGATAAAATATAGTCGGCTAACTCTCTGGTTGACACTCGTGTAAGCATAGTAACTGTTTAGTAGTGCCAAGTTGTTAGAATGTAATGATCATAGTGGCAACTTTGCTGAACGTCATCATATTTTAACATCAGCAGATTTAAACATTTTAAATATTTTTAAAATAAATATTTAGATCTGGAAAAAATATATAATCTAATAAAATATAATTTATTTCAGTACAACACTGTGGAACAAAACCCTAATATATTTCATTCAAAGTATAAGACATTTATCTTTAAATTTAATTTTCTTTACCTTCTGGTTAATATTTTATAACTTAACGTTCTGGGGATCTTAAGTATGGATAAAAATATCATATCTCAATGGGTTAATCTTTTAATAATCTTCTTGTTTCTTCTTTTTTGCTTTTTTCTAAACAAGCGCCTTTATAAATAACTCATCGTTTTGTCGTTTCTTCAGCTCATGTTGAAAACTAACTACCACATTTTTTTAATTCTTTTTATTCTACTCCAATACACATATTCAGCATAATAGACTTTATTATTTATATCTATTCAAGCTGTCTTCTTCTTTTGGCTTTTAATTCAAACGTCATTAGATATTTTTATTATTTTTTAATTTAAAGCACTTTTGCTACAAACAGGTTTTTGGTATTTTTCCTCGCTTAACCATCTCTAATTAGTATAATTGATTAGGAAAAAAAGACACATCATATTATTCCCAAGCCGGGTTATTTTGAAAAATAACTTAAACAAAATCTTATCAAAATAATAGTATCTCTAGTAGATGATAATGATGTTTATAAGAATTTGAAGTAGAAGTAGATTTACTACTAATACTTTTACAACTACTGTATGGTAATATTGTGACAGGTTTTCTGATTTATAATTATGTATAAATTGTTGTTTTATTATTATTAAAAAACACAAAGCGGTTTAAGTTCTTTGAACTTTATAATATTGTGTAATTATAATAGAAATGTCTTAACACAAATATTTTGTAATTAAGTTATTTTGTAATATGGTTGAGAGAAAGATATCTAGAGGCTAAAGGTAGAGAAATTGATTTAAGGAAATTATGAAGCTAACGGGAAAATTTTATATTTAATAATTAATTAAAATATAATTTTTAATAATAAATTAAAGGCGCTATTATTTAATAAATAGATAGATGGCAACATTAAAATTATAATAATGCACAGTGGGGCCAAAAGCAAAATAAATGGTAATTAGTCTGGAACTTTGAAACGACTGAACCGATTTAGATATAATAGTCACATTATATATCAATTTAAAGGGAATTATGTCTTCTTTAAAACTATGTATAATAAATTTCACTATTTTGAAATTTTTAGCACACTTTTCTTAAAATAAAGCGAACAAATGCAAATTATGTTTATATGGACATATTTCAAAAATTTGAGACTGAATAATTTTTAAATGATTATAGGTATCAACATAATTTTTGCACATGATGTAAAATATTTAATGAAGAATTGATAAATGTGCAAATAAGAAAATTATATATAATTTTACTATATATTTTTAAAAGTCGAAGTTTTTATTATTGAAAATATGGGTATTTTCGGAAAATTGCCTCGTGTGACTACGTTTACCGGCAGGCTGTCATAATTTTTTGCAAAACCTTTAAGAACATATTGGGCTATATAGTTTAATTTACAGAAGTACCGAAATCAACAATCAATTTTTTTTACAGACTCAAAAAGTTCAACGTCTCATCCAAAATTGATCATTTTTGACCACTGCTGGATGTAGGGTGAACTTTCAGAAATTTTCAAAATTACACTTACACGTTTTCTTGAGGTCCAATCTTTCAGAAAATGCCAAAAAATATTAAACTTTTTTAACTAAATTTTTAAAAAAAGTTAAATATATAAAGTTACTTTTTTGGCAAAAAATTGCAATTTTCGAGGCCTGTTTTGAAATTTTGACTTCGAAAATTTTTTTCTTGTCATCGAATTGAGGTAACAAAAAAAATTTTTTATTAGCATAATTTAGATAATTATAGACATATTTTTAAAAATTTTAAAAATTTTATTTTGAAAGTTATAGGGCAAAATTGCAAAAAAGTCAAAGCCAAAAATGAGAAATTTATTTTTTGAAGTTAAATATCTTTTAAACCATACCAGATAATTTAACACAGTAAGCATGTTTTTTCCTTGTCTTGCTTAGGAGAATTCAAAAATGTTTTCAGATATGTTTTTCACCTTGGGATGGTCAACTATGGCCCACTATATATCCAACAATATTCTTAAAGCCTAACTCCTCTATCGATGTTCCAAGTTTCATCTAAATCGGTTCAGTGGTTTCAAAGTTCCAGACTTATTACCATTTATTTTGCTTTTGGCCCCACTGTGTAATGGTAAACAAAGCTACCCATATGTATAGCTAACAAATAGAGTTACCAGTATAACAGAAAAATCAAAAAAATCGCTTAAAGGTATAATTAATATTAATAACAATGTTTGCATAGATTTTTAGAGAAAACAAATTAATAATTCATATATTTAAAATATTTATTATATTTTAAATTAATAATTGAGAATTTTTCTTTTCCCTATAACATTTCAAATGATCTATTTTCTAATTCTTGCCACACGAAATTCAATCTCTAACCATTAAGAATCAAATACATTTATCTTTTTTCTTAATTTCCTTATAATCGGTCTTATATTTTTTTACAATATAAGAAAAAACTAAGAAGTCATATAAAAATAAAGTATAAAATTACAAAAATATAAAAAAATATGTGTCAACATTTTAAACGTATACAACCCAAGAC
The DNA here is from genome assembly GCA_951394005.1 of Protophormia terraenovae. Classification (NCBI taxonomy): domain Eukaryota; kingdom Metazoa; phylum Arthropoda; class Insecta; order Diptera; family Calliphoridae; genus Protophormia; species Protophormia terraenovae. The sequence continues at coordinate 38,999,334 of OX596074.1, forward strand.
AGACTTAAAAAAAAATAAAACTGTCATAAAAAAACTGTCAAATTGACAAATACTACAAATGTTCAAGTAAAAGTATTTTTACAAAAAAAAATAGAGTATGATTAAAATGTATTAAAAATAAAAAAGCAAAAATTTGCAGTCATGTAAAAAAATTATACAAATCTAGATCATGGTTGATTTAAAATATAAAAAATATATAGTATTGTAAAGAAGCCACTCAAGTTACGCTGAGAAAATAAAATAAAACTGTGATACATGCAGCTTAAATTAAAAGCACTTCTTGATGGTTGTTTAGATTTGCATAAAAAAGTATTATAGAAAAAATTGAATAAAAAAAATCGTTAAAAAACCCCACAATAACTGACAATTGATATTTTCCGGTTTGTAATTCGTAGTTTTTATTTTTTAATAAAAAACGTGTCAATGTTGAGAAAAAAAATTAAATACAAACTTCCTAAAAACTACTTAAAAATATTAAATTCATGCCAATTATCAAAAAAAAAAAAAAAAAAAAAATCAAGAAATATAAATTTGCTGTTTATTGATTTTTTATAATTTATAATTTCTATAATTCAGTAATTTAATTCCTTTATTATTAAGCATGACTGTAAATTTGATTGCATTTATGTATTTAAGTGTGGCCGAATTACAATTCAGACGATGAACTACAAATAATATAAATAAACAAAATAAATAATTAAAAATAAATAAATAAATAAATAAATATTAAAAATATATAAGTAAATAAATACACAATTATAAAATAATTAAAAAAAAATGCAAAATTTATTTTCTCTTCACTTTTTTTTTACTTCTCTTTTTATTGTCTCTTAAGACTCTTTCATTTCAACATTAAGTTCTATTGGCAACACTTTATTATAGTTAATTGACCATACTATAATTTGTTGTTATTTTAACGCTTTGTCGCTTTAATTGTAATCAAGCTTATAACATAGTAAATTAAATTATTTAAATTGTATCTCAGACACCCAGAAATGTGTGTGACTTAAAAAACTGAATTTTATTAAATTAAACTCAATGTGTGGGCCATGTGGTGCCCTGGTACGTACTATGTAAAAAAATATTTTTAATTTTTCTGATTTTGATAATTTATTTTTAATTTAATTATATATTTTTATTTTTTTAATATAAAAAAAGACTTTGACAGCATTTTGTTTTCATTTTTTTATTTTTTTTATTTTTACTTTCAGTTGTTTTATTATGTATTTAATCGTTTAATTTGCAAATTTTTGTATGTTTTTTTGATGGCGTGTATTTGTTTTTTTGTTACTTCATTTCAGTCCAATAAACTTAATTGAACTTAAAAACAAAAACATTGATGAAAAAAAAAATACGTTTTTTATTAAAAAATGTTGTATATGGCTGGAATTTTTTAAAATATGCCAGCTTAAAATATTTAAGGTTTTTATCGAACATGTTTTTGGTTTAACTTCCGTAAAATTTATTGATTTGTTTTTAAGGTTTTCAGGAAGTTTAATAAATTTTTGCACAAATAATAATTTAAAATGTTAAATTTGATTTAGGGATTTAAATTCCTTAAATTGCATTATATTAATAAGTTTCCATTTCTTTTATATATTTTTAGCAAATCAAAGATGAATTATGCGAAGTGGTTTCCGAAATGGAGGCACTTGATGTGCCCGAAGACTGTAAACATTCCAATAAAGATAAACAAATGTCCATTGGACGTAAGAAATTTAATATGGATCCCAAAAAAGGTAAAATAGATCATAAAATTATAGCAATAATTTTAAAAAATGAAAAAAAAAATAAAATAAGACATTAAAGCCATAACAAAAAAAGATGTCACAGTTTTATTTCTATACTGTTCCTTCCTCTCAGTTAATTAATTATTTGAATCATTTAAAACATTTTGTTCTTAGAGTAGTTTATTTTAAATGTATACTAAATTATTAACAGAGGATTTTCCAAACGTGGCACAGTGGGGTCAAACGCAAATTTTTTGGTAATAAATCTGTATCTCCTTTGTATTAAATTGAAATCTCGCGTGACATTTTTTTTATTAATCGATAAAAAATGTTACTTTTTCCAAAATCCACCATTTTTGACCAATGCCTGATGTAGGGTGCAAGCCTAAATCAGTTCAAAATTTCTACATTAACCATTTTGAAACCTTGTCTTTTGAAATATGTAAAGAAAAATTTTTTTCTTAAACGGAACTTTGAGTAAAAAGTGAAAGAATTTTACTAAATTTTTGCCAAAAATAGCCATTTTTCATACCAATTTCAGAGTGCTGACTTTGAATATTTTTCACATCTAGGCGCATTGAGATAATCCAAAAATTCTTTCACTATGTTATTTTGAAATATATAGCAAATGATACGATATTTTTAAAAATTTTTTACTTCATATACCTCAGGACTTATTCCCGAAAAACGAAAGAAAGTCGAGCCAAAAATTCAAAAATTCAAAATTCAAATCCAAATATCTTTTTGACTGTAAGAGATAACTTGAGCGAGTAAGCTTACTTTTTCTTTATCTTGCCAAACACTTTACAGAAATATAAAAATCTTTGAAATCGGACTTCATTTGTATAAGTTACGATTTTTTTAAAGTAAATTTTGACACCCTGTAGATTTTCTTGTGTTATCACAGGGTGACTACAGGATGATTTTCCTCAAAGCTTAAGTCCTCCTCTGCAACTCTGCCATACATTTCAATTTAATCCAACCAGTAGTTTAGGAGATACAGATTTATTACCAAAAAATTTGCGTTTGACCCCACTGTGCGTGGTACGTGATCTTTACAATAAACAAGTTGGCATTATTGAATGTCAACAGGGTTGTTTAGAAAAAGATAGATTATTTTAAAAGCTAGATGTTTTTTGCATCAATCCGATTTATCCAAATTAATTATATATTTTTTATCTAATAATATTTCCTATTTTGAAAAAATATTTAAGTCTCTATTATAAAAATATTATAAAAATATTAAAAAAAAAATATTAAATATGTTAATAAATTGTTAATTTAATATTTCCTGATATAAATTAAATTATTTACACCGCCACCATAAAATTGATGACAAATACTAATGATAAATTACACTATAATTAGCTTAAATTAATAATAGTTTTTTTGTTTACAATAAAAAACATGATGTTTACACGCGCCAATTACAACAGTATGTGCGATGTTAATAATATTTTGTGCAATACCACAAATTAATTAAGTGCATCAGGCTGAATGAATGTCAAAAAGGATTTTATGTTTTCTTCAGCTGCTCCAGGCTTTACTACGGTATTCTCCCTCAAATTAAATGCTCCCCATGAAATTAATAAATCGCAATGAAAAATTTATGTAAATACCACACGCATGCGAAAGAAAGAAAAAAAATAAACATAAAATATAAACGACATTATAAATGGAAAAACACTTTACACATCATTACGAAAAGTTTACAATTATGATAATAAGAGGAATAAAGAGGGGGAGCCAATGTTATGGGGTAAACTTTTGTACAGTAAGTGAGAAAAGTTGGATTGAAAGGTTGTCTTTCTTTTTCTAAAGACTTTCAAATCAGGGTTGTATTAAATGGTACTCAACTGAATTCAAACTATTAATTAGAAATTTTGTTTGGGCTTAGTATTAAAATAATTCGGTCCATCGATTACAATATTTGTATGAAGTTTTTGTTCCAGGAATTGAAATTGTTCAATCATTGGAATTTAGTGTCTTTAATGGAAATAAATTCAAATAAATTAATCATTTTGAAGCAATTTTTCATTAACATTTTTTTATACTTTCTTTACACACTGTAATGATTTCCTGTTTATAATTGAAATTATGATTGATTTAATAAAGGGTAGTTTTTTCTCATTTTCGTAATTTGTAATAAAATTATACCGACATATTTTCTTTATTAAATGCAAAAACAAAATAAACACATTAAATATACATACATATTAAAATTTATTTAACAACTTAATAAGTGTAAATTCCCATCAACACCAAACCCCTGACATGAAAAAATAAAATCACATAAAAAAATGTTTCAACAAAAAGAACCGCCAGAGAAAAAAAATATTATTAAATGCTTACATATTGTAATTATATATTAAAAAAAATCTTTAATAATTTAAAAAAAAAAAATCATAAATTCTTACTTCACAAAAAAAAAAAAAAAACGAAAAACAAAATATCTTGACAAATTTTGACAGTTCGTTGACATTTGAATTTAAGTGGATAACGTGATGTTGTTGTTGGTGGTAGTTTGGCTGCTAGTGATGCCACCACTCCCTATCAAATGTTTATCAAGATTTTCGTTGTTTCTTTATTGTAGTATAAATCAGTTACGGGTATATTCTTCTTTCTTTGGTTATGTCAGTACCGTGTTTATTATTATAAGCATGTATCAAAATTGATTTAAATTACATTTTGATGTTTATTTCGGATAAACGAAGTTATATTCTACGTTATAGAATTTTATGAAATGTTAAATTATATTTTATTTATTACTAATGATGTGTGATCATTATAAAAACCCTTAGGAAAAAGCATGACAATCACTTTTTCTTTTCATTTTAATATTTTGCTTTGCTTTTTTTTTCTGAAAAATGTTTTTAACGATTTTGTAAAAATATTAGATAACATTTTGCGGAGTATGCGGGATAATTTATCAAAGATTAAGAAACAAGAAACTGTCTAGCTATTAAAGAATTAATTATAATATTGTTTTTGAGAACAGTTAAATGATTTTGTTGAAAGATTATATTTTAAAAAGTGTTGAATGGGAGGAGTTTTAACTTGAGCAAGTCCAATTAATTTTATTCTATTTATTTTGTGTTAATCATAACAAGAATACGGTATACCAACTCAATGTGAATGTTTGTGAAAGAGAAATGAATTTCTTTTGCTTTTTGTGATAAAGATAAAATGAGTTTAATATAAATTAGTTTATTTGATAAAAACAAAAATGTATTTTAAGAAAATCTACAAAATTCTGTACTTTTGTAAAAGCCTGTCTAACAAATTCCATTAACAAGTTTTGACCTTAAGTCTACTGGACAATTTATTCTTCATTATTGATAACTTAAAAAAATGCGAATCTTTTCCTAAAAAATATTGACCATTTGATGTTTTAAATAGTTGTTCACAAACTTTATCATTAGCTTTAGTTTGTAACAGTCACTATAATGTGAAACAGTATACAGTAAAAGCTCCCATAGGCGGACAGCGATTGTCACGCTGATTTTGTCCGTTATCGGGAAATGTCCGCCTATGGGATATGGTACACAATTTTTTTCAAAGGTGTAATTCCGTACTATATCTTTTTATTCGAGCATTCGCGCAATATTAGACACGCCCATAAAAAAAATCTCGACCTAATGGGAAAAACTGAAAGCAGATTCGAGTTTAGCATACGGAATTCCATCTAGTCCACATATTTTTTTTAAAGGAGCACAAAAAAAATTTTTTTTTTTTGTCGATCAGTGTAATTAACGATCCGATTCCACCATGATAATACTGAAGAGAACACACAACAGTCATCAAATCCCTGATGATGTTATCCAGACTTTACGGAGTTTCTCTTTCAACAATACCTAAATGGATGAGACTCTACGAATCCTAATGAAGTGTGCCGTGCGACGGGAACTACGTATTCTGTGCCGCTGGTGTTTAATTATAGTTTTCAGAAATAACAAAGCAATTTACTATTGCAAACTTGTTTATGGCCCTTCAAATCGGATGTCAATCTACGATACTACATGTTAATGGTCCTTCGAACCGGATTTATGTTTAATACGCTGCACAGTGGAGTCAAACGCAAATTTTTTGGTAATAAATTTGTATCTCCAAAACTACTGCTCGAATTAAATTGAAATGTATGGAGGAGTTGCTGAAGAGGACTTAAGGTTTTTAGAAAAATCATATTGTAGACACCCTGTGATAATGCAAGATAAGCTACAGGGTGTCAAAATTTACTACCTCGAGTATGTAAAAGTTAAAAAAAATCGTAACTTCTACAAATGAAGTCCGATTTTAAAGATTTTTATATTTATGTAAAGTGCTTAGCAAGGTAAATTTCAAAGAGCTGACTTTGAATATTTTTCACGTCTCGACGCATTGAGATAATCCAAAAATTCTTTCAACATATTATTTTGAAATATATAGCAGATTAAAAAAAAAATTTTGAGGTATATACCTCAGGACTTATTCCGGAAAAACGAAAGAAAGTCGAGGCAAAAAATCAAAAATTCAAAATTAAAGTGTAAATATCTTTTTAACTGTAAGAGATAACTTAGGTGAGTAAGCTTATTTCTTATTTACGTTACTAAGCACTTTACATAAATATAAAATAAAATATAAAATCGGACTTCATTTGTAGAAGTTACGATTTTATTAAACTTTTACATACTCGAGGTAGTCAATTTTGTCAACCCTGTAGCTTATCTTGTATTATCACAGGGTGATTACAATATGATTTTTCTGAAAGCTTAAGTCCTCCTCAGCAACTCTTCCATACATTTCAATTTAATCCGAGCACTAGTTTTAGAGATACACATTTATTACCAAAAAATTTGCGTTTGACCCCACTGTGCGCTGACAGCAAAGCGACCATTAGAGACCTAATGCTTCATCCAAGCTATTCGTAACCTAAACTTACATAAAGCCTCAACACTCTAAAATTTTCTTTCAATCTTTTGATTTATATTCAATTCCTCAGACTTATCTTTAAAAAACCATTAATTAATTTAAAAAAATATAACTAAATTGCTTTGCAATTTATCAATATTTATTTATTTCTTTAATTAAATCTTATTATAAAAAAGTAATAAATTTAGCCATTAACAAGAAATTTAATTCCGCTACCGAAAAAGAAACCAACTTCAATTAAGTTTATTAAAAAACATAAATCTTTAAGCAAACAATTACATGTTCAATGGGCCATTAAATAAACCAAAAAAAAAACGAAAAATAAGTTAAAAAGAAAAAAATAAAAACATTTTTTCATAACAAGAATGTTTTTCCTCCTTTTTTATTGGTCAATTATTTAAATTCATATTAAAAAAAACAAAAAAAAAAAGAAACTGTTGGTTGTTATGTTAACAAACATTCGCACAAATATACCACACATTTTTGAACATTTTATTTGCCAGTTTTATTATGTTTATACACAAAAAGAAAAAAAAAATACTGTGAAAATAAAAATTAATAAAGCTGTATACATAATAATAAGTTAAATAAATGCCAAATAAGAAAAAAATAAATAAGGGCACGTCAGTTTTAGTTTTCCATACAATTTGTCAATCAATTTGTTGCCACTGTTGTTGTTTTTGTTAATACAACAATAACAAAATAAACAAAAACAACAACATAAAATTAATGAGAGCAATAATTTGCGTTTAAATTAACGGAAATTAAACCCCAAAAAACGCACAATTATTGACTGAAAAAAATAACCACAAAAGAAACGTTACATGAAGAAAAAAAAAACAATCACGATATTATTTGTTTCTTTAGTAATTTACAATAAACCCCATTGAAATGTGTGTAAAATAATAATCATAAAATTGAAAACCGGCAACTGCAAATTTACTTTATGTACCAATCAACCAAAAAATTTAAAAATATCAACAAATGAAGATTGGAAAATAGACAACAAATGAATATTTCAGTTCTATACTAAACTTTAAAAAAAAAAAAAACGTCAACAAACATTAACAAATAAACGTATGAACGAACAACAATAATAACAGGAATGAACATTCACCAAGAAGTGTTATTTATTTGCTTCAATATATATTTTTTTTATATTATTTTTGTTGTTTTTGTTTAGATGTAAACAAAAACCACTTATACTCATATACACACACATAACATAGACAGTATTGTTTAATACGTAAACCAAAAAACCATATAATTTTTGCAATATAAATTTGTCTGCATGTGAATGGTAAGCTCCCGCACTTTCCCCTCTTTCTTTTTTATTTAAATAACTGTATATAGTTTATTTTGTTGTTGTATTTGTATGCCTGACTGTCTCATGAGTTGTTATTGTTAAAAATACTCATGTATGACGCTCCTCTTGAGGTGGCAAGAAGCTTTTTAATACGCGAGTATTATTCAAACTCTACTAGCAAATTCTAGAGAGGGTAGAACGAAAAGTTCAATGAGAATTCAAAAAAAACTTAACACAGGTTTACTAACCATTGTTAAGCGAAATTCCTTAAAGTTGTATTCATTCTCTGATCTACTATATACTATGTTAAGTCCTCGGAAACATTATCAATCTGCTTACAGGCAGAGAGGAAGACGTAAACAGTATATCTGCGGTTCACAATAAAGCGCCATTTCCTGCAAGTTGCATTGATTAGTCCCGTGTCCTCTATATAGTATATACATCTGTCAGTGACTTTATTGAATCCTAAATATTATTATAGTCAACAAACTACACTCTAAATGATAATAATTTCGGCTTGAAGAATATTATTTTCATTCGGGTATTTAAAATTATTCAAAGTACCCACTAAGGTCAGCACCATTCCTCAGTTTGGAACTGGATCCAGCCCCGATTACCACCAATGGCTATCTTTTTGTAAAATATTGTCGTCATATCTTTCGATGTAATTGCAAACGAATTGATTTTCCAGGACTGTTTGTGGTATAGTTCGCTTCCGTTAAATATGGGTAAGAAATATGGAAGTTTCTACTTACTAGAAAAATAACAAATTCAGTTTTGATAGAATTAACTCTGACCATTGCCTATACTCCAAGTAAGGCTTATTATTAAAAGTTTCATTGCATTTGCTTTAAACGTAAGATCTGTCTATTACTTTTCCATTATATACTCTGAATTTTTAAATTTTTTAAATTTAAAAAAATTTTGAATTTTTTAAACTATCGTTCTGAATGTTGTCCTACTCAGTGTTGACCTATTCAAGCTTTGGGTTACCATGTCAATCGTTCTCCCGACAGATGAGTTCTATCAGTTACATACACTAAGGGAATTTTATTTATTTTCAAAATTAATTTTAAAAATTATTCTATGCAACTCTGAAAAAACATTAATTCAATGTTAATTTTTAAATTATCTTTAAAAAATTTAATAAAACTTTTCAGATTTACCTCGTTTTCTGTATCTAATGACGTTCATTAAAAATTACTTTTATTATATTTATTTTGCTTTAGACGTAGTATTTTGCGAATAAAATACCAAAAATAGTTATAATCATTAATAGTTATCATTTCACAAAATTCTTATCGAAAGCTTTAACCGATGAGTGTTGGTTTGTTCTTTCATGTGTGACACATTATATTTATTTATTTACAAATAACGACAACAATTATCATTTTTAACCATCATTAAATAGTACTATTTGCAGTTTAATCCAACAGAGGCGTTGTCAACACTTATTAAAAAAAGACAAAAAACATTGTTGGTTAATCGTTTAGCATTTTGCTATTTATGGTAATTTGTAACAACATTTTATCAAACAAAGATTAAGTCCAGAATGTCTATTTATTTTCAACAATATAAGAAAAACTATACATTAGAAAATTCTATTTAATTGCTGTCTTATAAGAATTTGAAATCTGAATCTATTTTGAGGAATTACTAAAATTTTATATAATATTTTTTCTACCCTTATTTAACTTTCCTATTACGCTCCTGCCTTTTTTCTATTGTGCGTGCGCTATTAAATCTTCTCTAACTTAGTGAATACTATCTTTTTGGCATTAATTTATTTAAGAAATTTACAATTCTCTACAATTTGTTTTAAGTATGTGTAAATTATTGTTTCTAAAGGAAATAGTACGCAAAAGTAATTTAATGATAACATCAGCTACAGTACGGAATATAAAAATAAATTTATTAGAAATTTATGTTTAGTAAACAAATGCCATGTGCCTTTTTTTCTAACATAATCTAATAGTTCATCATTAATTTCTTTTATCTAAATTCATTTTTTTAGCACAACTAGAATTTATAATATTTGAACAGCTTTGTGTACATTTCAATTTTAAGACAACAGACATTTATACTCAAATATTATAAACATGTTTTTTAATAAATTTCATATTTGTTATTTTATTCTAATAATTCTCATTTATCTTTCTTTTTCAGGCATCGAATATTTAGTCGAAAATCGTTTATTACGACACGATCCACAAGATGTTGCACATTTCCTGTACAAAGGTGAAGGTCTTAATAAGACAGCAATTGGTAAGTGTTTTTTTTTTTTTTTTTTTTTTTTTTGTAAATCTATCATAAATACCATATTTAATTTTTCTAAATATGTTTTTTTTTAAATATCAACAAAATTACATTTTGAATAGAAAAATCTATAAATATTTTAATGAAGAATATTCTAATATTTGTGAATTATTAAGAAAAAACACAAAAAAACAATTAAACCCCTTTCACACACGTCGAATATCTATTATAGCATATTATTCAGTACAAAGCTTAAATACATATAAATAAGAGAATTTTTAAAAAACAATTCTTAATGAAGATAAAAAAATATTCTTGGCATATCAAACTAAACAAATGAAACGACAAGGCCAAATAAACAAAATTAAAATGTATAATATTGAAATAATAAAAGAAATAATTTACACTAAATAAACAATGAGCAAAACAAAAAAATATACTTAAACGTTTTTTTGTACTTTTAAATGAAAATGTTTTTATATATTTTCAAAAACTATAGGAAATCAAACAAAACACCTCATTAGTAGAATGTAGGAATATTTCCTAAGTGGGGAAAACTCAAAAAAGCAATTGTTGAATTGTTAACCCCTGTCAATTATATTGATGGTAATTTTAGGTACCATAGGTAATCGGAAACCATATATTTTGAAACAGTTTTTTGAAAGCAGTAAAAGTAATTTTTATCAAAAGTATCTCTTATTTCTATAAATTGGGAAATTACATCATCACTACATCAAAAAATATATTCCGATTACCTGAATTTACCAAACAACAAACTGCTATTTACAAACAGTCACTCCAAATGTTCATTTCCAAGATTAACCACATATTCCAAAAACGTTCGATCTCATCTTCTTAACAGCTCTTAACTTCCGTTCCATTTAATCCACGACCTTTTGGGCGTATGAATTATTTCCAATCGTTTTTAATGAAAAAATTTATGTTATTTTCAAGATAAAGGTGCAATGAATTTTATTGAAAGTATTGTCCATCAAAAGTTTCGAATGGGCAGAAACCTCTATTACTCTACCGTAAATGTAACGAATCAGCTGACACGTTTTGCTTAGAAGAGCTATATGGAGTCTCATTAACGTAAATGTAATGTACTGATCTAATCAAATTATGTCTCTTTACGTTTGTACATGACATCTGTAAAAAAAAAAGTATTAACTACTTTTTTTTAATACACTAAATAGGCGTAAAAAATCGTTCTGAATTTTATTTTTCTTCCGACAAAAAATTTGTTCTTCTAAAACTACCATATAAATATGCCATGATCTGGGCCAAGGCGAATTCAAACAGATGACCTCACTTAATCATTTTATTTTTTATTTTTTTTTATATTTTTTTCTTTTGTTTTTTGGTACTTACAATTTGTCAAACTCCATAGAAGTATAACTTTTGATTTGTTAAACTAAATATTTAAAAATTAATGTCTGTTGTTTTTGTAGACCTGCTGCCACCTGTTTCATTTCGCCATGATCTAGACGATACAGCGCATATACAAAGCCCTGGTTATAACGTAAGGCCGAGCATTATCATGTTTGATAATTATGGACTCGTATCTAGTCGCATTTTCTGCCAGTTTTTCGTTCAATACGCTCTTCTTACATTAAAGGAGGAGCCCACTTTCGTTCAAGAGCCAAAAAAAACACATTGAATACGAAATTATACGTTTGGAGTTTTCTCCTAGGCAGCACAGATTTATGTTAATAATATATGTATTTAATGTAACTGCACTAATTCCGCACTACAATCATATGAATTCAGTAATCTACAACGTAAATCAAATAATGCTGGAACGAAGCAACTTGTATTGTGGCCCATGTGGTCAGAGTCTCCATAATAGCCCTGCACTTTTAATAGTTTAGCAAATTATACTTCGCTGCTTCCAGTAGATACATAAATGAACTCATCCTGTAGAAGAAGCATAATTTCTTGAACTTGAACAATTAATGAAATAACAAGTTAAGAGGCTCTTACTTTAACAACAATAATTTTTAGGCAAAAAACGAAAACTTTTCAGTACCGAGTAAAAGTGTTGCCAAAGTTGAATCAATTAATTATTTATTTTTAAATCTTTTAAAACTTAAATTTTGTTCTATTATTCCTTCTTTTAAAGTTTCTTATAATTTAAATTATATTATCTTTATTCTTCCCTTTTTTTGACATAATAAGTAACATTTTTATTATTTTGTTTTCTTTTCTTCCAGGTGATTATTTAGGTGAAAATAATGATTTCAATAAAGATGTCCTAAAAGCCTTTGTGGCTTTACATGATTTTACAAATTTAATACTGGTACAAGCTTTAAGGTATGTTGTTATTTAATACTAATGCATTTTGCATATACCTATATCTTAATTTGCTTTAAAAACTAATCAATATTTATTTTCGCTTATTTAGACAATTTTTATGGTCATTTCGTTTGCCCGGTGAAGCTCAAAAGATTGATCGGATGATGGAATGTTTTGCTCAACGTTATTGTCAATTAAATCCCGATATATTCACCAACACCGATACCTGTTATGTTTTAAGTTTTGCCATTATTATGTTGAATACATCATTACATAATCCATCGGTAAGTATTTGTAGAGGTTAAATTATACTTGTGTTAAATAATATTATAACACTTACATGGATGCTATAACAATTCATAGTTAATTTATATTTCCCTTAAGAATTACAAAATACAAACAAAAGTTAACGGAAGGAAGCTTTAGATTTTATTTATTTATATTATGCTTTTATATAAAATACAATTGAACAGAGCTGTAAAGGAATTTAATTGTAGGGAAATAATATAATTTCAGCTGAAAAGCAAACTTAGTTTTTTTACAGATGTCTATTAAAATATTGTAAATAATTATCAATAAGCTTCTTAAATTTAAACATAACATTACAAATAATTATTTTAGAAAAGTATATTGAATTAGTTCCAAATTAATAAAAGACTTATCAGAAATTTTGAAAATTTAGTACTGTTTTATTTTCCAGTTATCGCTCTGTATGTATATTTTGCAATATATTTGTCAAAATCGTTATGAATTAATTACTTTTCTCCTCTGATCTAAATGCTCTTTCATACTTACACTTTTAGTTTATATGTTCAACATATATTTTGTCATTACGTTTTTTGTTTTTTATTATATTTTTTTGTAAGAAAAAAAGAAAAATAAAAAAGCAAATCAGCGTGTGCCAATATTGTTTATTTTCGTCTCTATTTAGTTTTGCTAGAAAAAAAAGTAGACATAAAGTGTGCTCTTGTTATATTATTCGCACCATCTAATAGATCTTCTTACGTCTTCCCCACAGTTTCTTTCACCTCCACTATACATTTCTTTATATAAAATATTTTTACACTGGCAAAATCATTAAGTACTCACACTCTTTTTCTGCTTGCTTGCTTACTGCCTGCCTGCCGCTCATTGCACAAATATTGTGTAAAACTGCGTCATGCTGTGCTTTTTTGGTATTTCTGGCATCCCATCTATTATTTATTTTTAACGTATCGTACGAATATAATAAGAAAATGATATTATTTCTTCAATTCTATTTCTAGTTTTAGCTTAAGCGAATTTTTCTTAATTAATGACCTGCCTTAAAGTGTATTTTAAATTAAAAGATCTGGGACCTAAAGAATTGAAATTCTTTAGAAGATATTTCTTAAAAAAAAAAAAGGAAAAATTAAGGAATTTATTTTAAATATAAATAATAGGTTAAGTAGGTGGTCATTTTATTTGGGCTTTTGTTAAAGAACAAATAACTTTCGTTGAAAAAGGAATATTCACTATTCAATAGGATAGTTCAACAAATAATTGCAATATTTCCAGATTTTAGAATATCTAAAATTTAAATAATATTTTTACTTAATTTAAAATTTAATCAAGTTTTTGAATCTGTCAACAATTACTATATTATGTTCCCAGACAAATAAATCATACTTATTTATTTTTTGAAACTGTTTTTTCCTTTCTTCCATTTTTAAACCATTATTCATTTTCTTTTTGTCTCCTGATAAGTATTTCTATTTTGGCGATATTTGTTTGCATATTTTTCAATATTTTCATTTTTAAGTAATTGTCTCGTCTGTTGCCATAATTAATTTTTGGTGCTGTTGTATTTTATTTTTTTTTTTTGCAAATAGACACACATACAAAATGCCTGTTATGCATTTAGGAATTTCTTAATTTTTCTTGGCATATGATTGAAATTTTCTTTTACAGTTTTTTGTTATTTTAGTCTGGCTATATGTTTTTTTTTTTAATGTTTTTAAAAGGAATTTTTTTCTTCAAGTTATTGGTAAAACGCAAATAGATAAATTAATAAATCATAAAGTGTTCTGTTTATTTTGAAAGTATAAAGCGCCAGAAATATTCACATGAATTATTTATGAAGTATTACCCAAATTAAAGCAAACAAACAAATGAAGGAAAAATATTTTAAAATCTAGCAAATTTGTAAAGTAAAAAAATTTAAATTAAAAATATAGCTATTTAGGTTTATTACTTAATAATATGCAAAATGAATTAAATAAGATTTTAATTTTTTATTCATTATTTTCCAGGTCAAAGACAAACCCACTGTTGAACAATTCATTTCTATGAATCGTGGCATTAACAACGGTGGTGATTTGCCCCGCACATTACTCGAATCTCTATATGAATCGATACGAACTGAACCATTTAAAATACCCCAAGATGATGGCAACGATTTAATGCATACCTTCTTTAATCCCGATAAAGAGGGTTGGCTATGGAAACAGGGTGGCAGGTACGTTGTTTTTCAAAAATTATTTAGAGAACTTGAAGAAAATTATTAATTTTTTTTTATTTTGTTACAGATATAAATCCTGGAAACGAAGATGGTTTATATTAAACGACAATTGTTTATATTATTTCGAATATACAACGGATAAGGAACCTAGAGGGATAATACCATTGGAAAATATATCGGTAAGTTTAATAAAAGAATTCATAGTTAAAAGTTTATACCATAAACTGATTTTTTGAATATACCATAGTTAAGTCCATGGATTTGATTGGAGACTAGTTTGTTAAATAGGTTATATACTCATAGAAAACAACTAAAATTACAACTCTTTTCATTCGCTCAGCAGAAAAAAATCTCTCCACATGTATAAACTAGTTCTATACCAGGGATGAAAAAATTGATACTATAGTACTTTTTTTGATACTATTTAGCATTCAAAAGTACATACCTAAGAACTTCCTCGAGTCATTTGATACTATCAAACGATAAGTTGGATATTTAACAATTCTATTTTTAAATGAAAATATATTTTAGAGTTACATAATTTTCGAATAGGAACCTATGTTTTTTTAACACCTTTGATTTGTATTTACAATTGGTGTCCAGAAGCATTAATGAAATTGTAATGAACACTATATTTGATGAAATGCTTGGGCTTCAAGTTCCCAAAAGACTACGCAAGTAATTATGACACTTCAAATAGGTTTATAGCTGTAGGTTTTAATTTATAAAATTGTATATAATAATTACTAAAAACTACAAGTTTTTATGCTCAGTAAATCAAATTGTAGTGGAAATGTTCCAAATTTCAGATAATGAATTATATTGTAACAAATCTATTCCTTATGTTTATCTTAATAACATATCCACATTTATTAAGATCTTCATATTTTAATCTGAATAAAATCCTTCAATAATTTGGTATTGTATTTAATCCTTCGTTTTAAATATATATATTGCATTTTTTGAGTTTTGCACTAAGTAAAAAATAAATAACTATACAAAATTTTAATTTTAGTACATTGAGGATGAAAAAAGTACTATTTGAAATTTATTTTGATACCGAAAAATGTTTTAATTTTCCATCCTTGTTCTGTATAAATTCTAATAAAACATACAAAGAGTTAGGTTTTTTTGAGAGAAAGTTGGATTTCTAGTTGTTTTTTATGTATATACTAGTCTAAAGTATAGTTTAAGGCCTAGACTGTAGATTAGCGTAAAGATTAGATTATAAAATAATCCAGAGATAAGATTACAAGTCCAAATATTATAGACTAGACTGTATAATAGCCCATTACCAGATTATATACTTGACCAAAGTCGAAAATATTTATAATTAATTTGTGTATTATAATTAAATTAATAGATTAATTAATTGAAAATCCTATAGACTATTCCATAGATTAGCCAACATACTAGACCTTATAAAAGTCTTTATGCTAGACCATTGGCTAATCAATATAGTAGGTACATCATAGATTAAACACAAGACCATAAAATATTCAAAAGACTAAACTAGAGATTTCTTTATACTCTGAACCATATATAGGTCATAATTTAGACCATAGAATAGTATAGACTAATCGTTATAAATAAATAAATAAATAGACAAATAAATAAATAATTAAATAAATGAACCCGGGAAAATTGTATTACGCATGAAAATAGCATGTACTCGTTCTACTTTGGCGTTACCACCAATGATTTTTTTTAAATTTTCGTTTTTTTTTTTTTACTAATGAGCCTTTTCCTAAAAGACACTTTTTGAATAAATTTAATTTTTTGAAACTTGTTTGCTTTTTTTAAAGTTTTTTAAACATTTCTAGGAAGTAATTTATGAACCAGTAATTTGTTCAAAAAAGTGATGTAGACAGCATACAGAATTAGTTATTAAGCACTAGTTCTCAAAAACATTCCTTAAAACTAATTAATTAAACAAATAAGTAAATAAATAAATAAAATAAATAGAAAACAATTAGTTTAGACTATAAATCCATAGTTTATACTATTGAATAATACTATAGTTTACATTATTTTAATATTTAATTTTTAGTAATATTTAATGACTCACTTTCAAATATTTTAATAATTCTCTTATATTATTCTAACTTTCAGGTTCGCGAAATTCATGATCGCAGTAAACCCAATTGTTTTGAATTATTTGCTACTGGTGGAGCAGATATAATTAAAGCATGTAAGACTGATTCTGAAGGCAAGGTAAGTTATTTATTTTTTATTAAAATTCCCTCCAGAACATTTATCTAATCCTTTCTTTACTTTACAGGTGGTTGAGGGTAAACATACTGTCTATCGTATGTCTGCCGCTACCGAAGAGGAACAACAAGAATGGATAAAACGTTTAACACAATCCATTAGCCATAATCCTTTCTATGATATTCTAGTACAAAGAAAGAAAAAAGCTTTAAGCAAAAGTTAGTATTAGCTTTAAAGAACATCATGCAACACAACACATTATTAAACATTTCTTTATAAGCGTTTAAGAAAAAACAAACTCCTCATCCAAAAAAAAATTAAAAGATCTAAACTAAAAAACAACCAAGTGCAAATTAAGTAAAAAAATAACTAACATACATATTATTTTTTTTTTGAGGATCTCATAAATTTGTATACATATTTATGCTAACAAAAAAGGATTTAAGATAATTAACACTCACCATCCCTCTTAGATGATTATATCAGAATGAACAGCGTTTAAACTCATAATGTTAATAAGTTTTAGTTAAAATATTCGAAAAAATTTTTATAATTTTGTGGTATAATTTATAATTTTTCTTATGTTTTTTTGTATTATTTATTCTTTTTTTCTATAGCGTGTTTCTTTTTTTATTTTTTTATTTGTCGTCTATTTTTTCTATGTGTCTTTATTGTTTCTCTTGTTTATATAAAAAAAAACAAATAATTGTGTCTTTGTAACATGTTTTGTTTTCTAGTGTAATTAGTTTAAATTAAATTAATTACTCAGTTTTTTTATGTTGTTATTATTTCTTGTACTATTTATTTCTTTTGTTTTTCCTTTTTATTTTCTTTGCTTTAAATTGCTATACAAATTTCTATAAAATTT
Source organism: Protophormia terraenovae (assembly GCA_951394005.1). Lineage (NCBI taxonomy): Eukaryota > Metazoa > Arthropoda > Insecta > Diptera > Calliphoridae > Protophormia > Protophormia terraenovae. Next base: position 39,017,387 of record OX596074.1, read on the forward strand.
ATAAGTAATAAAAACCATTTATTTATTTAAAAAACATTTGATACAAAAATTTTCATTTAAAACAAAAGAAAAAAAACTTAATTGTTGCAAAATTTCCGAAAGCACAATATGTTGTTATTTCTGTACATTGTTACATGTAGAACATTTGCTAATGATCATTTCGTGTTTTCTTTTAGTATTCTGCGAATATTTTTAAGTTATTTAATTTTGTTTCTTTTTTTTCTTCAAACTTATTATATTTCTTTCCAGCGCAGAATTACGATGCTGCTGTTTTTGTTGTTTTAAATGATCTAAGCAAATATCTACAAATATTGTATTGTGTTTTCTTTAATTTAAATCCCTAATGCGTATTAATAGGCTAATGAAAAGTTCATTAAAAGAGAGTTTTTAAAATATTGTAGGTATTGTGTGATAACCTTCAATAGACTGATTTTGTTTGGAGCTTTTGTAATACAATTTTCAAAATATTAAACCTAAAAATCTTCTATAATAATCAATATAAATTTGTTGACTTAAACAACCAGTTTTTGTATCTTATTATTTACTTGGTTATTATTTCGGTTTGCCATTTAGTACGCATTATAGGATTTTACGTACCAGGATTTTTTTCTATCCCTCTTACGTTGTCTATTTGATTGTGATACAATTTTTTTTATATAAACAAACTAAAACTTGAAAACGAAACTAAATTCGAGAAAAATTATAAAAAAAATAAAAATCTTATTAAAAAGAAACTGAAAATGTTAAAAGAAAACGTTAGTAACATATCCCAGCTGAAAACCAATTATACTCTTATATTATAAATTTAAAAATATTTATAGGTATATAAATAAAATAAAAAACTAAAAATTATTTCAAAACAAAAGAAGATAATTAAAGAAAAAGGATTTCGAAATGTTTGTTATATTAAAAAACTAATAAAGGCAATATTTCCCCTCCCTTTCCTTAAACCTTTGCTTTGTGCTCTAAATTGCCTGAAAACAATATTTGTTAAATTTTATTTTGATATTAAAACTTTCATTTAAAGAGGCTTTTTATTTAAAATATATTATATGTTTTTATAAAAAGACCCAAATATTATTTAAAAAAAAAAAAAAACCTAATTTGGCCTTGCTTAATATAAAAATTTTAAAGTAATTTTTGTTAAATTAAAATCCTAAATTTCGAATTTTGTTAAATTAACAAATTAGTGACCTTTTCTTTCAGCTAAGCTTAATATTTTTGAAAAATAATAATTATAAAAAAGTATTTAAAAATAATTATGTGTTTGAAATTTTATCAAATTAGGTAGATTTGAATATATTTAAAGCGCCTGCTAAACCGAATTTTTATTTAAAATCTGTTATTTGAATGTGACTCTAAAATAATACAAATTTAATTGTAAACTTGAAATTAAAATTGAAACTTTTTATGTTTTGAGAGCCGTTGTAACAAAGAATATTTTATATTATAATAGGAGGGATTTCACTTAAGAATATTCTATTAAATAGCACAAAGAGTAGTCCAAAGAGTAGTCTATAAATTAGTTCAATGACTAGTTCGTAGAACAAATTAATGGCCGATCTATGGAATAGTCCACAGACTATAGTCTATAGAAAAGTTCAAAGATTCAAAGACTAGTTTATAGAATAGTCCAAAGACTAGTCTATAGAATAGCCCAATGACTAGTTTATAGTATAGTTCAACGATTAGTCTATAAAATAGTCCACAGACTAGCCTATAAAATATTTCAAAGACTAGTCTACAGAACAGTCCAAAGACTAGTCTATAGAATTGTACAAAGACTAGTCTGTAGAACAGTCCAAAGACGTGTTTATAGAATATCCACAGACTAGTCTAATCTATAAAAAAGCCCAAAGACTAGTCTATAAAATAGTCTATGCAACAGAATAAAGACTTTTTATAGAATAGTTCAAAAACAAGTATGCACAATAGTTTCAAAATAAGTCGATAAAATTGACTAAAGACTAATTTACTGGATAGTCCAAAGTCTAAAGTATTTAGCCCTGTCTACAGTTTACTCTAGTGATACCAATAGTTCTTCCCTGGAGAAAAGACATCCGCTGTTGAATTGTCGTTTAATTTACAATATCTGATTGAGTTACACTTCTGGCATTTCAAAGCAATACTGGCTTTCAAAACATACAAAAGTTTTTGTCAATTTCAAAACTTTAGCAAACTTAATTTCCTTAACACGAACTATTTAAAAAAATATTATTAAAAAATTCTTTAAATATTCAAATTTATATTAATTTTTTGTAAATAAATTAAAAATTTATTTAAAAAAATACGAAACAACCAAGTGCTTGTAGCATTTGTTTATAGCCACCTATAATTTTTGTTTTTCCTAACACAAAAAAACAAAAAACTTTTTTTATTTGCAATATTATTTTATAAAACTTATAATTTAAGAAAAGAAAACAAAAACAAGAAATAAATTCTAGAAAACTAAAATAAATGCTTTATATTTTCCTTAAAATTTATAATTTTTTTGTGTAAAATTATAAAACGATATAAAAATACGTGCGCATATTGTACACAAACAGAAATTAATAAATTTATAAACAAATTACAAAATATAAATTAGAATTATATAATGTAAGCTTAAATAAAAAGTCCTTAAAAAAAATAAAATATTTATTAAAAAATAAATATAAAAAAATATTGATATTGTGTAATAATTTACTCATTTTATTTGAAATACTTTGAAAATAATTATAAAAATGTTTAAATTAATAATATGTGATTTTAACACATATTTATAGTAGTAGCTTAAAATGATACATTTTGTAATTTGTATTTAAATAGTTTTTTTTTTATATATATAATTTTTTATTGAAAAATTTATTCTTATTATTATTTTTTGTAGTGCTTTAGTTGTATTATACATATTAAATATTATTAGATATTTTTAGTCTTTAATATATTAAAAGAAAGAAAAACATAAAATTGAATACACATACATACACATTTAATAAAATATTATGATGAAAACAAGAAAATAAACAAAATTAAATGTTTTACATAAAAAAATAAAATGGTGCTGTTGTTTTTTTATTTATAATTTTTTTCTATATAATCATTGAGGTTTGGAATCAACTAAAAAAAAATTATTTCAACATTTTTTTATAAAAAATTATTTTAATAATTTTAATTATTTAATGCAAAAAAGCCAATCAGCACTTTCAAATTACAAAAATCTACAATTCCCTCACAAAAGGAGCTAAGAGATCTTAAAGTAGAGTAACTCTGATATAGACAATTTATATTTATAGTTTTTGTGGTATTTGCATTTGAAATTTCAACTATCTCAATTATGCAAGATGCTTTATCTCGAAAAACACAATTTATAAACCAACATAATTCAACCATTTATTTTTGGGATCGGAGCAAAGAGGATGTTACCCCCATACAAACAAAATAATTATTATTGAAGTAAAAATTATTTATTGCTTAAATTGAAGCAAAATTTTCACTGATGGATCCAAAATGGATATAGGCACTGGTGCAGGTGTTTATCTGTTTGAGTAGAACGTCAGGGAATCGTACAGGCTCTCGGATAGTTGTAGTGTGTTCCAGGCAGAAATTCTAGGTATCCTTAGGGCCACAGAATTGATAGCAAGGAACATTGAAGAGAATACGGAGGTAACTCTGTATGTGGATAGCCAGACGGCGCTAAAGGCCCTGAAGGAACATTTTGTCAAGTCTAGGAGATTGATGGGCAACTATCATATTAGACTCTGCTGGGTACCGGGCCATTGCGAGATAATGGGCAATGAGGTAGCCGATGAATTGGCTAGGAACGGCTCAGCTTTGGATGGTGCTGTAAGTGAAAGTGGTGTTAGACCACCTATAGGCTTATACTTCAGGTTGATTGAGAGTGGATTCAGGATAGAACCAATCATGCATGGAATCGTAGAGCGGACTGCAGAGTGTCAAGGGCCCTATGGCCAAAACTTGATGTAGCAGATACAAATCTACTATTGAGCATGAAAAGGGGAAACCTGAAAACCATGATAGGTATTCTGACAGGTCATTGTCCTATAGGGGGAATGATGGGGAGTTGGGAGATAGGTTCCTCCGGTCTTTGCAGGATGTGCGAAGATAATGAGGAAATAGAGACAGTGGAACATATTTTATGTCACTGTCCATGTCTACAACGGAGTAGGCAGAAATGGCTAGGCAGCCGATTCGTCGACGAGTTAGATAGCTTATCGGAAATGGATATGAGTAGCTTAATAGGATTCGTCATGGCTGGCTAAAACGGTGCCGTTGGCTTACGGCCAATGAAGTAGGGCGGTAATATCTTCCTTCTATCCTAAATCTCTTTTTTCAATTATTTTCTGTTCTTTTCTTGGTCTCAGCTTTCATTTCTTTCTTACTTTCTCTATAAATTCTTCGAAGGGACTCACAATGAACCTCTAGGTCTCCGAGTGGATGCACAGGAACTCTTTCGAGTACTGTGCAACCCTTCTCTACCTACCTATATATATATATATATATATATATATATATATATATATATATATATATATATATATATATATATATATATATATATATATATATATATATATATATATATATGTATAATATTTTATTATATATATATATATATATATATATATATATATATATATATATATATATATATATATATATATATAATAAAATATTTATTTTTTTAAGATAAAGGAACACAAAAACATTGATAAAATTGGAAAAACTAGGAATTTTTATTTAAAATTTATATCATAGATGTAGGCCCTCGATATAGTCCAACATTTTCGACCGATTTTGTTAGATTTTTTTGTTAAAGAACAAAAAATTAAAATCATTAAAAAATTTGTTTAAATGTGTTTGATATAAAAAATGTAACGGTTTAACTTGCGTATACTTTATACGAAATTGTTTGTGTCGATAAAAAATTTAAATTTTCAGATATGTAGTTCTGAATCTTGATTTCAAATTAAAAATCTTTTTAAAAATAACTTTTTGAGAATTTTTCGAGTACATGAAGTTTTAAGAAACGTTTTTTTTTTGTACTCTATGTGTACAGATACTTCAGATTTTAGGGGTGTATTGAAAATTAAAAATTATATTTTCACTGTCACACCGTGTAATTTTACTTTTATTTTTAAATAAGATATCTTCAATTAATTTTGAATAAATTCTATAGATACGTCGATTTTAATAAAATATAGCTCGTTTTTTTTAACATTTAAAGTTTTATTAAAAAAAATCCATTTCAAAAAATGCTTGACTAACATTTTAGAGATTTGTAAGAATTTTGTTCAATTTATTTTAATGTCTCCGAAGCTATTGAAAATATTAAAAACTAATAATAGTAGTATTATGTATTAGTAGAGTTATACGTTTTTGCAATATTTTTGAATATCCCAAATACCATAACAAAGTTATAAGGGAATGTTGTATTAATTTTTCGCTATCGTTAAAAAAGTTCACGCATCAGTCGCGATGAAATGTTTATATTGCTATTATTGTTTTGCGATCAAAAATACACAGAAAAAAGTCACCAATTAACAAATACAGTCGAACACGGTTATAACGAACTCGAAGGGACCGACAGATTTAGTTCGTTATAAACGTAGTTCGTTATATCCGTAAAATTCCACAAAAAAATCTTTGCTAATAAAATACACGTATTTCATTACAATAGTAGTATTTAGAATTAAAGCATATTTCTTTCTTTTAAAAATGGGCGGTATTTATGATTTTTAAATTACATATAATATTTTTTAATATTTAAATATTTATAATTAATACCTATATCAGGAAAAATATTTTTTACATTCATCATTGAAATTGATATAACTATATTTTTTTATACTAATTCAACGTTTTCTTTTGTACCCGATGTTTTTAAATTTGTTTGTTTTTTAAATTTTGTTTTCTAATATTTAGTATTTAACCCTCAAATAATTTCAGTTTTATTATTAGCTATTTTCGATAAATGTATGTTATGTTAAAAAGCTATGTTATGTAAATGTAAAATTCATCTTTAATTTAAATTGAAATTAATGAAAATTATTTCCATTTATCTAATAATTTAAATAGAAACAAATAAAAGATATTTCTGTTAGTTTTTAACTTTCTGGAACTTTTTTGAAATGTGTAATTTTATTTATCTAAAACAAGTTTTTGTGGGAGTTCGTTATAAACGTAGTTTTTTGTATGAAAAATTCTTGTTGGGACCATAAAAATGTGTTCGTTATAAAAAAAAGTTCGCTATAACCGTGTTCGTTATAAACGTATTTATTTGTATGGAAAATGTTGGTAAAATCAATGGGACCGAAGAAAAGTGTTCGCTATAGCCATAGTTCGTTATATCCGGTGTTCGTTATAACCGTGTTCGACTGTATATATAAAATAATTCATTCAATTATAAACTTGTTTAAATTTGCACCTCTCACCAAAATGATTATATCAATTACTAAAAACTATAAAAAATACAAAACAGAAAAAAATTCCCAATTAATAAATTAATTAAATCAATCAAGTAGATGATTGAATGAATTAAAAATGTGTATAGGAAAAAATCATACCAAAATTTATTTTTTATTTTATTTTTTCTTGAACATATTTATTAAATTTTGATGCAAAATTAAACAACTGAGTTAATTGTAAAAAACATTGTAAGAAAGGTAAAATTTTTTCTGTGTATTATAAGTATGTAATTAATTTATTTTTTAGCATAGATTAACAAATAGATATTTATATGAGAGAAAAAAACCTAATTCAATTGTCAGAAACTTAATTCATACAAAAACAAAATACACGTAGTCACATATATTATGTTTTTATATTTTCAAAAAAATGAGTAAATTTTTTTGAAAATTTAGTATAGCGTGGCTCTCACGTAAACTTCTAGTTCTATTCTATGTCCATTAGTCTTCTCAATTCCCTCTTGCATTAAAATACCAATCTGGACCTAACGTAGTGACTCGTCATTGCCTTTAATCATTAAAGGCTTGACATTTTTTGATGCATATTGAAATGGAAAATTATTTCAACCAATTTGTCGCAGAAAATACGTAAAAACGCGATAAATTATTTAATAAAAAAATGTGTATATGTATTTCAATAACCAAAGTCTTAAGTAATTTGAAACAAATGATTGGCCATATCGCAATGTTTTTCTTATTTAAGTGGAAAACGAACACAAGATAAAGTATTTTTTATCCATACTACAAATATTCCTAAAATATTAAAAAAATATGGTATTTTGAAGTCTAAAATTGGTTATAAACCTAATGTATTAGTATAACTTGAATAAGAATTTTTTGGTATTTTATAAAAAAAAATCTTGCAAAATGTTCTCGGTAGTAAGTTGCAATATATGGTACTCACTTATTAATTTTCTATATAACGGTTTATCTCAGAAACTTATCTCAATTCAAGGAAAGTGAACTCCATAATCACGTATATCGAAATAGATTGATAAATCCTTGCACCAAATATGTAACCTTTGTAATCCAATCATAGTATACACATTTTTAATTATTGTTTAAAAAGTCTTATCCATTTGCGTCCTAATTACAGTCGGAAAAACGATGTTCGTATGTCGATCTGTCTGTTGAAACAATTTTCTGAAGGCTCTCAACGATTTATGTACAAGTTTTATATCATTAATTTTTCGGATAAAGTTCATAATTTTCAGTTACTTTAGAAATATGGTAATTTTACTCTTTTTTATCATGTGCAGCAATGACTTACAAAACTATTTTTAAATGCATACCTTTCAGGAATAGAATTATGTGAATTACTTTTATATAAAAATATTTTTTGTCGAAGCTGCAACAGAATTACTTAAACCTATGAGATGCATTTCTAAAAAATCTAAACGTATTAGATTCATGATTTTCAATACTTTATACTTCGCAATTTTTTTTTTTTTTTCAAAATCATTTAATCAGAATTTTTTTAAATAATTTTGCAAAGATAACATTCTTCTTAAAATATCACTTCTAAATAGAACAATTAAAAATATTTTATCTTTAAATACATAATTTATTTATAATACCAATGTATGTTTTATTCATAATAAAGTTCTTATTAATGATTACTAGAGAACTACAATTAGCTTAGTATTTAGCTTACTTTATATATAATAAAATAGAAAAATATGATTTAGGTAAAATTCCCACAATTACTGCCTTAAATTATAATATTTAGAAAATAAAATGCAATATGAATTTCAACAACCCAAATTTAAAAACGTTGTTGAAAATTTTGTTGCTGCTGATTAAACATCATTTGTTGGGCAGCTGCGGCCTGTTGTTGTTGCTGTTGTTGAGCAGCAGCAGCGGCGGCTGCTGCAGCCGCTTGTTGCTGTTGTTGATGATGAAAATCTTGTTGCTGCTGATGGACCTGTTGAGTTTGTTGTGGACCACCTGGACCAGAGAGACGTACACGTTTTGAATTGGGTTCGTGCTGATGTTGTTGCTGCTGTTGCTGTTGTTGTTGCTGCTGCTGTTGTTGCTGTTGCTGCTGCTGTTGTTGTTGCTGACGTTTATTGTCCGATTTATCCTCCTGATCATCATCAGTAAGAAATTCGCGTTTGGGATAGGGTATAGCACAGCCGGCAAAAACATCTTGAGTGGGTAGAGGATCTTCTTGGAAGTAAGGATCCTGCATGGCTTGTTCGGAGGTAATACGTTTGTTGGGATCCATGAGCAGTAATCTTTGAAGCAAATGGAATGCTTTGCTATCAGGCTTAATTTTATGGCGATCCATATATTTAGCCAATGAGCAAGTGGTGTAAGATGAACGTTTAAAGTCTTTTGTAAGTGTATGATGTTCTGGCATTTTCTTAATATCCTCCCAATCTTTTTCTTGAGGGAAACCCATTACATTGAATATACGATCGAGCTGGTCATGATGGTATGGATTACTAGTCTTAATATCTTCTTGACGGCAGTGGAAAATGGGCTCTGATGTTAGCAACTCGGCAAAAATGCAACCAATAGCCCATATATCAATGGCTTTAGTGTAGTGACGGGCACCCAATAACAATTCCGGGGCACGATACCAAAATGTTACTACTACAGGATCTAAATCTGCTAAGGGTTTAAGTGGAGCATTAAAGAGACGAGCAAAGCCCATATCTGCAATTTTAACTCGGCCCCTTTCAGGACCGTCACCCATTACTAAAATATTGGCAGGTTTCAAATCACGATGCAGCACCCAATTGCTGTGCAAATAGTGTATGCCATCTAAGATTTGATACAATAAACTCTTAACCATTCCTTTAGGTACCACCACAGGTTTCTTAGCTGCCTTAGCAGCACGATGAAATTTAATAATATGCCACAAATCATGTTCGGCATAATCGATTAACAGAAACACTTTACGGTCAGTGTGTGATAAAAACACTCTTATTAAAGTGATAACATTTTGATGCTTAAGTTCTCTTAACAAGGCAATTTCACGACAAGCAGACATAGATAATCCTGTACCATCTATCTGCTTTAAGGCGTACTCCTTGCCATCTGAAGTCTCTTTCCATTTTGCCTTGTAAACGTGGCCATATGTACCACGGCCGACTTTACAACCTTCATAGTTGAAAAGGTCTTCCACCTTCGTTCGCTCTTTTTGAGTTTTCATTTTAAAATCATAATCCATTTTGTAAAGAAAATTAATTAACACTTTTTTTAACTAAAATAAATTAAAAATTTTGCACACAAATTATTCCACTTCTGTTTGTTTACTTTTTGCAAGTGGTAAAAAAAACGCCAAAACTCAAACAGCTGTTTAGCAGAGTTGTTGTGAAGTGTAGTAGTTTGGCGCAACAGCTGTGGTGAATTTGGTAGATAACAGGGTTTGGCTTTATAACTTTTAAATTTAAATAAGCGTTATAATTTTAATTTATTAAAAGCAAAATACGAATTTATGAATCATTTATTAAATGCGAATTTTTAGTATAATTTTTTTTTTAAATAATAAATGCGTGTGCAAAGTTCTGAGGAAAGTTTTAATTATCCTGTGGTGAACAAATTTTATAATATTGCAAAGCTAAATTAAAACGTTTTTCGTTGGTAAATTTTAACAATTGTTTAAACAAAAATACAAACAATTTTATATAATTTTTTAGAATAATATTTACTTCCATTAAAAAATAACAATTTAATAAAAAACATTTAAATACACAAACAATTTAAAATATTTTATTATTGTTTCTTTTATTATTTTTATGATTTTATATATTTTCTTGTCAAAAATTTATTCTATTTAAATATATTTCGTAACTTTGAGTCTACATTAGACAAATTTTTATCAAGACAAACGTCAAAATTTTATCAAGATAAAGATTTGTCTAATGTAGACTGAGTTTGTCAGTGTTATTGCAGCGTTACTTTGAGTCTACATTAGACAAATTTTTATCAAGACAAACGTCAAAATTTTATCAAGATAAAGATTTGTCTAATGTAGACTGAATTTGTCAGTGTTATTGCATCGTTAAAAGAAAATTGTCAGCGCTCGAGCTCTGACAACTTTGTCTTGATAATGCTTAGTAAAAGACGCCATCTTGATTGTTGTTGGTACTTTTTGCATGGCTTATTATGACATACGTTTTCCCCTATAATTGACTGAGATAAAAAATTATCTGCAACTCAAACAAAAATTTGACTTTTGTCTTGATAGAAATTTCTCTAATATAGACTCTACGTTAAAAGAAAATTGTCAGCGCTCGAGCTCTGACAACTTTGTCTTGATAATGCTTAGTAAAAGACGCCATCTTGATTGTTGTTGGTACTTTTTGCATGGCTTTTCCCCTATAATTGACAGAGATAAAAAATTATCTGCAACTCAAACAAAAATTTGACGTTTGTCTTGATAGAAATTTCTCTAATGTAGACTCAAAGTAATAAATATTTAAACACAAAGCTGAGCAATAATGTTTAACACAAGCTGTGCAGACATTTTCTTTGCTTTATAAAACATTAAACAGTGGGGCAGAATCGAAATAAATCTATAACTTCTAATCGGCTAGTTAGATTTATAAAAATTTAACATAGGCGTAGCAGAGGACAGTAATACTTTGAGCTTAGAAGCAGAATCCGCTTCAGGAGCGGAGCTATGGGGGTTCAAAATGGGGTACTAATGTCATATGAAATGTTCGACCTTAAGCGAATTTTTATTCCTTACCCAATATCCAAGATTTTTATATCACCTTCATAAATCCTTTAGAAAACGTGCTTGCTTGTACTATTTCTCTGATATATTCTTCGAGATATATTCATTTGAAATGTCAACAATCTCAACTTTGCAAGATGTTGGTCAAGTCTTTTCCATATATATTCCAAAATTTTCAACCGATTTCATCATAATTTTTTGAAGTCGATATCTTTATTGAGTCAAAAAATAAACAATTTTGAATTCGCAAGTTTGCAAAAATTAATAAACAGACGGACGGAAGGATAGACATTAGAATTCTTTAAAAAGGTCCTAAAATTCCATAAATATATTATTTTTTATTTTTTGGTCAATATGAAAACTAAATTAAATATTAAAGTATTGATACCACCTTTCCCTGAATTAAGTGCCATTTTCGACCCATTTAACACAAATGTATAGACGGACGAACATTGCCATTCTGCCAAAAAATATTTCAGAATTCTAAAAATAAATTTTTTTACTAACTAATAATTTAAAAAAATAAAACATGATCATTAAAATTCGGATATCACCTTTTCCCGAGTTAAGCGGCATTTTTGACCCATTTAACCCAAATGTATAGACGGAAGGACGGACATTACTATTCAGTCAAAAAACATCTAATTCTAAAAATTAATTTTTTTTTTTTACTAAAAAATAGAAAAATTAAACATGATCATTAAAGTGTCGATTAAGGATATAACCAAATTTTGGCCCTAGCACCACGCGATGGCGAATGTTGTGTTATTTACGAAAAGAATTTTTTCGGGTCGTTTTGGAATAAAAACCTCACCCACAAAAACGATTTTTTAAAATTTCCCCAAAAAAAAAACTATACCAAGTGTCCTCCGATTTTTATAAAATTTTATACATATAAGGTCTATGGGTGTCTATAAACATTTCCGTTTTCAGATTCGCTAAATTCAGAAAATTCGCGATTTAATTTAAATTTTTCACTTTCGAAAAAATCTAAAAAATCTCGAAAGTGTACAACTTTAAATACACGCTTTACGGAAATTTATTATTTAAACGGCGTTTGAATTTTAATTATATCAGCTTAAACATGAGTATTTTACAATTAAAAAATACTTTTTAAAAATGCATTTTAATGCAATTGCATTTTTCTTTAAATATGCTATTAATTTTTTTTTTTTGATTTTTTTCCGTATTTGGAAAGCATGGAATCTTTACATTAAAATAAAAATCTCAAATTTTTGGGACGCACACATGTACTGTGCATAATTTCCCCTTTTCTTCAACTAGTTTAAATTTTTTCATATACAAATTATATTTTTCTGGTATTATGAGTATTTTTACGTATTTTGTTAAAAAAAAATTATTGTGTTATTTTTTAAAAAATCATTAAAAATAGTAAAACTCTATGTATCAGACTATTTATTGTTTTAAGTTATAATAAACAAAGCATTTCGAAATACACTTTTGAAAAATTAAAATTTAATAAATTCGCAACTAACAAAGCTGCATCTAAAAACTGCATTTATGTTTTTAAAATATTATGGATCGAGGAGGTGATTTTCGAAATGCTGACTAAATTACACAAAAAATATACAATGGCCTTTTAAATACCTTTTAAATTACAGAAATCCATCAATAACTTTAAGAGATATGAATATTTAAAATTGCATACTTTTTATATATTGTTAACTTTTATACATATTTTACAGAAAATTCCAAAAACAAAAAAATTTATATTTATATGAAAAATTTTAAACATGTTTTTATAAAAATTGGATTATGCATATAAGATTTTCGCGTCCCAAAAATTTGACAGTTTTATCTTAATGTAAAGATTCCAAACTTTTCATTTATGTTAAAAAATTTTAATAGCATATTTAAAGAAAAATGCAATTGCATTAAAATGCATTTTTAAAAAATCTTTCTTATTTTTAAAATGTTCATCGTAAAGCCGCCATATGCGAAATTTTAAGGCCGTTTAAATCATTACAAAGGCACTAATACTCTCTATTCTGATACTGGACAGTTCAGTGAAACTGTTGTACTATTTCTGTCCTAGATGTCTTATACGGAGATCTTCCCGTGCAGGGCAGTTACAGAAGAGATGTTGAATGGATTCATCCTCCTCTTCATTATGACAGCTTCTGCAGAAATCATTGGATTAAAGTCCCAATCTTGTGGCATGAGATCCAAATTTGCAGTGACCAGAGATTGCTGCTATTATATTACCTAGTAGTGTCCTGGGCAGTTTTAAAAGGAATTTCGAACTACGCTTATCCAACATAGGCCATATAATTCTCGTTGTTATGCACGTGGGTTCATGTACCCACCTTTGTTGTGCCATTTCATACATTGCAGCTTCAATACGTTGCTTACAGGCGTTGATAGGGATGCCACAGAAATGATCTATGCTTTCGTCCTTCATTAGAGCACCCCTCTTTGCCAGTTCATCTGCAATATAATTGCCTTGACTCGTCCTGTGTCCACGCACCCATATTAATGCGATGTTCGAATGTTTCGCCATCTTATTCAGAGATGTCCGACGTTCATGGACCATATTTGAGGTGAAGAAAACCTGTCAGGGACTTTATAGCAGCTTGACTATCAGTAAATATTACGATATCTTTACCGTATATCTTATAATACCTTAGCCAATTTGTCGCCTTATTGATGGCCATAATTTCAGGCTGTAGAATACTAAATTCGTTTGGGAGTTTGAACGACCACCGCTTCCCAAATTATTCGATGTAGACACCAGCTCCAACACCATTCTTCATCTTGGAACCATCTGTGTAGATACGAAGGATTCTATTAAATGAGGAGATATGATTCAGGGTGAGCCGAAATAGAGGATATGAAGAGCCTAGTTGATAGAAGTTTAGGCTTACAGTAATCAATCAGTTCTGGAATTACAGTTATAGTTCCTAGAATGCTGGCGTGACCATATGGCCTGTGGTACCAGCAACCATTGGCGTTCATTCACACCGCCGTGTTTAGCGCATATTTTCTAGCTTGAAGATCAACTGGGATCCAGTAGAGTAAAGCAAATAGTGCCTTGGTTGACGTGGTGCGCATTGCACCCGTAATGAGAAGTGCTATTCTACGCATTACCCTTTCAAAACTAGAGCGATTCGAAGCCACTTCAAATGACTTCCACCACACTGTATCTCCATAAAAGAGAATAGGTTTGTTCACAGCTTCGTGAATCCAATTTACATTCTTAGGGTTTAATCCCCATGTGCCTCCAATGGCTTTTCTGCATACATATATTGCCATTGTAGCTTTTGCTGTTCTCGCAATAGAGTTGAGTTTCCATATATATATATATATATATATATATATATATATATATATATATATATATATATATATATATATATATATATATATATATATATATATATATATATATAATAATTTATAATGATGCCCAGGTATTTGCCACTGTCGGATATTGCCAATACTGTCCCGTTTATGCTGGGAGGTTTAAAATGTGGGATTTTATATTTCTAGTTCTAGTTAGAGGGATTTACGATTAATCCACTGGCAACTCTCCATTCATTGAGTGTTTTCAGCTCAAGTTCCATTGTTCGAAATGGATTCGTACATCAACAACATTGGCTAAGGTTTTAAAACCTAGGGAGTCCATCTTCACAAGCAGTTTGTTGAGGCAAGGTTCCATAGTGGTAGAACTCCCTCCTGTGGTGTGCCCCTTTTAGCTAGTCTGTAAATTTAGGCTGAGCCAATAGTGAATTTGATTATCCTGTTTTCAAGAAGATCAGAAATGAATCTGATTGTTGAGTTATCAAGCCCAAGCTTCTTTGATCGGTGAATATATGTATGCATGTATGTGATCACTTATACATATTAACTTCTTTGATTGAAATTTTAAAAAGTTTGAAGAGGACTTGTGAATAGAATATTACTTGAAGGGCTTTTAAAAAAGCTATAGGCCAGAAAAAAAAGTGAGGTGAAAAAAGCCCAAAAATATTACATTTTTTAAAAGTTTCAACTTCAGTTTAATATAACATCGGAATATCCTCGTGTCCCTATATCTGTTTTCGTATTAATCGGATCTGACTTACCCTTATTCGTATTCATTTTGTTCTGACCGTTATGGTTCATTGTTTACATCTTTCTTCTCCCAGTGACTTCTTACGGATTATTAAAATGAAACGATTACAACTTGTGAGCCCATTAGTAGTTTTAATACGAATAAATCGGGATTTTGTTAGAAAATTTTGCCATATAAAACCTACATCATGTTTTTATTAAATTTCATGTTGAAAAACCCCATCTTCGTGTCCACCAAAAACATTTGTACCCACCCGTTGATGATTTAAGAAATAAAACAACTTGTTTATTTATTTTTTATTTTTTTAATATAATATTCTCTATATTTTTTAATTCTTTTTATTCAATTTTTTGTTGTTGTTATTTTTTTAAATTACTTTTGACTTGTAAGTTTCATGTTTCACTTTTATTATTATTTCTTTTTCTTTACTTGTTTTTACTATATATTTTATAATAATTTAAGAATTTCATCATTTCATCTAAATATTTCAGTTAATAATACAATATAATAATAATCGTTCATTAATAATAATTTATAATAATAATTTATTAACCATGTTTTTTTTTACTTTTTCTTTAATGATTTTATTTTTATTATAAAGTTGTTTTTCTTTTATTTTACTTAATCATTTTGTTGATTTTTTCTTTTCTTTGTTTTTTGAATAATTATAATAAATGGTAGTAATAATGGATGATACTGTTCTCTTCATAATTTAAAAATTGTATGAATAAAAATGTTTTATTTTTTATTATAGTAAATTATTGAATTATTTAAATAAAATATAAGTTTAGTTGTTTTAAAGATGTAAATTATTATGTTTTAATATATTGTTTAAAGACTAATTGAATTATATATAAACTATAAATAATAACAAGCTTATGTTTTGTTACAACTTTGAAAATAATATAATTAAGCTGAAAAGTATTTATTTTGTTTCTTCTTTTTTCAGTGTAGGAATATTTTTGAGAAAAGTTAAAGATTTTTGCCGTTTTCTCAGCTTTAAACATTTTTAAACCATAGCTGAACCCTGTTTTTAATGTTTATAATTAAAACAGGGTTGTGTTTTTTATTTGTAAGGGTTCGGAAATAAAACAAAAAATATTGTGTTATTTACGTATTTAATGGCTTTTTAGTAATTATTATAATTATATATGTTGTCATTTACTTAATTATGTTTCTAATGCATATAATTGTGCGTAATTTATTATAATAATTATTATTTCTTTTTTTAAAAATTTCATTTAATACTTTATGCATTTAAAAGAAATAAAAAAATTAATAATTTTAAAATAAAATGCCTGAAGTTCCTTAAAGATTTTGCTTTTAGTTTTCATATTAATTCCATTTCATTTTTCTTGTTTTCCATAAATTAACAAACAAAAATTATATTCTCTTTAAATGCATTTTATATGTATTTTAGGAACTTCTTTAAAATAAAATATATTAATTTTTTTATATTGTTTTTAACTATGTATGTTGTTTTATATCATAAAATTATTATTTAGTTTAAAAAATAAATTAAATATTTATAATAATATAAAAAAAGGTGAAGAGAAGGCAGTTATTAGTTGTAGTATTAATAGTTTTGTCAAATTTGTTATAACAAAAGAAATGTTTATTTTTAAAACTTATTTAGTTGGGGAAATTTGAAAATTTATAACAACAGAGTGACCATATTTATTAGGATTGTATATACAAATAGAATTGTACTAAAAGTATAAGTACAAAAGCATAAAATAGTATTTAAAACATTTTGTTTTAAATTTATTATTAGACAAATTTGACAAAACTAAATTGTATTGATTATTTTTCAATTTCATTTAATTTTTTTTATATGCATTTGAGTTTGTTCTCTTAATTCTTTGTAGAAGCATAATTATTTAAAATATTCCTTTATTTTTTGTTTTTTATAATATGAGAAATTTGAAAGAAAACATTTTTTGTATGTAATATCTGTTAAAAATATGTTAATATATATTGTTGTTTTTTCCTTCGTTTATTAATTAATATATATATTTTAACTAAAATATAACTGCTGGTAGTTTTAAATTAATATTTTATTTTGTTTAAATTTTTACTGATATTTTCTTTTTTTTTTTGTATGACCTTTTGTTTGAGTTGTGTATTTTGTCTGTTGTGTAGAAGTATTATAATATTTTACATTATTTCCTTGTTTTTGTTTTTTGTGTAATTTGTAAAAATGTTTAAATTTTAATCTTTTACATTTTTTTCTTCTTTTGTTATTTTTAAAAATTCTTTAACATATTATTTTATATTATTATGTTTTTATAGCTCAGTCTTTTTACTAATGTGTTTTTATTTTGCATTTTTTTTCTTTTAAATCTACCTTTTAATTAAGTTTTGTATATTTTCTTTTTACCGATTTACAAAATTAAAATATTGTTAGCATTTTCAATTGCTTTTCTATTAAAAAACACAAACATTTTTAAGTTGCTTTTCGTATTTTGTATTTAGTTTTTGTTACAGTGTAGATAGAGAGTATGTTTAAAGCGAGATATAAATAAAGCAAAAGTTGCAGGGAAGTAAAAAATCAACTGCCGGAAAACTAAATAATATTTAAAGGCTGCAGATAGAAAATAAAATTTTTAATTTTGTTTGAATGAAATATTTTTTGAATTAAAATTTCGATCTGTTGTATTTGATTATTATTGAATGGTGAGGTATAAAAAGGGTTTAATAGTTTTACTTAAATTAGAAAAATACTTTCAAATCTCCTTTAAAATTTGGTATGGCTAACCAGTATTTGGAACGAACTAAT
The DNA here is from genome assembly GCA_951394005.1 of Protophormia terraenovae. Classification (NCBI taxonomy): domain Eukaryota; kingdom Metazoa; phylum Arthropoda; class Insecta; order Diptera; family Calliphoridae; genus Protophormia; species Protophormia terraenovae. The sequence continues at coordinate 39,035,395 of OX596074.1, forward strand.
TCTGGAACAATTCCAAGGCGATATGTACATAATTCAGATATAAAATATCAATAGACGAATTAATTTTATTATTTCTTTGATAACATTGTAAATTTCAATACTTTTAAATCTTACAGATCGTTTGTTCAGTTACATTATTGGAGGAAAACAAATTAAAAAAAAAAAAATCCAAAAATGCTGGTTTACATTCACAACTTTTGCAATTAAAAGTTGAATATTTAATTTTCACAAAAGTAGATGGTTTGGAAAATTCTCTTCTTCCTAAAAATGAATCTGAATGTTTTGTATCAGTTATTTATTCCCCATTCCATTTTTAGCGAGAGATTACTGATGTAAATTCTTTTCTTTCTCCCTAACAAAAAATTTTCAAATTGAACATCCATATTTTTATTGACCGATTTGCCATCCATAACTAGAGGATCGACATTTACAATTAAGAAATTAATATTGGCACAGTTACGAAAAATTTACTATGAAATACTTACATGAAATCAAAAAGTATTAAATTAAAGAATATTTTGAAATAGTGCTAAAAAGCTTTTAGCATAATTTTATAAAATTTCAACATTTTCAAGTACTAAATCTAACACAGAAAGTGTTAAAATGGCAACACTGTTTCTGTCTCAAATGAGAAATAGTGTAACAATATTAAGGTTCTCAGGTCCTTCATATGCCGTATATAGACCAACTTATGTCCAACATATAGTCCGGCTCATTTTGATAATCCTACATTTTAAACTATTCACTCAGTGGTCTGTGAAATTATGAACTTATCCAACAGAACTTGCATAAACAGAATTTGACTATCGTAAATTATTATTAAATAGATCTAAGAGCTCTTCTACAAATCGATTTAACAATTTATTTTAAAACCTTCTTTAAAATATCGATAAAAGTTATTAAAATTTGAAGAAATATTAATTTAAATTAAAATATTGTATGCCATGGAAGCAAAATTATTCTGCATTGGTAAACCAGAATTCTTTTTTTTTTAATACAATTGAGATCAGAATGAAGCAATACAAAATGCAGTGGATTTATGGACTTATTCAGCAGACATGGTATATTTTCAAGAGTTTTAGATCCGATTAAAAATTGTAAAGAGGTTATTATAAAAGTTAAATTTTACCGCAGAATTTAATAATCAAATAATTATTAAATAGACCCAATTAAGGACTACTGCTAGTCAAAGACTATGAACTTTCAAGAAATAAAAAAAGTCATGGGAATTTAAAAATTGAATTAATTTGGTTATTTTGTGTAAAAAAAACCTGAATTTTTCGAATTGAAAAACCCTTTTTTAAAGCCTTGCTACATTTCACCTCTGAAGGAATATTGGATCAAATATTTTTATATATAACGGTTCCTAAATTCCTCCTCAAAAGTAAATTAGTATTGTTATATTGTGTGAATAAAAATTAAATTTCTAATTTTAAAAACCCCCTTTTTGCAGACCTGCTACATTTCACCTCTTAAGAGTTGCCAGATATAAGAAAAAATTTATTATTGGTGAATTTTAAACAAATCTGCAGCCTTTGCTAGAAGCATTCATATATAAAAAAAAGAAACTATTTAACAAATAAAATTCATATTCAGTCCCTAAATGAAAACCTTATTTTTTTGTTGTTTTTTTATGCCGAAAAATTGACTTTGCTTTTATTTTGTTACTATGAAAAATTTTCTTTGATTTTATGATGCTTTTGGTTTGAATGTTTGATGATTGATTGATCTTTTCTTTTTTACGGTATATAAAGTATGGAGCTTATCTTTTTCTTGTTATATATTTTATTTTTCTAACATTATTTTATGTAAAAGAATTAAAGTTTTATTTGTTAAGTGATAATGTTTGTAGTTTTTTTCCCTTTTTGTGTTTTTTATGTATAAGACTTTTGGTTTGTGGTTTTTTATTATTTATTAGTTTATTATAATTAAAAGTTAGGTTTTTATATTTTAATGTTCTTTTACTTTGTTATATAATAATAAATTTATTATTAATTAAATAACTGCTAAATTATCACTACAATTTGCAAAAGAAAAAATGTTTTATTTTTGTTAATTTTTTCTTAATGTTTTTTGATGGTTTTTTGTTGAAATAACGTTACTACAATTTTTTATTTTAAAGGTTTCAATGTGAAATATGATTTTTTTTGTAGGATTTTTATACAAGTGTTTTTTGGTTTTTATTTATAAACTATTTATTATTTTTTTATTAAATTATTTTTATATTTATATTTGGAAGTATGTTGGATGTTATAAACAACAATTTCTGTTATTTTGTTTGTTCTTTTCTTTTCATTCTTTTTGATGATTTACGTATAGTATAGAAAATGATTTTTAGGAAACTAAAAAAAAGTTTTGTAATAAATTTTAAAATAAAAAATCCAGTGTTTTTTTGTTGTTGAAAAATGTTAATTAATGTTTATTTACAAAATTTCTTTCTTTTTGTTTATAGTAATTGTTTTTTATTATTGTTTATATATGATTTTTGGTTGTAATAAATTGTAAAATCTTAACATAACTACATAATTCAATTACTATTTTTTTTTTTTATAATTAAGAAGTTATTTTATTTCACTTTTAATAATATGTTTTTGTTAATTTTTTATCAATCAGCTTTTTATTTTTGGTTTTTAAATACTATTTATTATTTAAATGCTCTACTAACAATTTTTTGTTGATTTTTGAAACTTTTTTCTTATCTTGTCTTATTTAACTTAGTTTTAAATATTATATAATAATTTGTTAAAACTCTAAAGCGATTAATGATTTTATTTTTTTGTTGTTGTTTTTATGCCTATAAGTAATTTTCTGTTTTTTAAATTAATTTTATAAGTTTTTTTATTTTATAAACTAATTTAATGCATAAAATCTACTTATTTAATAATAACTAAATGCTAATTAATGTATGTTAAATGTATATATAATTTTTTGTTTGTTATTTATGTTTTTCTCTTTAATTTATTTGTTTAAGAAGCACTTGAATATATATCGTGTTTAATGAAAAAAGTTTTATATTATTATTTTTTTTTAGTTTTAATTTATATATATTTTTAATGAGTATAAATATTTAAATAATATGTCATAAATGTAAATAGGATTAGAAAAAATAAAAAAACAATTTATAAAAATTATAAAACAAAAAGTTATAAAAATTATGTTAAAAAATGTTGACTAGGAAATAAAAATAGAATATGTTATAAAAAATAGAAGCTGTGTTGCCATATCTTTTTATTTAAAAATAGCTACCAAAAGTAATTTTTTTTTGTAATATCTTTTTTTTTAATGACTCTTTTCTTAGAACCTTTAATGATATTTTAAACTTTCTTTTGTTCTAAAGACCTATCTCCCTTTTTTAATAGTCTTCGGGGCTAAACTAATTAAATCATAAATTGTTAATTAATTAAATTTGATTTATGTATTACTTTTTTTTAAGCGAAAAATATTGTATTTTATAAGTAATATTTAAATACTTTAGTTTTGATATAAAAATATAAAAAGTATTGCTTTAAATTTTTAAAAAAGTAAAATAGTAAAAAATTTTAATTAAAAAGTGGCAGTTAAAAATAATTGGCAGTAAATGTGAAGCAAAATTAAATTAAAATAGTTAGATTAATAAGAACTATTTTCCCACTTAGTTCCAAAACTCCTTTTTTAGAAAATAATTCTGCTCTTAATTAATTAAAATGACCCATGACCCGAAAATCTTAAAATTTAGCTTTAAAGTATTTATTTTTTGAGTATAATTTTTGAACTAGAAAAAAATATACACGAATAAAAATATTCTATTTAAATTTAGGTGTAATGTAAATACACATGCTAAAAAAGGAATTAATAAAATTAGATATTTCCAAGGGTTTATGTTACAAAATTATTTTCAAAAATAAAAGCATTTTGAAACCAGTGTGTGCAGCAATTTTTCAATTTTAAATGCAGGATTTCGTACCAAGTTTGAACAGAATTATAAATTTGAAAATACTATTTGTAGTGGAAATAATGAATGTTATTATTAATATATAAAATCTGTTCATGAATATATTCTAAATAGTCTTAAAAAAATCTTAAGAAAATTTTAATAACTTAGATAATATAACATTTAAAAATGAATTCTTTATAAAATTTATAATAATATTATTTAAAAATTGTTTACAAAAATGTCTTCAATTTAAAATAATGATTTTATATGAAAATATATCAAAATTAATGAAAGGTATATAAAAATACCTTTCGATCTTTGTTCTGATACATATACCTACACTTTTTTACAACTATGTTATATGAAACATATTAAAGGATACCAGATGTCAACAAAAAGGAAAATGCTGCAAAGCAGCAGAAATAAGTTAAAGCGTTTTTTTGCCAAATAAAAATAATCAAAAAATAATAATATTTATATTTTTATAATAATAAAATAAAAACTCAAATCAATTTTTAAATAAAAATAAACAATTTTATTGAAATAAATTATAAATAAAACTACGAAATACATTTGTAAAATAAACTTTATACAGAAATTAATTATAAATAAAATAAGACAAATTTTGTTATAAAACTAGCAAAATAACAGAAAATTATACTTTTGTGGAAAACTTGTAGTATAAATTTTGTTTGGAAAAACATTTTTAAAAAATTCAAAGAATAATATTTTTTAACTTATTTTTTTCTTTGGCAATTTTAACATAAATAAACAAATTAATTTTAAAAAGTAAAAACTTTAGTATCATTATAAAAAAATAATATTTTGTTTTATATGACTTTAGATATTTCTACGCTTTAATTTTTATTTTATTTATTTTTTTTTGTGTATTTTTTTTTTAACTTTTTTTTATTTTTTTTAATTAGCAATTCTACAAGTCAATAATTATTTTCATTTTATTTATGTTTAAACTAAACTATATACAAAAGTATGGTAATTTTCTTTTTACCTACGTAATCGTAATTATAGTTTTCCTTTTAATTTATATTTTATATATTTCTTTAAAAATAAAGTATATGTGCTTGTTCTATATATAATTTTTGTTCTGGTATTATTAATAATATAAAGTGTTAAATTTTCATCACTTGCTTTTGCTTTTTTTTTCTTTTTCATTTATTAATAATATAAAGTAAACCGATTTTTATTACTTATTTTTAATTTTTTTACAATTTCAGCTTTTTTGTTATTTTTATAAAAAAAGAAATTTAAGACTATCGGTTTTTTTTTTTGAAAACAATTTCTTGTAATTTATATATATTACAGTGTTTTTGTTTTAATTTTATATACAATTTGTCTTTTTAACAAGAGTTTTTTATGTAGTGTAAAAATAATTTCTTTCTTTTTAATATTTTATAGTATAAAAACAGAAACAAAGCTAATTTAGATGTAAGAGTGAGTGCATTAGAAAATTTATTTATTTTTTAATTTTTTTGGTTGTATCTACTTTTTTAGCTTAATTATTTTTATGTTTTTTCATTAATATTTATAAAAATTTGTACCAAATCACATTTGATTTTTTGCAATAAAAAATCATGAAAATTTAATTAATAAAAAAATAAATTAAAATTAAATTTTAATAATTTAAAATAATCATTTTTTAATAAAACGGGATTTTTTCTAGTTATATGAATGTTTGAATATTTTAAGAGATATTTATTTATTATGTATAGAAAATATTTAATTTTAAATTTTTCTGGCTATAATTTTTATAAAAAGTTTTAATAACTATTTTTAAAGAATTGTAAATTGTTTTTAAATATTTCTTGAAACTATTTTTTAGTTAAAAGAAAATCTTGTTTAGAAATATAAACATATAATTTTTAAATTACACGATTTTTTATATAATTTTTAAGATTATTATAATATCCTGTGCACACTGAATATGTTTACACGTATTCTACCGATACATATCGCTAGTTTCAATATACAAATTTAAACTAAAAAAGACAGCACATTAAGTCACTTATTCATTTCATCAGATTTTGTGCCATTATTTTTCCCAGAAATTAAAAAAATCTTTGTATTCAGAATGTTGAAATATGTGACCATTGACCTGGAAAATTAACTGTGTTAAATTCAAGCTAAATATTACCATGATCCAGCTTTAAACCCTCTCTTAAAAAATCATAAGTTTTAGCAAATATTGGAACTTGACTATTGACGCTAAAAAGATTCTTTTTAGTTAAATCATAATAATTCTTTAATTGTTTTATTTAAAGTAAATTGTAACAGGAGGGATAGATACACTGAGGGAAAAATTTTATTCAAAATTCACCACGGTTATGGTTACATTGGTAATTTACGGTATCAGATTTTTGTTACCGTTCGTTAACATATTAATAGAAAACATTTAATCATTTGATACCAAAGAGGTTTCAACAACGGGTGAATCCAAATTACTAATGTGGTTTTATCGACTAAAAGATGATGTAGAAACGCGGAATAATCCCAATGAATTTGCTTCAAAAGGAATTAACATCTTGTTGGACCGATTAGTCGACAATTTGAAAAAAAAAAAAAAAAAAAAAAACGATGAAGTTGTTCAAAATGGAAAGGTTAAATTTGGGTAAAAAAGTGTTTAGTCCTTTCGGCGAAAATGCAGTGGTTACTTTCTATATCTAAACCTAAAAAAAAATATCTTTGAACTATTGATTAACCAATTTCTTATTTTGAAGAGTTTGAGAAATCCTATTATTTGAAAAGGTGAATATAATGAAAATTAGTATTCACCTAAAATAACCTTTCAGAAATAAATTTTTCGCTAGCTTGCAAATCTGTCATATTTATAGTCGAAAAGACATGCGCTTATCGTTATTTTAAAATAAAATATTTTATTTTTTTTATATATTTTGCTACACAGTTTTCATTTATCTTGACCTTTGACTTGACGTTAAGGGATTGGAATTAACCCATTTTATTTTAAATATAAATATTCAAGTGAAAACTCTCAAATATTTTATTCATTCAAATAGTAAATTAATCAACTATGAAACTATAATACAAAGATTATTGACCTAAAATAAAATTAAGTTGAGAAATAAATTAAAATTTCAAATCTTTTATTCATTCAAATTGCAACTTAATTTACTATGAAACTATTGAAGAAACAATTAATTGCCTTTTTTTAGGAGTTTGAGAAATGTTATAATTTGAAAAGGATAATACAATGACAAACATTATTGACCTAAGAAAATTAAGCTGTTTGCTAATAACTCTCCTAATTTTGGCATAAATTCACTTCATTTTCCTCAATATATTTCATAATTAAATTATCATTCAATTTGACATTTAACTCTGATGGTATTGTAATTAACTCTCTTTCAAATGTGGATCTTTTGATACAAATTAATTAGTAAAATTTCATTCTCTCTTCAATATAATATTAAAGAGAAAAATTTCAAAAATGTTGTTAACAAAAACAAAGTAAACAAACTTATAATTTTTCTTGCATCTAAATCGTTAGAAATATTTAAATTGAAAACCGTTTATAAAGTTTCGACACGGATTTAATTCTTTAAACTGCCATTTTCAATAAATAAATTTGCTTTTAATTAAATATTGTAACCATAATCCGTTTCGAATAAAAACTTTTCTGAATTTCCCCAATTTAGATAATTTCAAGTAGATTATTTTTAATACTCAAGTATTCGATAAATAAAGCCTATTTTTAGGCTTCATAACCTAACTTTGTATGTCTTTTTAAATAAAAAAAATTGTGTTTAAATTTTGGTGTAATTTTATTTCGAGTTTTTATTTATTAAAAATTCTTTCTTTCAATTAGCAAAAGAAATCCCGTTTTTTATAATATAAAACAAAAGGGAAAAAATAATTATACAAAATGTGAATGTGTGTGTAATAGATAAAATAGCAAAACAAATAAAGTGTAAAAAGCGTTTTTTTAAATATAATTATAATTTTCTTTTTTTTGTTTTAAGTATGGCACATAATTTATTTATTATATAAAATAATTGCAATATCATCAATTCACTTTTAGTTAATAACTTTTTTTGTTATTTTAATAAAAAAAGAACAAGTATACAGTTTATGCATGATTTTTTTTAAAGAGAAAACTAAATTTTTTTTTTTAATACTACTTAAATGTTAAGCGTTTTAAAATTAAAGAGAGAATTTGAAAAAATAAATAAATTATAAAAAAATATTTCGAGTATAAAAAATGTAACTAAATTTTGGTTAACAAACTTAAAATAGTAAATAAATTTTTATTTGTTTTTCGATAATTTTTAAAAAATTTCTTTTAGAGGCATTATGAATAGAATGAAGAAAAAAAATGTAGTAAAGGTTTTATAAAATGTAGTGTTATTAAGACAAAGGTTATAATAAAACAAATAAAAGATAAAATCTCATAGACATTTAAAATTTGAAAATAATCTTTAAGTAGATTTTATTAACCTTATTGTGATTTTAATTTTAGACCCTATAGCTTATCTTTAAATAAAAATTTAATAATATTTTTCTTATTTGTTTAGTGTTAAAAATAACTGCTGAGAATTTAACAATTTATCTGGCAACTTTGATAAGAGGTTCATATGAAAAGTACCTTTTTTTACAATCCTGCTGCTTATAACACTACATTTTATTTACTACCCTATGAAAATTTTTTTTACCTAAGTTATGTTTATATATTATTTCCTTTTCCTTTGTCATTTAAAATATAATTATTTCATTTTTATATTTTAGCATACAAAAGTCTATTTGGTTACCATAATAATAAATAACATTACTAATCTTAAAGGAAAAAAAAATAAATGTGGTTGGATGTTTAAAGTGTTTTTTAAGTTATAATGCAAAATTTTTTCTTCAATTCTTTTTTTAAATTTTTATATATAAATTTATGTATTTTTATAAGGGTTTGTAAAAAAACGCGACTAAAACTACTGCTACTATAAGATGACTTTGACTACCTTTTCTTATTAAATATGAGTTTTTATGGGAATTTGTTTAAATATAGTATATGTATAAATAAATAGTATAAATGTATTTATAAAGTAAAATTTACAATTTAATTACAAAGTGTTTTTGTTTGTTTTTTTTTTTATCATTTAGCTTTAACAATTTGTTTTTTTTTTAATTTATTTTATGTTTATATAATAATTAATATTAGTTGTAATTTATACTTATATAATATTTTTATTTATATTATATTTAAATAACTTTTTTTTGTTTGTTTTAATTTGCTTAGCAATATATCATTTTTACAAAGTTTTTTTTTAATTGTTTAAGCATTTAAGTTAAATTTTCTTTTGTCTTGTCTTGGTATTGTTTTTTTTTTTTTTGTTTATTATTTTAAATACTTTTTTTGTGTCTTTTGTTTTATAATAATAATATTCCTTAGAATATTATATATCTAAGTGTTTTAAAATTTCCTCTTGGTTTTTGTGTAAGTTTATCTAAATGTTTGTTTTTTGTTTTTAATATTTTCTAAACTGTATATAATAATTGCATAAAATAAATTATTACTAAAAATGCATTTTTTATTTTTTTTATTTAAAATAAATTATAGTTATTCAAAGACATTTTTAGTAAAGTATTTCTATGTTTTTTTGTCCTTTCTATAGCATTTTACTGTCTTTTTTTTTTTTTTGTTCTTTTTGGTTTAATATTATGTTTTATAAAGTTTTTTTTGTTTTTCTTTCAGTGTATTGTATATATAAATTGTTAAATAACAAAGTTTTGGTTTTTCTTTTTGCTTTTATATTTTTTTATCGCCATGTTATTGTTTATTTATTTTCGTTTTGTTTGTTATAAAATAAAAAAATGTTTTACAAATTATTATATGTAAGTAAATCTTATTTGTTGTATAATAATATTGTATGTATTTACAATTGTAAATCCCTAACGATTTTTATGCTTAATTTTAAATATGATTTTCTATATAAATATTACGTTTTTTTATTTGTTGTTTATTGGCTGTGAGAGCGAGTAAGAGTTTGTTTTACTATTTTGTCTGATTTTTTTCCACTATGATTGATTTATATTTAAGCTGCTTAAAGATAAATTTATAAATTTTAATTTAAAATGTTTTGAATTAATGTTTAAAAGTGTGTGGAATATTGTAAATGAATTAGTAATTTAGCAGAAAATTAAGTTAGAGAAAAGCTTTGGCAGAGGAAAGGTCATTAATATTTAAAGAGTGATGAGGAATTTTTAGAAAAAAGCATTTAAAATTAATTTAAGTTTGTAAAGTCTTAAATTAAAAATGCAAATCTTTAAATGGTTATATAGAAAATTGGATTAAAATTGTAAAAATATTAAAAAAATAATAATAAAATATTAAAAAAGTAATAAAATATTTCTTAAATGTAGGAAATACGAAAAATTTAAATGAAATAATATTTATAACCGACAATAATTTTTAAGAATAAATAATACATATTCATTTCCTCGGAAACTTCCATCCTTTAATGAGGAAATTTTAGAGAAATTTTAAAAATTTACCATAAAATTTAAGTTAGATTTTAAGGTCGATATATCGCTTTCAATAATTGCAATAAAATATTGAAATTTATCAAAATTTAAAAGGGAAATATTAAGATATTTAAGCATTTAAACAGTATAGTAAAAAGGGTTAGCAAAGTATAAAGTAAATTTCTAATAATTGCAAAAATCAAATGATAAGTTTGTCAAAGACTTAAAATTTATACTTTCAATTTAATTATTAAGAAAATGTTTAATCCTTAAAGGTTACACTTGTTTCTATGACAAAAAATTACACTTCTTAGTAATGAAATATTATATTATGTCTGTCTATTTTATTATGGGAAAGAGTAATTTTATAAAATGTGTTGCCGATTCAACGAAGTTTAACCTTGCAGGGTTAAAAGAAATTGTGTAAAAAATGTTTCAAAGATTCTAAAGCAAAAATAAAAGAACATTTTACTTAGAACAGATTGGTTATAAATATTTTGTTTACATTCAAAATCCTGAATATTGTTGATTGCGATATTAAAGATCGAAGCACTTGCTCCTATTTATCTTTCTTTTCAGTCTGAGCCATAAATCGAAAAACAAATATCACAAAACTATGGAATAATAATATGAAATACGTAGTTTCTAATTTTATCTAGAATTTATAGATTTTACTTCCTACAGTTTTCGATAAATTCAAATTGAAGTGTGTTAATCTCCTTTAGTATTTCGGATATTTATTATGATACTCAATATTCTTTAATTTGATAACAAGAGGAGATAATTCTACATTAAAAATCATTGAAACTTTTATATTTGTGGGAAGAAGTTTTTAAAATTCCCAATACTGTTAAATTCGTTATTAAAATTTAATAACCCATTTGTCAATTTATATTCAAAATAAGAATTTTCCTTAATTAATTCTTTATAATGATTTTGTTCAAAACTGATAATATTTGCATGTTTTTGGATTAAAATTTTGAAGTTTAATATTTTGATATCTTTCAGAATTTTAACTATAGATAAGAGGATACTAAATTTAAAAAGATCATATTTAAACTTTCAGGTTAGTGGGCCAGCGTTTAAAAGTTCCTCAATATTATTGAATTTTGTTTAAATAAAAATTGCAAAAAGAATTTTTTAACTAAAGAAATCTCAATTTAAATTCAAATTTGTTTTGAATAGCAGAATTTTCTTAAAGTTATAAGTCAAATTGTTATTCCATAATTTGATTTAAAAAGATATAAAAGCAAAACAATTAAAAAGAAATATTAATCCATTATACTTTATAAAAATATGAATAAGTATTTAAAATAATAGTTTCTTTAAAAATTCCTAAAATCTTTTCATCTCTGCCAATAGCTTTTCTCAAACTTTTACACAATTTTCTTTATTTTTGACATTATTTTTTAGAAAATGAATTCTTTTTCTTTTACTATTCTTTAATTTTACTAATTCCTTTATATCATTTTCCTCGCTATTTGTAATATCTATATAATTTTCTTTTGGTTTTAGTAAAAACTTTACTAATTTATGAATGTATGTATGTAATATGTATCTTAAAACTTAAATTTAGAATAACGATGTATAATATCTCATCACATTAATCCTAAGATGTTGTCAATAAATATCATTTTCATCCCAATCAACTGATTGCAAGACTAGTTTATCTAATTCCTTTGAATCACCGGAACTACTATTACGTCGACGACGTTTACGATGTAAGTTTGACCATTTACGATTTAATTGTACCATTTGCGGTGCCGCAAACATGGCAGCGGCAGCTGCACTCAATTTTGTAGGGGTGATGGCATTGGTGAGTGTACTGCCCAGTGATGAAGATTGAGGTTGTTGTTGTATAGAATTAGAACTAGAATTGCCATTGGAGGAGCTAATGTTGAATTGTTCGCGATTATTGTTGAAAATATATTTGCGAGTGTGAGCAGCATTATGTGAACGTTGTGCTTTAGGCGCTGTATAGGCAGCTTGATGTTGCGTTGGATAGCGTTGAGAGGAAGAATAGGAATATTGTTGTTGTTGTTGTTGTTGTTGTGGCATTTGATGTTGTTTACTGTAGGGTGTATCATATGGTGGTGGTGGTGTTATCATAGCCATTGATGAGGAATCCTCATCAATATCTCGTTGCAATTCCAAAGGATGATTATCGCCTAAAGCTTCACGAAAATGTTCCTCTTCTTCCTCACAATCTTCACGTTGTTGATGCTGTTGCTGTTGGGCTGCATTAAAATTGAATTCATTGTCGAAATGATAGTCTCCATTTAAAATGTCTAAAGAACAATTGGGATATGAATAGGGTGGCATGTAGAGAACATCATCATCATCGTCATCATCATCATCATAATTGTCATCGTAAAAGTCTGGTGAGGATGGCACAAAATGATTCGTTGTTAAGGGATTTACTTGTACAGGTGTGGCAGGAACGGATTTAGCCAACGAGGTTTTATGTTTTCTATGTTTGTTGTTGCTACTGCTGTTATTGTAATGTTTTCTTCTTTTAGTTGTTAAAGTTGTTGTTCTAATGTCATTAAACGGTTTTTGTTGTTTAGTTGATGCTGTTGATGTTGCTGTAGTAGTAGAAATAGTAGTTTTAGCAGTTTCATTTGTTTCTGTTGTTGTTGTTGCTGCTATTTTATTATTGGCAGTGTTTACTTTCTGTTTCGGCTTATGCGTTGATTGTGTTGTTGCTGTTTTATCAATTTCATCTATTGTTGTTGTAGTTGTTGCTGCTGCTGTTGTTTGATTTTTGATTAATGGCATCGATTTGGTATTTGTGATCAATCAATCACGATATATATAACTACAATTCTTAGGGCTCTCTTGCGGACTTGGACTGCTGGATGGTGGTGCTGGACTAGAACTACTATTTGACATAACTGGCGATGAGGCCGAACTGGATTGTTGTGGACTATTGGAACGGTGTTGAGTTACTGTAAAATATTATAAATTTTGGAAATTTTAAAATAAGTTTATGAAGTTGTGCGTTAGTGTGCTTTTGTTTTTCCACGTTAATAACATCTAGTTGTTAGTTTTAGTTAGTTTAGAGTTTAGTTATAGTTTTGTTAGAGAGTTTAATAGAATATTAAATATATTTAATAGGAAAATACAGCCTAATATTAAAATTTAATTTCTTAGTTAGAGAAATTCTAAAAAAAAAATCCCCTCTTTGGATTCTGATCACTTTTCAATGGAATAATATTTTTTGTAATAAAAAAATCAATTTTTAATTTAATTTTCTTGTAATACAATTTTGTTTTTGCAATGTTTTCGTTTCCTACCAAAAATTATTGAATTCTCATTTTTGGAATTTTTGAAATTTGTTTAGGAATTTTAGAATTTTTGGTTTTATTTAAAAAAAAATTACATTTTCTAGTTTCTTAAAACTTAAAACATTAAAAATATAAGTAAAATTCATTTCTCCACTTGGGATTTTTATGACTTCTTAATGAAATTGAATTATTTTTTAAAATTAATAGATAGGTTTATTTATTTAATAATTTTTTCAATTTTCTAGCAATAATTATTTGATTCCTAATTATTAAATCAAAATTTCCACTTTGGGGATTTTTGAAATTTGTTTAGGAATTTCCGATTTTTTGCTTTTACTTCAAAGAAAACCCATTTGCTACTTTATACAAACCTTAAACAGAAAAATTCTAATAAAAAATGTTTTCCCCATTGGGGTTTCTGATAACTTTTTAACGGAATTATATATTTTTTTTTAATAAAATATGCAGATTTATGAAATTTTCTTTTCAATACAATTTTAATTGTGGAAAAATTCGTTTCCTAGCAGAAATTTTTCAATTCGCATTTTTTTTTTTTGTTAAATTCAATTTTGGGGATTTTTGATTTTTTTGTGGGAATTTTAGAATTGTTTTTTTTTTTTTTTTACAAAAGAAAAACTATTCTTTATAAAAACTAAATAGAAACATTTTTGTAAAAAAATAATTTCCCCCTCTTTGAATTTTGAAGACCTTTTAACGGATTTTTTTTTTTTGCATAATTACTGGGTAGATTTATTTACTTTTGAACATTTTCCGTTTCCTAGACAAACTTATTAATTGCCATTTTTTTATAAAAATTTCCATTCCAGGAATTTTTACAAATGTTTAGAAATTATTATTATTATTTTTTAATTTTGCTATTTTATTAAAACTTTTAATAGAAAAATTCTTGTAAAAAATTATTTTCCCACTTAGGATTCTAATGACTTTTTAAAGGAATATTTTTTATTTTTTTTTTTGTAATAAAATAATCAGATCTATTAAATTCTTGCTCCAATACAATTTTTATTTTTAGTTATTTAAAAATATATTTTAATTTTAAACATTTTTGATTTTTTATAAAGTTTAGATTTCCTTAATAAAAATTCTTCTTCTACGTAAAAAAAAAATAATTTTCCCAGTAGGGATTTTTAGGAAATTTTAATGGGATTTTTTTTCAAAATAATTTTTTTTTTCAGATTAAAAGATTTCTTCAAAAGTTTTCAAATAAAAATTGTTAAATTCCTAGTTTGTTAATCAAAATGCCTATTTGGGGATTTTTTTTATTATTATTATCTTTATTTTAAAACAATTTTTTAGTTTAATAATTCAATAAACACAGATTTTTTTGTAAACAAATATTTTTTTTTTTTACAGAAATTTTTATTGCTCATAAAAAAATGAATGAATTTCCTAATTCCTTAATAAAAAATCCCTTGATGTTAAGTTGTTTGTCAGGGATACAAATTTTAATAGTTCCGTTTTGTTAAATTTGTATGTTTTAAAGGAAATTTTATTTTAAATCAAATTCCCAATATTCTAAAGAATTATTAAAAATTTCTTAGTATTTTTTATGCCTTTTGAGTTCTAACTTAAAAGAAAAATTACTTTAAACTTTAAAATTCTTATAAGGATATTTTACTTTATTTCAAATTCAGGGAAATCCGTTTTAGGGAATTATTATTATTATTATTTTTTTTTAAATTTATTTTTATGTCTCAAAAATTTTATTTTTTGGATTACTCAAACTGCATATTTAATTTCATTTGGTTTCCTTAATTATAAAATTAATATCTCTATAGTTCTCTTTAGAATTGATAAAAACCCTCTTGTTTATAAAAAGTATTAAATTTTTTATGCATGTTGCAACATTTAAATATATATTTTTTTTAATTCAATGTTAATTTTGAATATTCTTATCAAATTTAAAATTTTTATTTGTAAAATATGGCATTTAGACACACACATATAAAACATGCATGTTGCAACATGCTTTTTTAATATACCAACATTGATTAGATAAATTATAAAAATAATTAAATTAAAAAATATAGTGCACACAGTGGTAAAAAATAATTAAAATTTTGAAATATTATTTAAATAGATCTCCCAAATCTACTAAAATTAAAATAAAACTTAAAAAACAACAAAAAACACACTCATATTTAGAAAGGAAATTTTGTTGGTGGAAAATATAAAAAATTCGAAAAAAAAAAAAAAAAAAATAATATATAAAGAGAAGTTTTAGTAAAACTTTAAAAGATTGTATTATAAATAACTCCCATTAAAGAATAGTTGGTGATAGACATGAAAAGTTATAAAAAGAAGAATTTTCGTAAAACTCCACTTACCAATACCATGACGGGGCGGCTGCCTTCTTAAACGGCCAAGACTTCGATTACGTGTATTTGTGTTAACAGCCTGAATTGTGAATTTGATTTGATTTTTTTTGTTTCGGGTGGTATTTTTTTTATTTATTTTTTGATTTTTGGTTGATAAAAAATAAAAATAAAATAATTTGTATTTGTAACATAATAATTTGTAGTTGTGTTGTTGTAATTTTGAATATATTTTTTAATTTTCTATTTTTTTTTTTTTTTGTTAAATTGTTATAATGAAAATGCAAATGATTTGAAAAGTGAGATGAAATTAAAAGGAACTTAAATTTTATAATTTTTTTTAATGTGACTATATTTTTGCTAATATTTTGTCATGCTAGAGGAGGGCGAATATGGGAATGAATTATTGAAAATATTGAAATTGGTTTTGGCTGTTACTTGAAATAAAGCAGGTGAAAATATTTCGATTTTTGGGCAAAGTGCTTTTTTACTTTTTTGTGTAGTTATATTTTGTTAATAGATTTTTTTTTATAAAATGGATTTAATAAACATAACTTTAAGGATATTTTAATTTTATACACAGATATTATATAACGGTTTCAAAATCAGAACTTAGTTCTGTTAAATTGAAAAATATTCAAACAGCTATAGTCCAAAATAATCAGTGATTTCACTAGTTAGGAATAGTCCTTCTACATTAGTGATTATAATTCTGTTACAGAATTGTTACTGTTATGTCAATTTAAACCAGCAAAATAACTATTCAGATTGATCAGGAAAATATTTTAGCAGCATTTTTATAATTTAAACATTCTTTGGTATGAGATTTTAATATAAGTTTTAAAAATACCTTTTATGAAAGATATCTATTAAAGGTTAATTTGAAACCAAAATATATATATATATTGTTTTTAGTTTAAAATTTAAGATAGGATATTCATTTTCAATTCATATTGGTTTAGTGTTATAAAGCACAACTCATTTATTAAGTCCAAATAATATTTAGAAATATACAATGTGAGATTAGACTACTGAAGTAGCTTATGCTCTATTGAGAAAGGATAAATTAAAGGTACTCGGATTATAAAAAAACACATACAGATCCAACAGATTCAGAACAAAGTAATGAATTCTTTCTGAATAGGGACGATAAATGCGATTTCAGTATTGTGTTAAATTGAATAAAAATTTTAACTTTTGGCTCGTAGTTATACTAAAGGGTAGTCCAACCACGATGTAAATTGTGAGTCACACCTTAACATCAATTTTTTTGCCCAACATTATTTGATATTTCTTTGTTTCAGTGTTTGACAAATTCAACCATAGAGAGGTACACAATTGAGCAGCGTGTTAAGATAGTTGAAACCTTTTACAAAAATGGGCGTTCAAATCAAAATGCACTTCGTGCACTTCGTTATTTTTTTTTGTCAGTATAATCGACCTAATGTGTCCACAATCGGGAGAATTGTGCGCAAATTTCAGCAAACAGAAATATTGAACACCATAACGGACTTCTTGTGGCCAGAAATTGAGTATATGGACCTGGACGATATGTGGTTCTAGCAGGATGGTTCCACTTGCCAACGAAAAAATGGCTTAGTTCCGCGAGAAATTCAATTGCCGTGTTTTTTTTTAGGTCGTAGCGATGTTAATTGACCGCCATGATCATGTGATTTGACACCGTTGGACTGCTTTGGGGATATTTAAAGCAAAAAACGTCAATAAGCTAAGAACAATTCAAGAGCTAAGTGATGATATAATTCGGCACATTAACGACATTGAACCTCAATTATGTCTCAGAGTCATTGAAAATATGGCATATCCGATGAGGACCATCGGATATGCCATCGAAGCCGTGGCGAGCATTTGGCCGATATTTTGATTCAAACAAAGTTGTCATACATCCTTCTATCATAATAAAAAATATTAAGATAATTCTCTGAAAACTTTTTGTTTTATTTACAATTAACATCGTGCGGTAAGAAATTATTACGTCCAAAACTTTACAATAGTCCTAGATCAGAATATTTTCGGAAAACTTTTCTTGTGTTGTTAAGTTGTATTTAAAAAATAATATCCAAGTTGAGCTTAATAAACGAATATCCAAAAGTCACTACTAAAAGGTCTAAGAATTACGAAATATTTCTCAATTTGTATGCATAAATTTTGCTGTATTTAAAGCTAATTTTAATTAATATTTTAAAATAATTTCTAAAGGAACCCAATAAGTGTCTGAAGAACTTTTATTTCAAATAATGCACAATTTTATATTTGTATTAAATTAAGTACTTGCTGTACTTTTAAAAAGCGAATTACATAAAAAGAGACCCTGAACATGCTTGAGGTGTTAGAATGAGCGTCTAATATAAAACCGCATATCTTATAACGTATCTTATAACGGTGTCCCAATGTCATTTTAGTTGTCTAATTCAATGTCAACATCCGTTGATATTGTAAGAAGGACCAGACGAAAAGTTCTAACGAAAGATCTAAAATATACGGAGCTGTACGTAAATGCCAAAAGCTTGAATGTCATAGAGAATAAATATATAAAAAACAGATCTTCACAAAAAGACAGTTGATACCAAGGTAGTTGGTAATCTAGACGCCTAAAAAATTATATTAAAGATCGTTGGCAGCCATACCGTCAGAATTCCTGATTTGCTTTGATTACAAGTTAAAACTCATCCAAACTAATAACTCGATGCAATAGGTTTCTACTTCAAAATCCCTGAAAGAAACCATGTTAAAAAGAGGAGAATTCAAGGGTTAGAAGCCTGAAACTTCTACGTACAGAATCCTGTCTCTAATTGAGGAACAAAATTATGACTTCTTTTGAATTGGAAAGTGTTGAACAGGGCTAGCAAAGGTAATAATGCTGAATTTAAGTTGGCATTTGTTCCAACCATGGCCAAATTTAAGGGGAAAGGCCATCATGTAGAACACGGAAACGGTGCCAAACGCAAAGGGTCCAACAAATTGTTAATATGGGACTATGATGGTGGTAATCCTACAAATACAGACTAGTACTTACTTTGGCATCTAGTAAGTACTAGTCTGACAAAATGTATTACTTAATTGATAAGAAGCCACGAATGTAATATGAAATATGTAGTGGCCAGCTACATTTCAAAAGTGTTCAAAAAAGGTGATTTTAAAATAAAAAGTCGCCAAAAAAGGGGATTTTTTGAAGAAAGTGGGACAATTACTATGTAAAAATATAAATTTGGATATAAGTATTCATCGAATCTTTTTTATTTTTTCAATCTAGTCCAAAAAGATTCGGCATATGATATATACAGCTGTTTATAAAACTTTATTATTATTTTCAGTAACTAACAGTTTCAGTTCATTTATAAATACTCCGCGGTTTATTATATCACTATACTGTGAAATAATCTCAAAATTATTAATTTATTTGTTGAAATTAATATATAATGGATCGATATATTTTAAACAACTTAGTTTCTCGTCTTTTAGCACATAGTTTTAAAAAGTCTTCATTTAGTCGCCATTTAAAAAAGGGGCCATAAAAGTGGCCAGGTGGTTGAAAAAGGGGCAATTGGCGACTAAAGTCGGCAAACGGTAACTCTGGTAGCGGCACATTCAGCTAATGTTTAAAAAAAATGTTTTGATACCACCAAACGGAGATTAGAAGCCAATTTTGTCTGAAATATTGAATTGAGCCAATAAAAAGTGATCACATTTCTACTATGAAATCTTTCAGCGAATATTGTGTTCGGGAACTTTGGTACTTGTTTAAATGTTTGAATAATATAATTAGACATTGGCATTTTGCCTGTAGTAACTTTTATTTTAATGAAATACTTTTTCATAAAAAATCAGACCTTTCTCATTTTGATAAGAGAATCTTTCTTTTATATTAAAGGTATTCATCTAAAAATTTTGCAATCCTAGGAATTTTGCACTATTATGTAAATTGATTCAACTTAATAATAATTTTGCAATTGGTTCTACTCTTACAATTATGCAACAGTTGTGCAAAATATTTTTTTATTGGTTGTTGTTGTGTTTACAGAAATCGATGAAATTTTGCTACTTTGCAAGGGTCTAAGAAAGTTGCAATTTTTGAGGTGAATTGACTTTACTGATTAAGTTACTTTTTAAATTATATCAATCGGTTAATGTATACTAAGATGAAATTTATTCTGTGCCAAATGTAAAATGTTATTTGTTCATCTGTATGCCAATATATGTATATTAGCTAAGTACTTAATAAGTGATGTAATCAAATTATATAAATATTTACGTGAAAAATGAATTTTCAAACTCATAATAAAAAACTAGTCTTTAAAAATATTTATAATTGCCTTTTTATGGAATTATATTAAATACACACAGAAAAAATATTTTGCGAAAAAATGTCAATTAAATTATTAATCAGGATTTTAAAATAATTTCGAACATTTTTGTATTAAATAATTTACTTAAAAACGTAGTAATCTAATAAATTAAATTCAAATTTTAGAAAAACCTAAAATCCAATGTCAATTGCAAATTAAAAAAAAAAAAATCAAATTATCACTTATTATACCCACCATCAAAAAGATGGGGGGTATATTGATCTTGTCATTCCGCGTGTAACATGTCGAAGCAATCATTTAAGACCCCACAAAGTATATATTTTCTGGGTCCTGGTTGGATTCTGAGTCGATCTAGCTATGTCCCTCCGTCTGTCCGTCTGTTGAAAGCAGGATAGGGCTCGAACGGGACAACGTAGGGGGACGAAATTCGGCACAAATATTTGTCTTATATAAGGTTTGAAAATGGGCAAAATCGGTTAATAAACAAAAAAGTTATGGGCTAAAAACTAGAAACACAGGCTGTCCGTTTCATACTTTTCTGCTGATATTTCTTCAACAAAAGCATGTACGATAACGAAATTTTGTAAGTACAGTTCGGGGATCGATATAAACTCGAAAACCAAAAATGGGCGTGGTCCCACTTTACCGCCCACCTCCCATATAAATTGTGTTCAAATAGTTCAAGGACCAATGTAAACTCGGAAACAAAAAATGGGCGCAGTCCGCCCACTTTACTGCCCACTTTACCGCCCCCTCCCATATAACATAAAATTTGAAAAAGTTGATGGTGGGTATATAGATTCGGCCGGGCCGAATATAACATTCGAGCTTGTTTTTATTTTTATTTGATTGATTTATTAATTGATATCATAAGAAAAAATAATTGAAAGTCAATAAATTGTTTTATTTTGATTTGATCACTTGAATAGTAAAAGTAATTAGAATAGTTTATAACTTTAACAAGTCGTTTAATAAACCATATTTTTTCTGTGTACCTTTGTTATGCAAATGCGAAAAGTTCTGATCAAAAGCACAAGCTGAAAAGTAGTGCTGCAGCTTTATTATTAACGGGAGCAAAGCTTTTAAACTAACTTAAAATATGGTCAGACTAAACAAATATTTCACAAAAAAAAAAAAAAAAAAAAACGTAACTAATTTGCAAGTGTAACCATAGTTTTTGCCTGATTATTTTTGGAAAAGGTATTTATTTAAATTTATTTTTTTTTTTAAAGAAGGAAATTTCAGTGACTTAATTACACTCATTTACATTCATATGTAACCAAAAAGAATTTAATGCAATCCAATTTTTTTAAACCATTTTATTATGTTAAGGAGTGTGTAAAAATACTCTACTTAGTATTTTTTATATTTTAAGGGAAAAGGGTTGTGGTTTTTACTTATTAACTATATAATATTATTAATTAACACATTAAAAAATCATAATTCAAATAATAATATTGCACTACTTAACATTCCACTTAAAATAATTAAATTAAAAAATAAAAAAATAAAAAAAAAAAAATTCAATAATTTGCTAACAAAGTCCAACCACAATTTAAATTGATGAAAAATGCTGCCGTTATTTGAGCTTTAAGGCTGAGTTTTAAAGAAATTTAAATTAAAACAAAACAAGGATGCGGGATGGCTGATATTGGAAATGAATAAAAAATGTGTATTTCTTAATTCAAACCCCTTAAATGAATATACAAATTTCAATAGCTCTTAACCTCTTAACAATACAGAACAAAAAAAGCTTTTCTTATTAAAAAAAAAAAAAAAAAAAAAAAAAGCTTAGCAAAAATATTGTATATACAAAATTAACTTAAATTAATTAATTTAATTTAATTACTTAACAAATTGCTATGAGTGTGTAAATAAATTTTTCTTAAAAAAGCCAATTCAATTATTATTTTTTTATATACAAATATATTAAATTTTAAAAAAATTAAATTTAACAAAAGAATTTAAAAAAAGCTTTAATAAAATTCAAACTCTTTTGCATTTTCGTTTTGTTAAAAACAAATTTAACTCTTATTATTTTTTTTTTTTTGTACAAAAAAACCAAAAGAACAAATTGTTAATTGAAATAAACAGAAAAACAAACTTAAAAAAATAATAAATTGCCATTATTTACCATATTTTGGGTAATTAATCCCTGACTGGTTTCAGCCGCCCCACTCCCGTCTCAAAGGTAAACCTAATGGGAAAGAAAAAGGAAAAACAGGTAAGAAAAAAGTAGAAAGATAGTATAGATTTGTTTTGTCATGGATTTTTTTTCTTTTTTCAAATGGATTTACAAAATGTATGTATGAAGTAAAAGTTAAAAAAAAAAAAACAAATTGTATGTAATAAAACAAATGGTATGATGGAAAAAATTTTCATTTCTTAATGATTTTCTGATCAAATCGATTGGTGTATTTGTTTATATTTAGTTTTAAAATAAGAACAATTTAATGTACATTAGTAAAAAGTTAAGAGGTGTTTAGATAGTAGTTAGATAGATTTTAAAACAACCCCCAAAAGCTTCATGGACAGCGTTTATATTGGAATTAATCAAAAAAATATAAATTGTTTAAAAATAATAAATTAAGCAATTAATATTGTAATAATTTCACATGCAAGTTAATTTGAAAATAAAAGGTTATGTTTTTATAGTAATTCAAAAGAGCTTTAACATGAAACTATAAAAAGTATTAAAACGATAGCCGTTAAGGTATCTGCAAAATCCTAGCAATTGACAGAGTTATATCAATTTTATTTAAATAAATTTCTAAACCATTTAAATTACGTGAAAACCATTTTAATATTAAGAATATAGTTTCATATACTATATATTTCATATATGGTACCTAACAAAAATTAATCAATTGTTTAGTATCTTTTATATAATCAGAGCATTACAGTTTAAGTTTAAACCTTTGATCTTCCGATCGGTTCTTTCTAAAAACTCAAATGTTTAATAGAGTGAAAATATTTGATTATGTTGCCCAAAGAAAATTGAATCCAGATTTAGAAAAAGATATATATCGTTTTCATATTGTAGAGAGTATTATATTAAGAATTAGTTTCCTTGAGCTCATTTTTATGTTCATTAAAACATGAAAATATTTGTAAGAGTCTTGACTCCGTTTCAAAGATACCGAAGTTCGTACACATTCGCCGACACAAACGATATTTCTTACAGAGTATCTAAATATAATAAAAATCCAAAAATCATACAAATATGTTTACTATGGGAGTTACAATATTTTTTATTAGTATGATTACTAAAATATAAATGTTTGTCAGAGTCAAGATTTTGTTTCGAAAATTCTGAAGTATGGTAGACGTCCCATGATAAATCTTCGTAATTTTATTTTCATATTCCTTAATTTGTGAAAATTGTATAGAAATAATTATATATTCCGGTTGCTAAATATAAATTGATTGCTGTGATTTTGTTGTTTTTGAATTGCATTTGAAACAAATTTCGGATCAAGTGTACACTTGCGTTATTGGCCAATTGCTTATTATTAAACGATACTAGAGCAGGTATGATCCTATGTTCAATTTAATTCGGTAACCATCTAGGTGCTTATTTTACGTCATCTAGTGTCATATTTTAAAGAAAGTGTTTGATGATCCTACTTTTTTAGAACTAAAATAAATTGCGACATATGTCGCGTCATATAGACTACTAAATCGTTCTACTTCAGTTCAAGATCAGTTCGAGTTCAAGTTCAGGAAATTTGCGCAATAAAAAATAATTTCCAATAAGTGTAATTTTTTCTTCCCATATGGTTAATTTATCATTTAGAAGAATCGCTTTCGAATTGCTTTGGTCGGGACACGTTTCAGAAGTTTCTTCCGCATTGCGTATTCTATTATTGTCGCAATAATATTTTTCATCGAGGCAATACGTTTGGCGGATCACTATCATATTTCTGTATTTGCTGGATAGAATCGTATTGTACTGCTGGCAGATATAACCATTTTTTCAAAGGGTCATTAAAATGGAAAGTGGGGATGTGTTCGTAAGTAATAAGATTCTTTATTCTGCCAATTATTATTCTGCAATTATTTTTTAATAATTAAAAGTCATATAATGCATTCATAAAACAGACGTTTGCAAGTAAAAATAATTTGGAAATAATTAATTTATTTTTTATACGGAAAATTGTATACAGAAATAGATTTATTTTACATGATCAGAAAATGTTTTCGTGAGTAAATTATTTATAAAAAAGTTTTCATTTTGAAGAGCTTTTTGTTTACAATTAAGAGTTACGTATAAACGTAGTACTAACTATTGAAGTGTAAAAAAAGGAGCCTTTTTGTCTTCTTAAAACTTAAAAGTTACAGACTTTACATTTAAATAATCCTAAACTTTTATAATTGAATAATATTTCACAATATAAAGATCGTATTTCACATATTTAACATGCCTGCTATGTGAAATTAAACACCTTCAACTACTGCACATTTAAACACTTAAATTACCATATAAAATATTTACATTAAAAAATAAATAAAATTGTGGATAAATTATAAAAAAAAAACAACCACATACAAAATGATACCAACAACTAACTACTTACATACACATTTAGTTAACAAATAATAAATATTAAATTAAATAAATAATACACCAATCGACGACTGTGATCAAGCTAAATACATTTAATATTTAATATAAAATATTAAATATAATAAAATCATAAATTATATAATACACATTTTATTTTATAAACATCAAATAACATTTAATAGATTATAATATAAAAAATTAAAAAAAAAGAACTCACCTTCTTGACACTGCGAGTGGTGGAAAAGCCATCACCACGACGATAATTATCACCCTAAAAAATATTAAGGAAAATAAATCAAATAACATCGAAATTTAATTAAATTTTATTTTATTTATTTGGCTTAACTTACCATAACTTGATGAGATCTTAAAGTGCCGAAATTATCGCGACAACGATATGTTTGTTGTGTATTATAGCCATCGGGCTGAAATTGGAAGAATGTTTCAGAATTGGGTGCACCATGATGTTGCATGGGTTTACGTAAAGTACTCTTTGGTGAATGCATTTTATTTTGACTTGGTGGTTGAGGTAATAAAACTGGTTCAGCATAGGTTACCTCTTCAACTTGAGGTAATAATTTTGGTTCAGCTTGTATTCTAGAAAAATTGGTTTGTAAAAGAATTTAAGAAGAATTAAAAATATATATAATACAAATTTAAATTAAAAACTGTAATTTATAAATTAATTTTAGTATCTAATTAATTATTTTAATTCTTAAGGTATGACAGACTAATCAAATATTTTACCAAAATGACATAACCACTTATAAAACATTTTCCAGCATTTTCCAATTTAATGAAAAAATATTTTCTACTTATCACTAATCATAGCTAACATTTTACCGAATCTTGTTTGACGCGGTTTAGTTTTACAAAACATTTGCAAGATAAAACAACGGCAAAATATGTTTTTATAAAACTAGTGGTCATGCTAATTTGTTCAAGTATTTGATAAATGTGAACATAGCTTTTATTTCACTTACCTATTAACATTTTGCCTCTGTTCAAAATATTCATATTCCGTATCGGGATAGGGTAAATTATCATCCTCATCCTTATGACAACGACGACCACAAAAGTAGCCAGTAAAGAAGCCTACTAACAGCGAAAATATTGAACCCGCCAAAACAGCCATCACTAAGGTTTCAACTGTATATTGAGCATTGATTATATCTGGAGAAATTTGTGGACCTTTTTTGATTAGTTTTTCGGTTGTATAAATTAAATCACAGGATTTTTGTTTTTTGTGTTTTTTGTTTAAATTTTGTTTAACGTTGCATGTATTAAAATATTTGTGTAAATTGTATTGATTTATTTTGTATAGTTGTAGTTTTTCATTTTCATATATGTATATGTTTTGCGTGGAATGTAAAGGTGTGTAATAGTGGTGAATATATGTATATATAGCCAATCAGTGTGGTTGATTTTATAACATCATAACGGTTTGTTTCATTGCAATATATATTTTTATTTTTTTTTTTTGGGGGTGATAACAGTGAAGAGTGTAAAGAGTAATGTAGACACCAACACCAACAACATTAATTAAACATCAAACATTGATAAAATCCAATCAAAGTAAATTTGCATGTGTGTAAAATGGGTGTTTGTTTTGTATGATTTTTTGGTTTTGTTTTTGTTTTTGTAACAACATTTATATAGTTTAAGTTTTACAACAACATGTAAAAAAGATCCAAAAATGTAAAAAAAGGAACAAAGAGAATAAAATACAAAAAAGAACTTGATTAAAATTTCAACGAATTTTTTTTGTCTTGCTTTCATTTATTCAACAGTTTAAAATAAAAATATTTTCTTTTATTCAAACGAATTAGAAAATTGATACTAAAATAAATAAAAAAATAATATTAAAAATGAAAAATAATAAATGTTGGCAAAGAAATAAAGTAAAAAAAAAAAAAAAAAAAATCCAACTCTATGCTATCAGTAAATTATAAAATGACTCTGTTGTTAATTACAGAGTTGTTAAAAGCTAATTTTTTTTAGTGTTAATAAATGACATGCAATTAAAATGAAAGTAAAAAATAAAATTTAGTTTTTTATAAGAAAAAAATCTGTTAAACAAATCAAAATTGTGTATGAGTTGCATGCAGTATTGTAGTTTCATGTTATATGGATTAAAACAAATGTTGAACTTTTAACAAAAATTTATTTGGGCAACAAAAATCGAATTATGTAGTAATTTTTAGTAGGAAATAAAAATTTTCGATTACAATTTTGCATTCTAAACAAAATCCTTATAGCCGAATGCAGAAAGCCCTATGTACTTTCTACACAAAGAAAATCGATGCAAGCTTTTAGGCTTAGAACCAGGGCAACTAAAAAATATGCAATATTATATTTTTATACCCACCATCAAAAAGATGGGTGGTATATTGATTTTGTCCTTCCGTGTGTAACATGTCGAAGATATCATTTAAGACCCCACAAAGTATATATTTTCTGGGTCCTGATTAGATTCTGAGTCGATCTAGCTATGTCCGTCCGTCTGTTGAAAGCAGGATAGAGCTCGAACGGGACAACGTAGGGGGACGATGTTCGGCACAAATTTTTGTCTTATATAAGGTTTGTTTGGGATTGAAAATGGGCGAAATCGGTTAATAAACAAAAAAGTTATGGGCTAAAAAATAGAAACACAGGGTGTCCGTTTCATACTTTTCTGCTGATATCTCTTAAACAAAAGCATGTAGGACAACGAAATTTTGTATAAATAGTTTGGGGGTCGATATAAACTCGGAAACTAAAAAATGGGCGTGGTCCGCCCACTTTACCGCCCACCTCCCATATAACGTAAAATCTGAAAAAGTTGATGGTGGGTATATAGATTATTTATCCGTTTCGGAAAATTTTAAAAATTTTGGAATCAATTTTTTATAGCATATTTTTGCATTTTTACTTTTCGAAAGTATTTAAATACCTACCCTACCTGTGGTAAACAGGAAGTAGTAAAAAAAAAATACAGCAAAGGCCCTATCATTGACTCTTTGTTACCAGAAAAGCAGCAATTGACTACGTCCTACAACATGTATATGTTAGCGCGTAGGCTGCAGCAGTATGTGCTGACACAATCAGCTGATAATTTAGAATGCACTATTTTTTATGGTTTAGATTACATTTAGTCAGCAGCAGTTTGGTATGCTGTTTCATTTAGCCCTGTTTCTAAATTCACTGTGCAGCTTTCAGATTGAGAGCGAGACAAAGGGAGTGAGCAAAGAAATGGGAAACTCAAATACACAAGTATAATAAAGTAAGATGGTGGTTGTAAATTGTCGATGCCTACACTTAAATGTAACTATATCGACAGCATCATGTTATTCCGACAGTGAACAGCTGATAATTTTTGCTGACACTGTAGCTGACTACGCGTAAATGTAATTTGGGCTTTAATAACAAATGTGCAATTACTTCCTTTGCGCAGTCTCCAAAAACTGCTGGGTACGTTCAGGGGGGTAAAATTTTCGTAAATAAAATCATTCTAAAATTTAGTGAAAAAAGCATCACTATAAGAGAGGCAAAAAGTTGGGTTGTTGTATTTACTGCCGCAACGATTATACCTGTTTAGTGTACCCTGGTTTAAACGGTATCGAAAAGTCGATTCCGAAAAGTGTCTGCTAAAAAAAAAAAAAAAAAATATGAAGATTAACATGTCTCTCTATCCCTTTTAATTTTCATTGGAACCATTTTTGCTTAATCAGATGAAATAAAACACGATATATTGGTGCAGGCAATTGATATCGACGAGAAATTTTGGGAAAACATTAAATAATATGATTCCATCTAGGCAAGACTTGGCAGCAAAAATATGACCTCAGTTTTCACCGACTGTTTTAAACAGGACTCTGGTAGTGTTTCAAACATTTTCTCAGATATTCGGATCCTTTAAAAATCTCTTACTTTATTAAATTAATGTGCAATTTTTCAGGCTAAAATTTATAATTTCTCCAGACGATTTTATGACCAGTAGAGTGTTCCGAGGAATGCCTTTTTTCAGATTTCGATGTAGGAGACCCCTCAAACGATGCGTAAAAAATTAGCTTAATACGAAAAAATTATTAAAAAATGTTTAAAACTGGTCTTCAGTTCCCTAACAGCGATTGAAAAAACATAGGTCGCATACATTTTGTTAAAAAATAATTTAGATTTTTTTTTATCGAAATGTATATCAAAAAATTCGTAATCGGTTTAGGGACCAACATTTTTGTGAAATTTTAAAATTTTTTTTTTTTTTTATAATTGGCTAAAAATTACGAATTTTCTGATACCCATTTCAAGACAAAACTCAATACTATTTTTTAAACGAAATGTTCTAGAGCCGTTAATCGCTGATAGGGAACTGAAGATCAATTTAATTTTTTTTTTTTTTTTTTAATTTTTCCCATATTAAGGTAATTTTTATGCATCGTTTGAGGGGTCTTCCTACAAAATGTTTGTCTACGGGACACTCTAATGATCAGTCTTATTGTATTACATACTTTTAGCTCCAATGTGATATGAGGTCAAAATATCTAATGATTACTCTTGACCTCTCGATAGAGAAATATAACCATGGCTATTATTTACAAGGAGGCTTCTCATCCTTACAGGAAACTTTAAAATGGAAGTATGTAGGAGTTGTATATAGATGAGTAATATGGATCTATTATGCAACTGTCATGTTTGACCAGAATGCAGGCTGAATTTTCTTGGTATGCAGCTATTTCATAATCTGGACTGTTTCAGTGAGGAACAGCTAATAGATCTGATAAGGTTTATCAGAAATCTGTAATTGAAATCTGTAATATCTGTTGCTTTAAGGATAAATGGGAAAAAAGGCGTATAAGCTAATCAGGATCGGATCATCCTTCAAAACCGTTAAAAAAAAGTGGCTGATAGTAAAGCATGTAATCAACTGTTAAAATTATACTTTTGGGAGAATGACAGATATTTTATGCAGAAATCCAAAATTTTAGTGAACAAGGGAAAGTATTAACTGATCGTACAGAGTTGAGAGCTTATAGAACTATCCGATAACACTTATGCTAGTGGGAGAATGCGCGTCATCTTTTAGTGAGATGGAGAGAAATTCTAACCAGCAGTTAATTTGGGATCGAGATCAATATGGGCCCCAAATCAACTTATACAGTTACTTGGACATCATCTACGAATCATCTACTGTGATAACTGAGAACTAGGGTCGTCCAAATTAATTTTTGGGAACTACAATTAAATGTACCTAAAATTATGTAAGGAGGACATAATTTTTAATATCTTAACCAAACTTCAACATCCTACGATGATTGCAACAGGATTTTGATGATCCCAGAACGTTAAAAACATACGATACTCTATGGTTTTCTATACTTTGTTGAACCACCATAACTAACCATTATCGGTGAAGATTTCCTATTAATGACTGTTATAAAAGATGCCGAAATGAGAAAGAGGTGCAATCGCTGTAGAATTTTACGTTTCACTGCATTGCTCTTACGAAAATTTTCGACATTCCTATATAAACATAAACAAAAAGTAACTTTCATTCCTACATGCATCTGATTGTTTTCATTTAGTCCAGGGTCAGCATATGTAGGATATAATGATAACCTATGTTGCTGTCATTCCTTTATATAAGCCATAGAAGAGGCTTCTATTCAAACTTAGTTATTTTCTGCGTGTGCAATTTGCCTCCCTTTATACCATAACTGCACTATTTTCATTTAAAAATTGTATAAATTTATTGACCACCTGCAGCTAAATATATTTTAACATGAATTTATATTTGAAAATGTAGTTCGTTTGTGTAAATGTAATTGTTGTGTATGTGTGTTCCAGTTCATGCAAAATTAAATATTTAAATTAAATTTCATTTATGTTAACAAAAAACCATAATTATTGTATAAACTTAGTTTTATTTTTGGTGTAAAAATATTAAAAAGCCATGCATAACAAAAACAACAACAAATTTACAACATAAATAAATTTAATTTTTATTAAACACCAAACCAAACAAATAAAATTTTAATTTGAGATTTTACTTTACCTTCAAAGTTTTTATCTTGCATAATATTGATCATTTCCTGATCTTTACTTTGACGTCTTTGATCCAAAAGACCCATATCATCACGATAACCTTTTTGTTCGCCAACATTGGCATCTTTGGAATTAATTTTACCTGAAAAGGAAAGAAGAAAATTTAATAAAATCCTAATAAGTAAATTACGGGTTTTAAAAAGCTAAAGAAACTTTGAATACTCAAAGACTTTCGCAAGGACTTGTTAGCTTTTTCTCGTAATGACCCATAATAAGACATTATTTTAAAAAAGTTTTAAACTAGTTTAAAAATGTTCCAAAATAGTTTAAAACCCCCTAAATAGCACCAATTGATTTTAAAGATAATTCTGGAATTTTTTTCAGTTTAAATTCTTATGAACTTTAATTTGAACTCGTCTTTCATACACACACTCTCACATTTATATGCGTAACTGCATATTTATGTTCGAGTGCATATGTATATGAAAGTATATGGACCATAAAAGCACCACATCGCATAAAAAAATTGAATTACATTAATATTATAAAATCTCGTTTAAAAAGTATAAAACAAATAAAAATTTTTTGTTTTTCTTTTTTTTTTTTCTTGCTCCTCTTCAACAATAAAAATAAATAAAAAGGTTGGTTAAAACAACGGTTGGTTGGTTGCTTATTTAATTCGTACATACATATAATGCTTTAGGACTAACAACAACAAACAACATCAGCATCATGTTGGTGATGATGTTGCTGATGCTGTATATCACATACAGGCTGCTGTTACAGCTACAGCTAAACAAATTGCAATTTTCACTTTTGGCAATAATCCAAATCTCCAATTACACATGAAATTTTTATTACAATAATGTTACAAAAATACGTAACGTATAAAAAGGGTCACAATAACAACAACAGCAGGAGCAGCAATAACTACACAAACAATAACAAAAAGAAAAAAATAGCAGCAACAATAACAACAGCAATAAGACATGATAGCAATTTACTATATTTCTTATTTTTTGTTTATTCTTTGTTGGCTGCTGATGTTGCCGATGATGGTTGAGATGATATTTCGCTTTAACAGTGTTACCTCGAAATGATGAATAGGTATTTTTTTATTATTGTTGCTTAGATTATGGTAGAAATTATTATTGTTTTTTTATTTTCTGGGAGCCAAAGAAAGGAAATAAAAAAAAATATTAATATTTATTTAATTAAGGGAATTTCGAGGTTATAGTGATAAAAGGGAATCATGAATTTGGATTTTATTACAATTACAAATTTTGCCCAAATTTAATATTAATAATATTGTTCTTTGATGTTTTTATGGTATTATTTTTAAAGCTTAGTGTACTCCTCTTGGTTTTATGCAGTTCATTGAAGTAGTTTATTAGTTTTTGGTCTAAAAGTAAAATACTTTTCTATTTTTTATTGGATTTTGCTCATTTTCAATACCAAACAAACCTTATATAAGATAAATATCTGAGCTAAATTTCGTCTCCCTAGGTTGTCCCGTTCGAGCCCTATTCTGCTTTCAACAGACGGACAGACGGACGGACAGAGATCGTCTCAGAATCTAACCAGGACCCAGAAAATATATACTTTATGGGATTTAAAATGATTTTTTCGACATGTTACACATGGAATGACAAAATCAATATACAGTGCATTTCAACTGGTTTTCGTTACATTAAACCAGTTGTTATTTTTAAAATAATAATGAAAATTAATATTTTTTTCATAATAAATTTTAAAGTCCTCATTTCTAATCTATTATCTACAAGCAAAATAAATTTAAGTAATAACTAATTACGATTTTTAATGATTTTTTTTTCCAACAAGAGGATTTTTTAGGTAATTTTTTTGTTTCATCTGAATAGTTTCAACTTTATTTATTCAATAAAATAACACGATGTATGGATTAATATGGTTCTTTTTTGTTTTGTTATATTATTCGGAAATTATTAATAATAAGAATAGTCTTTTTTATATAATTTAACCTAAAAAATTATATTTGGAAGGGACTTATAAAGATTTTCAACTTGTAACAAAGAATTTTTGCTCCAACTTTTTTTAATCTCTTCAGATAATGAATTTTTGTGCTTGTATTATCTGTCCGACTCATAAACATTACGTGACAGCAATTTCCATATACATTTTCTATTATATTAAGGTTGAGAGAGTATTATCATACCACTGCTATGTGGTAAAATTTTGACTTCGAATTCTTTGTTTTCACGCTCCTGCGTTGTGAATAGAGGCATTGTCGAACTGGAATGTTCATGAAATGAATTAAAATAGTGTATAAAATTTTAGAAATTCTTTCCCCGTAAACTGTTGTAAGTTTTTTCCGTAATTCTATGCGTAGAAAATTGAAGTTCACATGCCTCATAATATGAAGTAGCACTCTACGCCATTACACTTTCTTCGCATCTTTATGAGATACATAATTAGCATCCTTTTTTCTCAAATGACGAAAATAATAATATTTATAGTCATTGGAGTCAATATGGAATTTTTGTTTCATTCTATAGATCTATATGTTTCATTCTTTTTTTAGAACATGCGTTTACGGGTAAACGGGAGTAGTTTTACTTCACGAATGGTGTTTAGAGATGGGTTCTTTATAATTTTTAGTCTTCTTAGGTGCACTGGATTTCGAATAACACGTTTTACGGTAAAATACTTGCTAAAATACCTGATTTTTGTTAAATTTTTGACACAGAATCAGTAGAATTGGAGGCATCTCGAATGGCAAATCTTCTGTCAGCGTTCGTTGTTGCTTTATAAGTACCTCTTTTCATGTTTTTTCCTAAAAAGCTGTTGACAATATTTTAACTTCGCTCAATTTTTCTTCGCCATATTACATAGATTAAGTCTGAATTATCCATACGCTATAATTTTGCTCTTTTCTTTATAGTAAAATTTTTTACGCGACCAGTTTTTAACGATTTTTATAGAAAACAGTTGAAAACGCAAGGAATACACACAATTATGGGCGAATTAAACAAATACTTGACGCAAATTGATTTTATTCTTAATGAACCTATTTAGATGAAATAAAAAATTGCCTTGCTAAAAACATTTGTTAAAAGAAAATCAGTTAAAAATCGTACTAAGTTCGCTATTAATTATTATTATTTTTTTTTTGCTATTAAACATCTTAGAACTCAAGATTTTAGAAATCAAGATAAAAAAATGGAACTATCTTTATTATATTAAAAATAATATGAGTTTTAATGTAACGAAAATCTTGAACCTATACAGTTGAAATGCACTGTACCCCCCATCATTATGATTGTGGGTATAATAATAAATTATTATAAGGGGCTTTCGCATAAAGAAATATCTCTAAAATATATTCTCAAATCAACAATTTTTCCTAGCATTAATAGCGGAAATATCTACATATCCGCTCAAATCAACAACGAATAATTGATACCGTATTGGTGTCAAATTGATACCACATTAGCATCTAATTATAAAATAATATCGTGTATTTGATTTCGTATTAGGGTGATCGATTATTCGACTTTTTGGAGAAACCGGTTTTCGAATAGTTCGAATAGTTGGTATTTTGAAAAAACCGGTTGCACTTTTTTAAATTTTGCAGAAGTTAATATTTCTACTAAAAGACTATATTTCTTAAAGAAAAATCAATAAATATTATGATGTTCAAGTTAAAATATATTACACATAATTATTTTTGGAAATAACTATTAATCCAATAAGAACGAGAAAGAAATAGTCGGTCAAGTCCGACAATACCCTACTCAATGATGTGCACCAAATTCGGGGAAGTGTATTCTTTTCTAATCCTGTGGAATTGTGGGCCAATACTATGTTCAATTATGGACCGATCTTCATGAAATTCGGAACACAGATTTTAACTTATATGGAACTTACATGTGTAAAAGAAATTCTTACTACATTTAAGGGATTTATGATCGTTAAACCCATTTTCCGGGAGGATATTTGCATGGCGCTAGTTTAAATAATGGAACGATCATAACCAATTTCAACACGCTTCGTTCTTAGACTATAAGAAACCTGTGTGCCAAATTTCAAATTTAATACATGTTCAAAATTGTGACCTGTATTTTAATTAATTAATTATTTTTTTAAGAACAGACAGACGGACGGACGAACATCATCAAATCGACTTGGGAGTTACAAAGCATATGAACGAACGAATAATATAATATAAAAATTTTAAGAAAATAATCATCAAAACAAACAAAACAGAAACCATGGGTTAATATGATAAGAGCCAGAATCAATTTTATTGAAACTATTCTATAGGAGAAACTTTTTTAAAACAAAATCTTTGAAAAATGAAGAAAATATTGAATAAAAAAAAAAGACTAACACATTCAAATGTGTAAAAATATTACAGGTGTTACAATTGAAGTAATTATTACTAATTTATTTATTTAATATTACAATAATTAATTTCGTTTTAACCTTAAACTATATTTTTAAAACATTACAAATAATACTCTAAAAAATATTCATAAATTTAGATTCAAATATCAGTATTTAGTACATGTTTTTTGAAATAAAAAGCTATTTTTAAAACCGGTTTTTTGTGTTTAAAAAAACCGGTCTATTCGACATTCGAAAAATTAACATTTTGAAAAAACCGACAGCACATTGACAGAAAAAACCGGTTTAAAAACCGGTTGGAAAACCGTATCGATCACCCTATTTCGTATGTTTAAAAATTATAAACGAACGGTATAGCAACACTACTGCAGAAGATCGATAAATCAAATAATTTTTTTTTTTTTAAATATCCGAAAGCTGTTTCCAGAGATGGTATCCGCATCTCTGTTTCCAGAGATGCGGATACCAAAATACACAACTGCAACAGTGAAATATGGAGGATAAAATATGACTGTATAGAGGCTATACTTTGGAGGTGTTTTTCAAGGTCCAATAAATTTATTGTACTACAGATAAAATTAAAACAATCTCCCATTCTTAAGTGTAAAGTAATATCGGCAGTAAAGTATTCCGAAATAGCGAATAGAATTGGAGAAATAGAAAATTACTAATGACTGTATTGAAAAGAATCAATGCCTTAGTTATGAACGAAATATCAGATCTTTCGTTTAAGGTAGCAAGCTCGTAGTTGGGGCTATATTACACAGAAAAAATATTTCAAATAATTTTTTAATAAAATTATTAATTAACTTTATAATGAAATTTAATATATGATTCATTAATATAATTAATTTTCTAATTGGTTTACAGATTTGTTTTTTAATAAGTTGACAGCTGTTAATAAAAAATAAAGAAAAATTTAATATTTGTCTATAAAAGTACAGAAATAAAATAAATTTAAGTAAAATTTCAAAAAATTTCAGCTCATTGCATCTATTTAAGGAAAAAAAGTAATAATAATATCAATTATTCTAGTTATTAATATTATCATTTTGATGATTGGAGCAAAATCAATTAAAATTTAATTAATATAACAAATTTCGTAATTGAAGTCCATTTTTATGTCAGCTAGATGAAGAAGTTTATTTTAAAAATGAGGAGCATAATTTTTCAAATTGAATTAAAAATTTTGTAAAAAATTGGTTTTTGGAGAAACTATAAATAGTGGATCTCTAATAAAATCTTTAGCGATTATTGACTAACAATTTGTACTTAAAATAGGTCAAATTCGGAAGGGTTTGTTCATAATTTTGTTAAGTATTTGGGATTGTTTTTAATTCTAAAATCATCTCTGTGAAGATATCTTTTAGAAAAGTGTTATGTTCTTAAATAATATTTCATTTTACCCAAAAATAATGTAGATACTTTCTCGGCAAAAAAAAGGATTATAATTTTTGCCATTTTTGATTTAAAAACCGTTTATTTTTGTAATATTTAGATATATAAATATTTAAAAAACTGGACCATGATTTTGTACAATTCATAAGAAACAAAACCGGCAAGCCCCCCTTCCAAACTTATAATAGTACACTGCTCTGCAATGCCTATATGAAATTTTATGTAAATCTAAGCAGTCAATTAGAAGTTAGAGATTTATTTTTAAAAAATTTCGATTCTGCCCCACTGTACAATATGACAATAAGTTTAAAATTGGTAATCTTAAAACATATATTTTGTTAGCTTAATTAGAGCTTTTTTAATTAATAAAGTTTTGATAGTTCGAAAGGGACTTTGAGCAGCTTTCTTTTAATACTTCAATTAAACTGACATTCGAAACGCTAAAATTTTGGCAGTTTATTGACTCACTGTATTCATATTCAATCTAATATTTCAATATTTAAAGTTTCCAATTAATCAAAACCTACTGTATTTTTTTATTTAATATGATTTATAATAAAGCAGAAAAAAAATATATTAAAAAAGCTCCATATTTTTTATTCCTGTTTTTGCTCCTGCTGTTGCTACTGGTGGTGATGTCTGTCGGGAACATATGTGCCAATGATAGATACACATACACACATATTTATGTTTATGTATAAGTTTAAATTGCCACAACAAAACAAAAGGTCTCTTCGCATAAAAAAATAACATGAAAACCCACAGCGAGAGGAGCATGTAGAAAACCTATACATTGATGTAAATATGGTTGATAGTGTCAGCTGTATACATAAACAGACATCCAGCATCCAACTACTACTAACTACCATCAACTTTATGCCTGTGGAAAAGAAATGAGAGTAAGAGCTGATTTCAATACCAACCTGAGGGGCATGCAGCATGTTGGCCAGTTGTGACATTCTGATAATAATAGTTCTCTTCAAGCCAACGTGGCGCACCATGTGAACGACATTTGCCAGCAATTTTATCCCAGGCACAATATGGATCCTGCAGTGCAACACATTCGCTATAAAAAATTTAAAAAATAAGAAATAAGAAAATATATAAAATTAACAACAAAAATAAAAACATTTTGTATTATTTTTTTTTCCTTCTATAAAAAAGTAGCAAAAGTCGTCGACTTTTAAGTTTTATTTTTCGAAAAAAAAAAACTTGTAGATTGAAAAAATAAATTTAATGTTGTTGCATCATCATGCTGCTCCTCATCTCACCAACAACAACTAATAGCAACAACACTTGTCTGTTTATGTAGGATTTTATACTTTTTCAAACTAAAATCCAGAATAAGTGGATGATGGTGCTACTACCATTTATTTTATGCATTTTTGTTAAATAAATTTTATTTTATTTAATTTTTTTTTGTTCATCAGCATCATCAACATGTGTATTTAACAATGAAAATTTGTGTTTTATAAGCAGAATAAAGAATAAAATAAAAAAATAAAAAAAATTTAAAAAAACTCACCTGCAACTGGTGATTTTATCATTGTGACAACGATGCAATTGTATGGCAATCACTTGACTATCAGTGACAATGATTAATTTACCATCATCGTAACTGCCATCTTTGGGTTGATCTATAAATAAATATATAAAAATTAACAAAATAAATTCCAAAAATAAATAAATGCAAAATATATTCAAATACACTAAAAAAAAATAGTTAAATTTAAAATTATTTTAAAATTTTTGTAAAAATATTTGTTAAAAGCTTTTAGAAATGTGCTTAATTTTGCCTGAAATTATACTTTAAAACCCAATGAAAATCATTCTTATCTTTATTGTTTAAAAACATAATTCTCCTATTAATTTTCTCAGTGTATTTTTGATATAATTCCCATAGAGTAACATATAGAGACGAAAAAGATTGTTGCTTTGTAAACAAAATTGTGTTTTCATTTTCTTCTAGCAACAACAAAATGTATTTGATTATATGTGTTTTGTTGTTGCATGAGTTAGGTTTTTGACAACCGACTTAGGTTTTTGACAATTAGTCTCGTCTCTTGTTACTCTTTGATAATTCCTACTTACCGTACTGCATTGTTCGTACTATTCTTAAATTACGTATAGGTTCACTTTTTGGCAAAACATCGATTTCTTCTATTACCACCGAAGTGACTTTTTTATCCGAATCAGCTGATTCGGCATTGACCGATTTTATGATTTTACCATGATCTGAAATGAAAACAAAAATTAATTAATATTTAAGTTAAAACAGTTAAAAAAATAACTTACCTGTCCCCACAAATATCACATCATATGTTTTACCGCCCGGCGTTTTAATTTGAGGATCAACTGCAATTTGTGTAAAGCGATAACTGAAAAGAGAGAATATCAAATATAAGAGTTAGTATAAGGGATAAAATTAATGATTGGAATATTAAACAATTTGAATTATTATTTACTTTAAAATCGAAATATGGAACAGATTGAGAGAGATGAGATACAATTGTAAAAATATTTTTATCAATCTTTTTAGGGTGGTTAACAAAATTTATATTTTGGCCACAGGGTTCCTAGATGGTACTTTGGTGCTTCTTGGATTTAATAATATATAGATTCCAAGAACTTTATACACGAGTCACTTTTAATCGACTCATTGAAAAGTTTTAATAAATTTAATTCGATCTAAAGGCTATTGATGACTTTTAATGAAGTACAATTGAAACAACAAATTGATGTTTCAAATTCACATGTTCGTTTTGAATACGATTTCTGATGGCTTAAATTATATAATTGCAATTTTATGTTAATTCGAAAATTTACTTTTTAAATATAATTTTATTCAAATGTTGGCCGCGACATCGCTGTTTGTAGGTGGTCCATTGGAAGGTCTTATTTTTCTAACGGTATCTCGCGAATTATTCGAGTAATATTGATTTCCAGGTCTTAAATCGTATCTGCATCAACGGCGAAGACTTTTAACTTTTCATAACCCGTATCATATGTTAAATTGTATTTTAGGCCTATAGAATAATCAAAAATTAAAGATTGTTTCTGCTCATTACCATTACAAAGAAAGCTTTCATTGTAAGGATACACTGAGAAGTTTCATAGATCTTTTTGTTTACTTGTTTATGTAAGTATTAGTGTACATAAAAATTAGTTTTGGTAATAAAATAGTATTAACTCATTATTAATTGCAAATAAAAATAACTCTATGTTATTTATAATTTTGTCTTTACGACTGCATTTATTAGTAATTAATAAACCACAATCCGATTGCTGCTTCATTATATTTATCAATGTCCTTGACTGTTTTTTCTTCTCTATACTAGGTACATTGGTCCATATAATTGGCTGAATAGTTTTAAGGACCACATCTTAATGAAAAACTTAGTTGATATTATGATTCATTCGGCAAGGTACTTAACATATTTTTCGTCACATAGTATCTACATTAGACAATTTTTTATCAAGCCAAACTTCAAAGTTAAGGCGAATTTGTGGAAGGCGGCATCAGTTGCACAAAAACAACAATATGGCGAATTCATTATTATTTTTTATGTACGCAGTTTGACAGCTGTAACAACCAAAAATAATAATCAGCTGTTTTACTAAGGTTGCCTTGTGTAGATTCTAACTGATTTTGACGCTTGTATTGATAAAAATTTATCTAATGTAGT
This sequence comes from Protophormia terraenovae, assembly GCA_951394005.1. Lineage (NCBI taxonomy): Eukaryota > Metazoa > Arthropoda > Insecta > Diptera > Calliphoridae > Protophormia > Protophormia terraenovae. Next base: position 39,075,800 of record OX596074.1, read on the forward strand.
CACTATGTCATTGAAACAACATTGTCAAAGAGAGTCAGTAATCCGATCTTCATTTTAATTCAATAAAAATTGCTGATTAAAAGTTTCTGAACTGAAGTTAGGTTATGATTCTCCTTCGAATTTATTATCCTTATAAATTTTGAATCTGTCAATAAACTTTCCAAACTTTCATATTAAGGTTATATTATATTAATCATACAGTTGATTGCTTGAGGATTCATGAATTGCCAGCTTGTGTAAATAAATCAACATGTCCGTAAAGATTTTCTCTTCAGGTAAACACATCATTGGTGAGTAGCCATTAACATTATCAAGCTTATATGTAGACCAAAGATCGACACAAAGAGAGGAAGAAACATTTTAATGTATTGGTGTGTCATACCGCTGAATGAAACTTTTGTTTTCTTATGCTCTTTTTTGCAATTTTTGTTAGCTTGTTTTTCATTTTTCGTTTTGTAAGCATATGTGAAAAAGTCTAAAGTCTCCCTACACCTGGGAGCTATGGGAACCGACAGAAAATATATTCTTCAATTAATAAGCTTTTATTTTCGTATTTTTGTCGTTCTAATTTGGATAAATGTGACACTGTGCACCACCTTAAAGTATACCATTGGACTCATAATCACTTCCTGAGTCCATTTAACGATGTCCGTCCGTCCGTCTGACCGTCTCATTAAGCGGCATTTACCCTGAAAAGCTGGCCAAAAAGGCAAAAATGAATTTAAAGAAATTTAAGAAACTGAGTATGCAGTTCGATAGAGAACAAAATTCTGCATTATATAGTGAATTTTCATGACTTTAAGTTGAGATTTGTAGATTTGAGATTATGTCAAAGTCACGAATGTGAATAAAATTAAATGCGTTTTTGGTGTTTTTTTGAAATTTTAACAGGTTTATATGATATTTTTTTGTGGTTAAACGAATAGAAGTTTTATATTGATTTTTTTTTATTTGAAAGGTATGAGCAACTGCTACTCTCAGTTTTTTTTTATATATCTCATATATTGTTAAAATTATTCGTTCAAAATTAAAAAATAATAAAAATTTCACTTTTTACCCCCCCAAAAAAAGATAAGGATTTTAAAGGTGAAAGTAGTTTTTAGTAGTTTAGTGTTATATACCACAAGAAAATATGAACTCTCTACATTCAGGGACAAAAAAAAAAAAAAAAAAAAGTTTGCGCAAGTTTGCGCCATTTTTTTTTAAATTTATCATTTTAAAATTTTTGTTCATTGCACACTTTTTATATACCATACGTATGAATTGTTAATTTTTCGGGTTTTTTAGAGGTTTATATAATATTTTTTTGTTGATAAACGAAATGGGGTTTCACGTTGATTTTTTTTTTTTTTTTGCCTTAAGGTCATTATAAACGACAATTTTAAATGTTTTAAAGACAAAAAAATAACTTAAATATTTATGCTGGAAAAATTCGCTCAAAAATTAAAAAATCTAATTTTTTTACAAAAAAAAAGAAACAGACAAAGTTTTTTAAAACTGAAAGTAGCAAGTGTACAAAAATTATTATATACCGCAATAAAATATGAAATCTCTATTTCCAGAAACAAGAAAAAAAGTTTGCGCAAATTTGCTCAATTATTTTTGGCAATTTTTCGAAATTTTTACTTTTTTTTAAAAATTTACCCTTTTTCTACCAAAAAACGAAACACACAAGATTTTTAAAACTGAAAGTATCAAGTTTTCAAAAATTGTTATATACCGTAATAAAATATGAAATCTCTACTTTCGGAAATAAGAAAAAAAGTTTGCGCAATTATTTTTGGCAATTTTTCGAAATTTTTACTTTTTTTGAAAAATTTACCCTTTTTCTACTAAAAAACTAAACAGATTTTTAAAAGTGAAAGTAGCAAGTTTTCAAAAAATGTTATATACCGTAATAAAATATGAAATCTCTACTTTCGGAAATAAGAAAAAAGTTTGCGCAAATTTGGGATTTTTTGAAAATTTTACTTTTTTTGAAAAATTAAAAAAATACCCTTTTTCTACCAAAAAACGAAACACACAAGATTTTTAAAACTGAAAGTAGCAAGTGCTCAAAAATTGTTATATACCGCAATAAAATATGAAATCTCTATTTTCAGGAACATGTTTCTTTTGAAATTTTTACCTTTTTTAATTAAAAATGTACAAAAATATTATCGTACCTAGAATTCATTCACAAATTAAAAAGGGGTTTTTACACATTTTCCAAGAAAAGAGGAGTTTTAAAAGTCAAGGTAGTTGAAAATTATAATTTCCGAAATTTTTACCTTTTTCTTGTTTTTATTCTAAATATACCTTTTTATCAATTACACCGCTTTTAGTACTTAACAATGAATGAAATATGTATCTTTTAAAGAGGTACGTCTGGAATCGTAAAAAAATAAAATCATATCGACTATTATAACAATATGAGATGTATGTTTGATTTTCTTAATGGGCTGTATGTGGTACCTAGGGGCACTTATTATCCGATCATAATAAAATCAGGTAAAATGATTCACATTCATATTAAACATGTTCATGTCGAATTTCATCGAGGTAATAAAATGTTTAAGCCAATTTTAATTGCTAAACATATTTTCTTAAGGGGCCTTATTTTGGACCTGTTGGGGCAATTATGGACCGACCATAACAAAATTTGGTAATATAATTTAGATTTACATAATACACGTTCATACCGAATTTCATCACGATACCGATGTTTTTAAGCCATTTATAAGCGTAAACGTGAATTTTTAAAGGGGACTTTATATGGCGACTAGGGTCAAATGTGATCCGATTTTCACCAAACTTTACAGCATGATTCATTCTGATCCATGCAAAATTTTATCATGATTGTTGCATAATTACCATATTTATGTGTAAATAAGTGAAATTTCGAGGGGAATTTGTATGGTGGCTAGGCGAAATCACGGACCGATTTGAACCAAAATCAGTTGTGTTCATCCTAGGGCCTAATTAACACTAACGCTATCAAAAAATTCAAGCCATTAACTCAAAAAACACTTCTAATAATTTTGGCCAGGTTTTCAGCCAAAATGCCTGTCTGTGCGTCTGTCTGTCCATGTAAACCTTGTAATCAAATTACAGGTCGCAATTTTAAAGATAAGTCAATGAAATTTAGCACACGATCTTCTATTAGGCCAAAAACGAACCCTGTTGAATATGATCGGTCTATTATTTCACCTAGCCCTCATACAAATGACCTCCCGAAAAAGGGTTTAACGATCATAAATCCATTAAATATAGCAATATTTTTGGCACATATATTTGGCAGGAAGATCGGTCCATAATTGACCATAGCTCCCATATAAACCCCTCTTCCGAAAATCACTTTAAAGGGCATAAATCCCATTAAAATGTTAGTATCAAGTTAATATTCGACACAAATAAGGTTTATATAAATGTAAATGATAGTGCTAAATTTTACGATGATCGGTCCATAATTTACCATAGCTCCCACATAAGATCCTTTTTCGGGAATCACCCAAAAGTAAATAAATTCATATAAATGTTAGTATCGACACACTTAATATCAATATCGGTCCACAATTCGGACCAAGTCTAATAAAAGACCCCTGCACGAATTTTGATGTACATAATGGTGGGGCTTGACTGATTATATTTTCCTCTCTCGTTTTCATATATGCTTTTCACATAAAAAGTTGGTACAATATGATGTGTCGGTTCCTCTGCTACTTGAAATATTTCTAGTACTAGTCGTCTGAAGAATTGGGAATAAATAGAAATTATAAATTTCTTTGATCCCTTCTGTTATTACCAGGGCAAGTTTTTCAAGCTTTTCGCTTGGAAAGTAAGCATTTGCATATTTCAAAAGAATTTCACAAAAAATGCTTATATTTTAAATCTTTGCATAAATTTGCATATAATGGATACAAAAGTTAGTTTTCTTAACAAAAATACACTTTTTTGTGATTTTTTGGAGTTCAATCAAATGATTTCCAAAATTTTTTTGGTGAGCATTTTGTATTACATGATAAATATTGTAAAGAATAAAAAATTCGGAAGCGTCAAGTATGACACTTAAAATTAAAATAGTTATATTTTTATAAACATCGAAATCTATTAGATATTGAAAGATAAAAAATGCATATTTGTGCATATTTTCTACACATTAATGCATAAATTCGTCGGTTTTTATATACATATTCATGCTATTTTTGCATATTTCTGTGCATATTATACCATTATTTCGTGCTTTTTCAAACGCATATTTCAATTTTTTTTGTGCATATAAAAACTTGCCCTGGTTATTACTTTCAATCTGTAAAAACAAATTCCCTACAATTAAACAAAATAATTAAATTTTATTCTATAAATCTGTCACTAAGTTTTATTTTCAAATTCAAATACAATTCCACTTTAACTAAACCCTGATAAAGATACTTTTAACTTTTTGTCTCTCTCTGAATGCCTGAACGAATAACTAGTTTTTGATTTAACATGTAGACTGCTGTTCTAGACAGTTTTTGGTATTTTAAAATAAAAAAGTACCTTAAAACTTATGCTTTTTTAATTGTGGGTTAATATCTACAGTTACTATAATGAACTTTTCGTATCATGTAAACGTTCTTGTATTTTTGTTAATTACCAAAAACTGAATGAACAAAAACTCTTCTATCCATTAGACTAAAGGGAAATTGGCATAAAAGAGAAAGTATATGTTCGCCAAATACTAAAAAAAAGAAAACAACATTGTGACAAAGCAATTTTCCCAACAAAAAAATATGTTTTGCGGTAATTTGTTGTTGGCCACATTAACAAACGAATTATTTGATAATTTGGGTTAAAGAAGGAATACAACACGATGGCTAATTATAGAGAGAGAAGACATTATAAGGAGTTTTTTTTAGTTGTAATGGGCATGTGATTAGTAGTGGAAGGGAAATTTAAATTACAAAGGAAGTATTAATTAATAAGAAAATTAAATTGTTATAAAATAAATGAGAACTTGAAAAATTAATTTTGAATGGTACTTTGAATCAGATTTTTTATTTTACAGGTGAACTAATTCAAAGATTTAATGATTTTAAAAATAATTTTTTAATAAATCTTTTCAAAATCAATTTTTAAATTCAATAAAGTAAAAAAGTATATAAAATTTTAAAATTTTATTTCAAATTGTCCTTCTAATTGGACAAGAGAATTACAAAGCTTTATTGATTAATAAAATAATTATTTTTCATTTCTGTTATTAATTTAAATTTATTTCTATTCATAGAATATCAAAAGTTATTTTAAAATTTCACTATAAATGTCATTCGAATCGGATTTCCAATTTCACAAGTGAACTAATTCAAAGATTTAATGATTCTTTAATTAATATTTTTATTATTTTGGTTTCCAATTAAATTTTGAATTGGGATTTAAAAATTCATTTATATTTGTCTTTGAATTTCTTTCCGTGTACTTTCTCCACATAACATATTTTAATGAGAGACTTTATAATACTTTTTATTCTTAACAAAAAAATATGTTCAAAAAGCACAAAAAAAAGACATATGGCAATTATAAAAAAGTAATTTAATTTGTTCTAAAAAGAAATTTGCATTTTTATTTAATTTACAAAAGAAAAATATTTGAACTAAAACAAAATAAAATGCGTACAAAAATATCTTCAGTTATGAAGTGTCAGCATATGGATGCCCTACATAAACTAGTGTTAAAATGGCAAATAGTTTTAAAAATTGTCAAGACTTAATAAGAACATTTTCATAATTAAAAATATGATAATTATAAGATGACTTTTAATTAAGCGAAAGAGACAAGGATGGCAAGTTGCAATTAAAAGAATTGAAAAATTTATTTAGGAAAAATTAAAAAAACCTTCAAATCAAGAATAAAATGCATTAGTTTAAGGATAATAAGGACAATATAAAGAAGATACATAAATGAACAGCAGCTAACTTCACATTATATAAAATAATTAAAACAAAGTGAATACGTAATCAATATAATACAGAACAGTACCTCAAACATAGAAGCAATACAAAAATAATGAGAATATAAATATAACAGCCCAGCAAAAAACGATGAAGTTCTTCATAAAAAAGAACATTTTCACAACTTCAAAAGTGGAACAATGCACATATTTTAAACTTTTTTGGAAGTTCTTAATAATTACTTCCAAAAAAGTGAAAATAAATTAATTTTTTGCGGGAAAAAGTGGTAATAACTTCTAACAAAATTCCAATTTTACAAATTTTAATGCATTTTTGTTATTATTTAATAGGGCAAAAACAGAATTTTTATTTAAAAATTTTATAAACATAGTTTTAAGAGAAGTGCTTCAAAAGCAATGAACAAGAAGTATAAAAGAAGAACATCCTACCAATGCCAACCATGGGTTAAAAAAAGAACTTCTGCAGCTCTTTTTCACCACTAAGTACTTCCTTCCAATGACAACACAATGTTAAAATCATGACTTTTTCAGTTCTTTTTTTGCTGGGAGAGAGCATATCAAGAATTAAAATATACCGCAGCCAACTTCACACTATAATACAATTCGAAGTAAATATGAAACTTTTAAAAATAACTCAAATTGGGTGACAATAAGCAAAATTTTATTTAGTTTTACAGATTTAAAATAAATAATATACTACAGCAAACTTAATGGTATAGTTTTTAAAATTCATTGCCTTGAAATTGTTTTTCTTAATCAATTCTAACCTCTAAATAGTTATGTTAATATTAAGTCATAAATAATCTAATGTTTTTAAGTATTATAACAAAAACTTTCTGCTGACAAAAGCAAATATTAGCCACTATTATAAGGTATCAAGGTAATCGTTTTTTATCAATATTTTCAAAAACTTATATATTCTTTACTTTCATTTAAAAAAACTTTTCTTTTAGTTTTCCTCCCCCATTTTTCTTATGAAAAATACAAAATACCAAGAAATGCAAAATAAAAAAAGAAAAAACTTTTATTTATTATATTTTCTTGGCATATTCTTGTAATGTCATTGTGGTCAAATTTTCTTGCATAGAAAAAAAAGTCTAGAATACAAATTTCAATTTTTTCTTATTCTTATTATTTATGAAAAAAAAAAAAAAAAAAAAAAATGTGCTAGAAAAGAAAGTTTTTGTTCACTCTATATTTAACTAAGAATAGGAAAAAAATAATAACATTGTATAGTTTGGTCTAAATAGACATATTGTTGATAAGTCTATATAGGAAATATATTAGGGGAGAGCCAGAAATTAAGATAATAAATATTAAAATTTTTTCAGATTCACCTTCGACTTCAAAAAATGACAGGGGAAACAAATTAGACTCATTATTTTACATTTGCTCGAATCGTAGGTGTTATATACCTAAGAGGAAAGAGAACCGGTTCAAAACTAGCCACGTGACAGATTCTCAGGCTAGTGACCGGTTCCAGTTCCGAAACTTTATATGGTAGGAACCTGTCACTTTTACATGGGGTTGTCATTGGCGGTGGCTAATGAGCCCCTTGGGACAGGTCATAGGACAGGTCACAGGACTGGTCCAAGAAGACATGTTCAGAGTCGATTAATATAGTAAAAATTTTAAGAAAAATTTTTGCTTTTTAAACTTTTTTTTTTATTAAATTATATTTATTTTTAATTTAAAATTTTTCATTAACCCTTCGTCATACAGATGTTTCAATTGTCACATTCGTAACAAATATGGTCTGGCCAGACCAGATACGTAATTCTATATATTTTAATGGAAATTTTGGTGACTTTTTTATGTTATTACATTTGTATAACTATATTCTAGCATCACTAGTACATAGTTATGAAATATATTACATTTTTCCATCGATAAACTTCACTTTCTTCTCCTTGTTTTGAGTCTATAAACGCACACAATTTTTCTTTTCAAAACATTTGTGGTTTTATCGGCATTACACTCATAACAAAAAATATGAACGAATAGGTGGAAAATCATAAAATAAAATGTGAAACTGATGACAGCTCAGTTTAAAAGGTTTTAATAAAATAATATACAATATAAAAACAACGGATATCATCGTCAAACTACATAATTTTCGATACAAAATATAATCGGTCCAGCAAGACCATATTTGGTACGAATGTGACATGTACACTAATTTATCCTCATAACTATCCTTGTGTTATGTTTATCATTCTGGTTTTTTCACTGATCGTTAGAAAACAAAATTGTAGGAGGGTACCTGAAATTTCAAGTTTCTAGCTTAATTATAAATATATGAAAACAACATTTAAATCTGCAATTGGTCTGGCCAGACCAGTTTGTAAGACGAAGGGTTAATGTCGATGGTGGCACCCCGAATCGAACCTACATTTTTCTGACGTATCTTATGTTTTAAGGCTCCGTTACTCTACCGTAAATGTAAATGTAAAAACGTAAATGTAAACGGAACGTAAGTTGATGGTTACTCAAAAACGTAAATGTAGCAGGTATTTTGTTGTTGTATTATACACATCAACACCAGTGATGTCAATTACACAAATTTCCTGTAAGTACCAATCAGTTTGAAAAGCGCTAGATTTATTGCTTTGTATTTTAGCGATTTGTATACAAAACAAAATTTGTGCTTTTATGACAAAAAATTTTAATTCTAATTTATTTTTAAATTATTGATTCAACTCTACACTTTATTTAAATTATTTTAATAATATTTCAGTGAAGAAAAGAAAAGATCAACGTTTACAACGATTTCTTACGCAGATTTGGTATATTAAAATAAAAAGCTGTCAACAATGTTCTTATAGCTGTAACGTAAAAACGTAGAGCGACCTAATTTGATTACTACGTTACATTTACGTTTTTGAGTACACATACACACATAACTCTCATAAGAAAAACGTGTCAGTTGATTCGCTACATTTACATTTAAGGTAGAGTAACAGAGCCTTTATAGTCTTCAACGCTAACCAATCAGCCAAAGATTGTTATTTCGCGCGAGTTGCTAATTGCGCACTTAACATCTCCGTTAGAAATTGTTTCTCAACTGATATTTAATGAGTGTGTGGTGTCACAACTGTTCTCAACTGGAACTTTTGTGATGAGTTAGGTGTCAATTGGTACTCAACGGGTACTGAGGGACTTGTGCATAAGTATAATTTCCACAAATTTCCCGCAGAGTAATACTATATTTAAGATAAGGTCTTCCTTTAGTGTTATATTAAATATAGCACTTTATATAATCCCAGATAAATTTTTATCTAAATCCAATCATTATTACTATTTCGAATACCTCTAATATACCTACAACATTCTCTCATTACAATATATCCATAAATATTCTTTTGAGTATAAAAAAAGTTTTGTGGTCAATATTGTCAGTAAAAGTGTCATTTGGGAAAGGAGACAAAAAAAATTGTTTTCTATTGTTAAAAAACAATGTTTGAACATGACCGAACATTGTTAAGAAATATAATAATGTAAAAATTGTCATATTGTTGTTGCTGCTACATCCTATTCCATTTGTATTATAGATGTACTTGAACCGGATGTAATTTATTTGGTTAAGTCAGTTATTTTTTATGTGTGTGTATTGTAATCGAAAAAAAAAAGAAGAAAACATGTATGTGTAGACTATTTGGTTAAATTTAATTTTGAAAACATGTGATATATCCGGAGTAGACTTTTTTGTGGAGAAGGGGGAGGAGATTAACAAAGGTTACATTAAGTCCTAAAGTAATTCATAGGCGGATAAATAATATTTATAATATTTATCTAAAAAATATTATAAACTTACAAAATTTAAATATTTTTATTTTAAAAAGAAACCTAAAAGTATGCTATTTATATAGTACAATATTTACAATTATTTTAGGAAGTAAATTTTTTATTTTATTTAATTTAATATCATAGATATAAGAAATTTTTTAAATATTTTTGCTAAATTAAGAATAACTATTTTTAGTTCAACTTTGCTATTCTCAATATCTGTTATACCTAAAAGTATGCCATATTATGTTATTATTTAAGCAACATAAAACTATGCTATATTAATTTGTTTACTAAAATTTAAAAAATAGCTAAAGAAAATTTGTTTTTAAATTTGTTTAATTCATTTTGGAAACAGTGTAGATTTTTTTTACTAACTCTAAACGAGGCGTCTTACAATTCTTTATTATGTAAAATGTCATGAAATTTACTTATGTTTCTTTTTTTTTCTAACATTTCTTATGAACATGTCATGCTGTTACATGATGATAAATTTTCACTTTGGGATTTGGAATTTTTCCTCTTACATACTAACTTAATAAGCAAGAACAAATAATGTAATGAATTTGATTCAATATTAGCCAGGGCCAATAGAATAATAAAACAGCTATCTAATCAATGTATAAGACATTGGTAATATCATGTAATATGTTAAGAGAGTGGGGGGATATATGATTGATAAAAAGATAAACAAGATGATGAGTTAAAATTTAGTAAACTTTTTTTTTTTTTTTGGTAAATGCAAGTCAGTGTAAAGTCAGCAGGACATAAAAGAAAATTATTTACCAGTCATGTTATACAAAAAGGGTTTATATTTTAGAGCACAGTGTGAAAAAATTGAAAAGTATATGAACATAATTGGTAAATTTTATAAAGGCCATGCGGAAACTAATTCATAAAATTAAAAATTAAAAATAGCTTTTTACGGTCTTTTTAAGAAAATATCTAACAACAATTATTTTAAATAATAAATCTTATTAGAAATAAACGATATTCCTCCCTTTATAGGTATTAAAAGTAAAAAGAAGCATTAAAAACTTAAGCATATTTATGCACTTAAAATAGATAAAATATGTTTACGAATGATATACTTTTGTATGTACTTATGTGATATCTGTAAACTTATACATATTAACAATTACTTAAGGAGTGCGTTCGAAAAAATCTTAACATATATAATATTCAATAACTTGGATAGTTGCTTCACTCACTTTTAAGGACCAGTGTGCACATCTTCTTTTAAAATCTTCGGTGTTTTGGGACACCATTTTTGTGCTCTTCAATTCATTTTTCACAAGAACTCAATATCTCTTCACTGATCTCCAGAGTTTTCTTACCGTAGTGACATGATACCAAATCGAACCAAAAATGTGGACACGTTGTGCTCTCTCATGAAACGAAGAAATTTTTTTGCAAATATTCCTTGATGTATATTTTGGTATTTATAGATCAAAATGTATCAAATGACTTTCCTGTTTTGCCGCAACTGCAAAACGCTTGTTATACCAGATATTTCGTAAGAAATTTTTTCCGCTTTTGGGTCCTAAACTTATCTTTAACACTTCCTCGAGCATTAACAATATAAAAGTTTTGACACAGAAGCTGCGAAATTTCTGCCAGCACATACGTTTCTACGTCAATTATACAACTTGAGTATTTTTGTATGAAATTTGGTTTTAATTTCCGTGTCCTTTTCTTGGCTTCTAAATTTTTTGCAGCATTCCTGTTTGGAACTTTTTGGACTTTATATGTTATCAACTCTGCATTAGCTTTAAATTTTCGCACCAAATAGTCAAAGCACTGAGCTAACCAGGCTGTTTTTCTATTAGATGTGTTTGGAGTTCCTTTCAATATGCTTTCAATTCTCTGGCCTTCCCAATATCATGTGGACCTTTTTTTTTTTATCAGAACCAGGTTTCCTATCAATGGTCAAATTCTCCTGATACCGTTTAATATTATTAGAAACAGTTTGACGGCAGAAATTTAATTCTATGGCCAATTATTGGACTTGTTTAGATTTTTTTGAAATTTTGTAATAATTTGTAGCGCGTACATCTTTTTCGTCACACATTTTGATGAAAATCACGACAAATCAACATGGTTGTTATTAAAAATAATAACTGAAGTATTTTTCTATAATAACTAGATCAAAAAGAAATTTTAATATTGATTCCGAATAAAATTTATAGGGCAAAACGTGTGTTAAGATTTTTTCGATCGCACTCCTTATACCATGACTTCATGCATTTTTATACCCTACAACACTGTAGGTGGGGGGTATTATGCTTTTGGACTGATGTCCAAAAATATTGGTTTAAAACCTATCTTAATTTCTACCAAACGGATTATAATCACTTTCTGAGTCGATTCAACGACGTCCATCTGTCCGTCTGACAATCTGTCCGTCCATGTAGACATTATAATCAAAGTACAGGTCGCAATTTTGAATAAAAATTAATAAAATTTGGTTTCTTATGGTCCAAGGACGAAGCCTTTTGAAATTGTTTATGATCGGTCCATTATTTCATCTAGCGCACATACAAATATCCTCCCGGAATAGGGGTTTAACGATCATAAATCCCTTAAATATAGCAATATTTTAATAAAATTTGGCACATACAAATTTCATATAAGTTTAAATCTGTGTTTAAATTAAACCATCGGTTAAATTATTATGAACATCGGTTCACAATTGATCATAGTTCCCAAATAAAAGCCTTATCAGAAAATCCGTATCAACGTAATATTCTGTATTCGTATGTTTTATTTTACACTTAATACAAATATCGGTCCACAATTGGTCACAGGTCTAAAACAATGGTGTAGTGTATCATATGCTCGGGCTAGACCTACTATATTTTTCATACTTGCTTATCCCTAAATATTGTTTGTTTATCCTGGTTACCAGTCAAGTACTATGGGTTTCAGCTACTTTTTGGTTAATGTTATTTTGCAATTACATCAACAAGCAATAAGTAGTAGCAACAAAATTTAAAGCAACAAAAGGCAACAACCATAAAAAATAAACTATGTATTCATAAACATACTTTAAAAGAAAATTGTTTGCTAGAGTTTTACTCTACACTACGTATAAGAGTTTTATACATAGAGTACGTGGTAAATATATATGCAGTTAATCCTTTTAACAAAGTTGACTTTTTTTCTCTCACCACAACGAACAAAAACTCATGCACGAAGATGTCAACATAACACCAAAAACCAAACAAATAAAATGTTGGAAGCTAAAAAAAAAAAGAAAATAAATGAGCAGCGATACTATCACCATTGTTTTATGTACTTTGGTTGGAGAGTGATTAAAAGCAGTTAGAAGAAAATCTCCAAAAAGCTTTTTAAATAAAATAAGTTTTAAATTAAAACTACAAACAAAATCTTAAGAAATTTTAAAACTTACTAAAGCATTTCTAAAATTTGTTTAAGGGTCATTTCAGACTAATTAGTATTTAAAGTTAAATGAATTAACATAAATCCATTCTCTTCTTAAAGGTAAAATGTATATATGTAAATATAAATCATGGCGAAATAAAACAGGTGGCAGCAGTTGTACAAAAACAGCAATATTGCGAATCCATTAATTTTTGTATATACGGAGTTTGACACTTTAGTGGGTAAGCAAAAATTTTGTTTGACAGTTCCTAAGTATTAAAAAATATAATAATCAACTGATTAAGGGCGGTCACCTATTTAAATTCGCCTTGGATATGAATATTACGACGGATCTAGACGAGATAAATTTATTTCATAACACTTAAAAAAATGTCGGCAGATAATTTTTTATTATAATTAATATTTTGTTTGTTGTCAAGATAGGTTGTCAAAATCAAAAGAAATATTTGTTTCTTTTAATTTTTTTTCTAAGAAAAATTGATGCGAAGGGAACTGCGCATCAATTAATTAGTAGAGATTTCCATGAAGAATTGCGCTTATCAAAAAATAAACTATTAAAAAAAATTAAAGTGAAAATGACGTTTGACGCTGAACAAATTTATATTCGCTTGAGCTATAAAGCCTTAATTACATTAGCGCGTAGGCAGCAGCAGTGTGTGCTGACACAATCAGCTTTGTTATGGTGTTGATTACATTTGGTCAACAGCTGTTTGCAGTGCTGTTTCATTTAGCCCTGTTTCTAAATTCACTGCGCTGCTTTAAGATTGAAAGCGAGACAAAGAGAAATGGGAGACTCAAATATACAAGTAGAATAAAGCAAGATGGTGGTTGTAAATTGTGGCTGCCTACGCTTAAATGTAATTATAACGGCAGAAATATGTTGCTCTGACAGTGTATTTTAAAAAATTAAACTTCATATGAGTTAAAAATGCAGTTAAGATGGAAATGTAATTGTTCATTCCAGTAAAAAATCCAGTGTAATTTGGTATAAGTTATCACATTGTAGTAGAACAACGAGGTAGCTTTTTTATTCCCAAATACGGGAAGTGTTTTCTTTCAACTGATAGATTACTGTAGCATTATTTTTTAACCAAGAAGAGGGTGCAAAATTGGTAAATGTACTTTAGGGAATTTGGTGATGATATCCTAATATGTACTGATGATCAAATCGCGATTAGGTCTATCTCAGTTATTTACTCGACATCCATTCTGGTACCTGAATCCTGAGCACCTTTTAATGAATTGGAGAGATATTTTAATGTGGAGCAAATCTGGTGTTACTGGAATATCCTAAGTAATATTATTTCGAATGAAGTGGCCAAAACTGGTTTTCTTTTACGTCCCATTCCGCTGTTCTCATGCAGAAATTTTTAAGGCTGGCGCAATCAAATCCATATATTTGATCTCGAAATCAAAAATATAATATGAACCTTACATGATGCTACTAGATCCACAATTATTATCGAGCTACTTTGTCATTACCTACTTCTAGAGGCTATTATAACGGGCTCTGTACTAGAATCTCCCTTTTACTAACTTTTGAAGGAGTTACGAAATATGAGTGGAATTATCAGCATATTCTCTGCACCTTTCTGCTATTACGAATAATAGGACTGCTATTTTCAATTCTTTTATGAATCATTTGACAGAACAAATGATGCCTAGTTATTTAATCTTAAATGTAGATCATTGGTTACAAAGATTGCAAAACACAATAAAATTCAAAAAAGTTACATTCAGAACCTTGATAATGTACTAATGAGTTGAAATTGCCCAAAATCCAGAATCTGGGGTCATTACTGGCCACTGGGCGTTCAGAAGATATATTTAAATTACCAAATGCTACTATACAATGATTTTTGAAGAAGCAGTCATGACAAGAAAGAGGAAGGATCAACTTAACATCTAATGATTCATTCCTCAGAATTTGGAATGTTAAAGCACGATTGGTTTGGCCAACGAAGATTTATTGACAAAACTCTGATAGCGATTGGGATAAAAGTAAACTATGCTTTATTAAAGTCTTTCTAACGACTACTGTACATATCATAATTAACCTCTTATTAAACATCAAAGCGAAAAATTCGTTAAATCATGCGACAAAATGTTTTTATGCTCAAATTTCTTACCTTTCCTCAATCATTTAAGTGGAAAGTGTGCGGATACAAGTCAAATGGCAAGCAGATGTACAAAGCCTTTTTAACCTAATCTAGTAGAAAAAACAACATAATTTTTAAGAAAATTTATTGCTACAACAATTATAGTTTTAAAATAAAAACAACAATATTTATTTCTGGAAGTAATAGTTTTATAACGTTAAAAAAATCTAACTCAATTAAGAAAATACTTAATTGAATATGTTCATGTATTTTTGAAATTTTAAAACAAATTACGTTTAATTCGGTTTCCCCATTTAAATCCAGGTAAACCTTAACGAGCCTCTTAAACCACAAAAAAAAAAAAAGGAATTAAAACTATTTATTCAGTTAATTAAACGTAGCTAATCGAGTCTATAACATTTAATTGGTTTAATTAATAGTTTATTTTCTTTCATCATGCTCGTACTTGTAGACATAATCGTGTTGCCATTGTGATAAATATTTGGTTTCATGCTTATTTTTTGTTTGTTTGTAGTGGTTGCTGTTGAAATAAACATCTTTAGTTAAGGGTTAACTAAAGGTTACACTCTCGACAATTTTTATGAGACCTTAACAAGATTCGTTTAATTTTCCAAAAAACTAAAATATACAATAACAAAAAAAAAAAAAAAAAAAAAACAAGAAACAACTGTAACATATACACTTTAACGAATCATCAAGAACATCAGTTCCTCCTCTTATACTAATTTTAAATATCGTCCTCATCGTCATCAACGTGTTCCACAAAAAAACCCAGTCCTAACAAAATATAGCGGAGTGAAAGAAAAACCTTATCCTAAATATATTTTGTGTTGTCGTACAAACTCATAAATGTGGTTTGGTTGGCTTGAATAGGATAGGAAAGGGGTTACAAAGTACATATAAATTTTTATGTTACGGGTTGAAATTTTTTCCCGGGTGTTGTTGGTTGGTGAAACTGTTATACTCTATGTATGGGAGTGTGATGTTGCAGTACTCACTAATGTCATTGTCATTGTTGTAGCTGCTGATGTTGTTACTTGTTGTCGTCATCATAGTTGTCGTTGTTGTACTTATAGTTTATGTTGCTGCTGTTGTTGTTGTGTAATAATATTTACAATGACTGCAGTAGTAGAAATATACAACAGCAATTTTTTTACGCAAAAAAAAAAAAAAAAAAAAAAAAAAAAAAAAAATAAAATAAAATAAAAAAATATGTACTCTATCTACTGAGGAAGGACGGATGGATGGATAAATGTGAGGGGCAAGTGCCAAAAGGATAGTTGTAGCACGAAGTTGTTACAAAAATGATGATGACAATAACACTCAAAAGCAATGGTTGTGGCTGCTACAAAATACATACAAACATATATTTTTGCAACATTATTTCTGGTTTTTTCCTCTATTTTTTTTGCTGCATTGGAATAATGGCAACATTTTAAACATTACGTGCTTAAACGTAACAACAAGGACAACAAGAGCAATAACAAAAAAAGTGAACAACAATCATCAACAGCAACAACTGCCGGGAGTAGCAGCATTCACCATTATCATCATTCGTATATGTTTAAATGTTGGTTTGGTTGGCTGCTTGCTATAGTTCAAAATTTTACGGATCTGTATCACTGATGATGTTCTTGAATGGCAATAATGTTAATGACGATGATTATGATTTTGGCTTTTTTTTTTTTTTTGGCTGCATGCTTAAAAGGATACATTAATAATTAATACGCCTTGTTAGAATAAGGAAAGAACTATTGAAAATTATCAGCTAAGCGAAAATATCATGGATTAATGTAGATAACACCACAATTAAAGTAAAAAGAATTTTCTTATTTTAAAAATACTGACGATAAATGAATACAAAAGATTTTAAAATCTTAACCGGCGCAACAACAGCACTCCTAAATGATATCTTTGTTACGAATTTAATGCTTAATAAATATTTGGTCTAGTTGTCTTGTCTCTGCCCTATATACTAGAAAGAAGACCATATTATTTGTACTTAATGACATAATATGTGAACGACACCAATAATTTTATAATAAAGTATTAGTGTGGGTAATCGACAACCACTAAATATTTGTGGTCAATAAAGATGCGTTTAATAGCGCGATAAGAGACAATTTGAAAATCGCTATGCCTGAGTCTAATCATACCGCAAGGATAGTCCGCCTATTCATAATAAATAGGAACAATGTCTCCGAACCCTTTCATTAGTAAGCGAAATTTTATGGAAGGCGATGCCTTATGATGTCACCTTTCAAACTTTTGAATTAGTTAAAAATTGGTCGCAACATGTTAAAATTGAAGAGAAAATTTAATGCAACATGCTAGTAAGTAAAGCTTTTGCAAAACTTAAAAATCAGTCATTCTTATCAAAAATTATTACTTTTAAGTGGTTAAAAACTTCATCCATTTATTTTCTTGTATTAACGTTTAAGTGAAGCTCAACACTTATCTACAGTGAACCAAAAATATAATAAAAATGTTCGTTGTTTCAATGAATTTGTTCCTTAATTTTAACCTAACGTACAGGTTCGTTGAAACAACATATACATTAAAATTCTACTAGTTCGTTGATGCACCTAATTCATACTTTGTTTTTATGAACACGTTCGTTGAATAAAATTAATAATTCTAATGAACAGTACGTTGATTTCAATGAACTCATACATTGTCCCAATGAAACTATATGTTAAAAATGTATCATAATAATAAACATGATGAGAGTCTCAGATGAGTCTCTGCAAGCTGTGTTAGAGAGAAAAATTTTCTGTAAAATTCATGGTCCTCTACGGATTTAAAGATGAATTCTGAGTTAGAATGAATTATGAATTAGAAGATCTTATCAGTAAACAACGCAGAAAGGTGCGTTCTAATCTGAAACAACAGAAGTAAACGGCATTCTATATTGTTTCAGGACGAAAGGGGACATCAGCTATCCTCAGATTAATCTGGGAATAACGATCTTCGACTTTTTTTACTTTTGAGGTTCTAAGCAAGGTAATGTGAATTTTTCAACTCTCTCTCTCTCTCTCTTACCCATCATAATGTATGAGACTTAAGCAAGTCCAATGAAATTCTTTATTATCCAACAAAAAAACGATCAAGAGCTTCTAAAACTTCAACCACTTCCACTTCAAAAGTGGAACAAAGTGCATATTTTAAACTTTTCTTTGAAGTTCTTAATAATTACTTCCAAAAATGTGAAAATAAATGAATTTTTATCGGGAAAAATGGTTAATAACTTCTAAGAAAATTAAAATTTTATAAATTTTAAAGCATTTTTATTATCTTTTAATAAGGGTAAAAAAATAACTTCTGCAGATCTTTTTCACCACTAAGTACTTCCTTCTAATGACAACACAATGTTAAATTCATGACATTTTCAGCTACTTTTTTGCTGGGTACAAATAACTATAAATAGTATTAGCTTTTTGACTAAATGTTTAAGTAAGACTCACTAAAGTCAAAACACTTCTTTTGCTTTGGTAAATGAAAATCTATACCCCAGCTGAAAAGTTGTATATCGAAGAACACATCAGTTGACAATACTGAAAAGACCAAACTTATCTCCGTTGGAATTGCCACATGCAGCAAAATGTATCCATAAAAATCTAGTCCGGTTTTAAAGTTGGAAATTGCTTAAAAAAATTTTTCTCCCACCTTTTTGACAATTAATGATTTCCATACTAAAAATCCATATTTTTTTAGACCAGAAACGAATCCAATAAATGTTAGATATCTTTCTTTTTAATTCTTGAAGCAAAACGTGTTTCAATTTGATTCAATAGATCAAACGAAGCTACGCATTATGGACTAGTGTCTAATAGCGTTTTCCGTATGTTTCTGTTGAACGCTCTCTCCAAACGCATCAATTGTGTTTAGTACAGGTATTTATTGATCGTTTCACCCGATTTTAATGACTCATAATAGAAATTTTCTCAACGATCTTTAAGCTGAATATTGGATACCCCTGATACTCTTAATAAGGTAAGTTTGGAAGAATTTATGAACTATATTATCTGGTTTCTTGAATTGTTATGCAAAAAAAAGTATTGGTTTTTCTATCCGAATTCTGGCAGATGAAGAAAGTGATTAAACTGTCTTGGAGATATTGACAGCATATATTGTTTGGAGAGAAAGATTAAGGAACTATTCTTGTTTTGGGTACTATAAAATCCCAAAAATACATAAGAAACTTTCGCAGATGAAATTCTTAATAATGATACTTCAATTTGATTAGTTCTTCAAATTCTTGGTTTGAATCAAAATTTTCTCTCACGGACTGGGATTGAAAAAGTGGATTATTACACTGTCTGGAGAATCTAAGAGTGCTTTATGGATACTCCAGTGCAGATTTTGCAGGTAATTTCTTGTCCTTTCTGGTTTAACATTTTCCTGGAACATATTTCTCAGAATTTTTTTAGTGGCTACGAAAAATGTTCTTAAGATTCTTTACATATTCCAAATCAAATTTATTCAATTTCTTTAAAGTCAACACACGACAAAAGTTCTGAGTCATCAAACAAAAAGACGTCCCACTTGGTTCCAACATGTCAGTCCCTTATGTTAGCCAAATTCATCCTTATTCATCTAACCTCGACTGTAGAAATAACAAAATTTATACAGTTAGAAAAAAGATTCAGCGGAAATCAACATACACATATACATCTCTATACACATACACACAAAAACATGGTTACCCATAAAATGTTAAATGCAGTTGAAAAGAAGACAGCAGCAGCAACAGCAAACGTTTTGTAAGTTTTAAAAATCAGTTATTTTGGAAAAGAGAACACAAAACGCTAAACCAACCATAAAGCCAACCAAGCAAGAAAAAATGTTTATTTTTTGTTTTTGCTAAGCAGTTTTAAATTTTTGTTTTGTTTTCTATTATATTTTTGTTTCGCTTATTTTCATTTTTTTTTTTGAAATGTATTCGTTAGATAAGTAAGGGGTGTATAAAAGTGTTTAAATATATAATATAATGCAATGTAATGGTACTTACATAGTGCTTGTTCTAACCAAAATTGGTTGACCGAAAAATGCCGGAACATTTTCATCCATTAGTGAATGTGTTTTGATGAAATTTAATGTCGGATCCGGAAGTGTTCGTGAATCATTATGACATGATCCGGGACGTGGTTCGGGTACCTAAAGAATAAGAGAGAAAAATTATAATATAAAATAAAAATAGGTAAAATACAAAAACTATAAAAAAGGATTATAGTAAATATAAGGAACTTTGTTTATATAGTTTTAGTGTAAAAAAAATTAAAACTTAAAATCTGTTTTATAAAAAAGATTAACATATTTTTTTCTTCTTTACATTTTGTTGCTTTTTTGTGACTTTGTCAAAATGGTGGAAAATATGTTACTTTTAAAAAACTGTCTGTCTATAGTTTTTTTATTTTCATTTTTAAATCCTTCCCTTTTTTTCGTTTTATCAACTTTTGATAGTTGTATGAAAAAGTACACAATTTTTGGCAGTACAAAAGTTATGAGTTTTTTTTTTGCTGCTTATCTTTTGTTCTGTCCTGACTGTCTGTCTGTTTTTCATATAGTTTTTTTTTTGTTAAATTTGTAAATGTTTCTGTCTGCCATTTTGGTGGGTCTTTTTTTTCTCCCGTTGGGCTGTGAAATTCTTTAGATTTATTATACATTTATATAAATGATTGTCATTGTAAAGTATGTACTTATTTCATAAAAAAAAATTTGGTTGATTTAAGGTAAAGTGATGTATTTTGATTAACATTATTGAGCGTAGACTAAAGAAGGGTTTTTTAAATGGAAAAGTAAAGAATTTTAAATGGAATTCTAGCTAAAAATAAGCCATTGGTGTTTTCTTTATTAAATAATAAATGTTTTAAATATTAAATACCGAGTAGTTTTAATATGAATTTGTTGATTAAATTACAGGGTAGGTAGAACGCTCACTTTTTGATTGATTCGGAACACAATTTTTATCAGCGAATTTAATCCTAATTTTTTTGAACGAATTTTATTTTTTTGTTTACAAATTTAATTTTTAGATTTGTTCGAAGATCAAAAATTTTATTTTTGAAAATAAAAATATTATTTGGGAATTAACCCAAAACGAATGATTCGAATTGAAGTCGTGTACAACGATATAAAAAATGTGTTGTCTTATGTTGAAAGAAAGACGTGTGGATATAAAAGACATTTGTACATACGCTTGTGTGTTTATAACTGCGTGTTTTTCTTTTGTTTGTTAAAATGAAGCAACAACACAATGTTTATGGCAATAATTAATTAAGTTTATTTTTTTTTTTTATTTTCATATGTATGTGTATATTCATGTACGTAAATATATGTTTTTCAATTAGTAATATAGACAAATTAGAATTATTTTAATATACATATGTATATTTTTTTGCACATTTAAATCCATGTTTCATAATTTTATATGACAGCAATAAAAATAATTATTTTGTACGTACATATGTATGCATATATATTTTGCGGTAAATATTTAATTTACAAAATTTAATAATCCCATAAAATTTTTCTCCAATCAATCTATGCAATACATGTTTACGATTGTTATAAAATTAGTTTGGCTTTGTAATCAACCCTTTTTACTTTCTACAATCATTTAAAATACTCAAATTTATTAACCTTATAAACAAATTCTATTTTTGCTATTGCATTTCTTGTTTACACAAAAAAAAAAAAAAAATTATCGATATTACACCAACAACACTGTTATTTTTTACGACAGCTACTTTTTAAATAATTACATATTTGCATCACAGCCAAAAATTAATTCATATACTTACATAAAAACATGTAAACTTACAAATTTAAAACAACAAATATCATTGCAGTTTCATAGTTAGGTTTTTTTCTAAACGACAGTATGCCGCTAAAAAGAATATTTTTTATACACATCTACATGTATGTATAAGTGTACATGCACACAATGAACCTGTTTTTACTATTTTTCAACCACTTTTTTGCTCACATCATTTTACAATATGTGTGGCGACCGAACCGTTTGTAATCGTAAAATAACGATCTTCCACATAAATACAAATTTAAAAAAAGTTTTTTTAGATTATTTTCGTAACCCAAATTAAAAAAAGCGAAGAATTCAAATTTAATCCAAAAAGTGAATTTTATTTTTAAATTTACGAATTATATTAAAAAGAGCGAAAAAAATCTGAAAATTAAATTCGTAATCCGAATTTTTCCGTACCTTGTTAAATTATAACCAAAAATCTAAATTTTTATAGTTTGCATAAGATTTTGTTTTATTACTTCTTTTCTATAAAACCAATTTTGCTGATGTGGAGGAATTTATTTTAATTTGGATTAATAATTTGAACGTGAAAATGTTTATCACAAATGAAAGTTTACTTCTTTCTGAGGTATAGTTTCCTAAAATATTTGACCTGGAGTTTTAATTGTAAGATATCTAGCTTTATGGTTAAGGAATGTTATTCTTTTAGTTTTTGTTTTTTTTTTTTTATAAACGTATATGCAGTTAAAAAAAATATGTTTCATTTAACAAAATCGTATGCAATTTTCACAAGTTAAGCTTGAAAATATGAACCAGAGCCAATTGAAATAAATGACATTATTCCCTCATGTATCAAAATCGACTAATAAATCCCATGCCACAGAATCAGTGTTGCCCTAATTTCGTTCAAAATTTATATTTAAAAAAAAAAAACTAATTAAATTTCATTTATTACCCATTAAAATAATGTCTCTAGAGGGCACTCGAATCAATAAATAACAATGAAATAGTTGTGATTCAATATTATGACTTTTAAATGATTTTTTTTTTAATAATTCATAGAAATATATTTTAATTCACTTTTCTAGTTTTTCTTTTAGAAATTTAAATTATTGCAACATTAACAAATACCTGTTTTGCTTTTATATTTAATGTGTAAATTATTATTTAAAATTAATTTGGACATTTTTGTTCTCATTTGCAGGAAGTTACAATTTTTTTTTATTAATTTTTTTAAGTAAAATAACTGCATAAATTTCAAATTTTCTATTATTAATTACAGTTTGCTATTTAGTATTTTAGAAACAGCAAAGAACAAAATCATACTTTGGTTGGTTATTTTAAAACTAATAATAATTTTCTTTATCAGTTAAGCTAATTTAAATATATATTTTTTTTTAGTAAATAAAAATATTCACATATGAAAAATATTTGCACTCAAAGTTCCTCTCTCATATATGTATTTCACTACTACTACGAGTCGTATGAATAATATTTATAATTATAAATTTTTTATAACTCAGCCCAATCATAATACCCTTGATTATGCTAACAAACGTTTGTTGTAAAGAATTCAAACAACATAAATCCACTTCTAATTTGTAATTTAGCCTTTGATATATACCCAAAGAAAAATCGACCACATACGTGTTGACAAACATCAATAAAATGTGTTAAAATCTTAATGAAAATCAATATATAATTGGCATAAAATTGACACTATTTCGGTATGAAATTATTAAATTGCATTATGTTTTCTATTAAATTTATTAACGAACCAATGTATCCATAACCGTGGCTGATTTTGAATCGAATTTTTCCTCAGTGTAAGGTACAAGTATTTTTTTTTTTATTTAACCCTTTGACTATATGAATTTCGGTTTTGGCTGAGATTGATTTCTTTGATTCAATAATTGGCAGAAATGATTTAAAAAATTATTTAAACTTTAAAAATTTCAAATTCAGTCTCAACAGTTTTTCTTTTTCTTTTTTTTTTTTTTTAATAAAAGAGTGCAACAAAATTTTATAAAAAATTTTTCTTTTTCTAGTTTTCCAACCAACTAAACAAACATGTTCTAATTAACGTTTTATTTTAGAAAAAGAAATGAAGAAAAAAACTTTGAGTGCACTACTTTGACAGACTTATGCAAACGTACACATGGCAACATGGCATTAAATATAATAACCCAGCAAACAAAAGAGATAAAAAAATATTATTTTATATAATTTGAAAGTAAGTAACCAACTCTAAAACAGAACTTAAAAGGAAATTAAAGTTCTTTAATGAAAATTAAAATTTATCAAAAAAACTAATATAAACAGAGATTTATTTAAAATAAAAAAAATAATAATTATCAATCTTATTTATCAACTAATTAATTCTGGTGTTTGCTGGGTTAGCATTTTTTCTTATGTATTTATTTGTGAAACGCCACATTTCGTTACCTTAAATAAAAATTCTTTTTCTACTATAAAAATCTTTTAATTAACTTTGACCCACTTTATTTCACCATAAACAACAACCAACACACAGGTCGTTGTAACTCCCTGGCTTTAAACACCAGCCACCCCCCTGATTAACGTTTTAGGGCATGAATAATCCAGCCAGTCTCAAAACAACATGTTGCAAATGACTTTTATGCATAAAATAATCAAAAGAAATAAAATTTAACGATAAAATTAATGAAAAAAATATAAACTAAACTATAAAAGCTGATACATATACAACTTAATGTGATAATTAACTAATTTAAAGGTTTTTTTTATTTTTTTAAAACCATAGATTTTTGTTTAAGAAATTAAAAAATAAAACTAAAAATAAGAAATTTAAAAAAATCAGACTTTTCAGTAAATTATTAAATTTTTTTTTTTGTATTTACCTTGGCATTATTGACCGGTAGCCAATTAGAGTTGAGGCCACTTTGTTCCTTAAAACTGCCCTCAAATGTATCCGCAATATCCTGTTAGAAGAAAAGGTGAAATAAGTAAAGTAACAAAAAATTGTTTTAATAAATTTAATGGAAGTCTAAAAAAAAAATATACATATACAAGTAACAACAGACAAATACATATATATATATAGGTATGTATTAGTATGTATATAACCAAAAATAATGTTGAAAAAACAAAATGGTGGATAAATGAACAGGAGAGATATTATAGAACAGACTAACGTAATTTCATTTTGATGTTGTAAAAATAAACAACATAAAGGGTGTGCACAACGAATACAGGAGAATAATTAAAATGTAGAAAGATACAGATGAAGAGGAAAGCTCTTCTACTGATTATCCTCGTAATATTATTGTATTCTCCCCGATGAAAAATGTTCTACTTTTTATTTAGATTTAATATTTTAGTTCCAATGCAGGGATGGCAATGTTTATACATATTTGATTTTTTTTTTTAAATATCTAGTAAATTAACTCTAATAATTTTTCAATATAATTTTTAAATAAAAAAAAGTAAGAAAATATCTTTAACCGAAACTGCACGAAATTCTTTCAAATGTGTAGAAAGTCTTCGAAAAATGTATACAAATTGCTAAATAAAAATAATTTTTTTTTATTAATTATTTAAATATTTCCAACAATAATGCAATTAAAAAATGTCTCAAAATTATTATAGAAAAACTGCGCGAAAATCTTTAAGAAGTTTCAAAAATGTTCCTAGAGAAATAAATAAAAATTGCCTATGTTTTTCATTTTACTAAAATAAACTGATATTATTAATAAATTATTAATAAAAAAAACTAAAAGTTATTAAATATAAACGTTATTTAGTATAGCGGAAGATCTATAACGAAAATTTTCCGAAATTAGTAAAAATTTATATGAAGCAATTATTATTTTTTATTATGAGAAAAATATAAATATGTAACCGAAATTGGTTGAAATTTATAAAAATTAATTGTAGCATAAAATATTGTTTAATTTTTAAAACAAGTTTAAAACATAAAAAATGTTTGAATCAAATTTTACCGAAATTATATATAAATCAATTAAAAGTATTTTAAAACTTATTAAATTGCATAAAATGCATTAAAGAAATTTATAAATTGTATTAAAATAAGGAAATTCTATAACCGAAACTGGCCGAAAATTTATATAAATTATAGAAAGTCTAACAAACGTCTTAAAATTTTCTAATAGCATTAAATACAGGAAACAAAAATCATCAAATTTATAACCGAAACTGACCGAAATTACTAAACATTTTTTAAATGCATTCAAAAATGTCAAAATTATAAAATTTTATAGCCGAAACTTACCGAAGTTTATAAAAATTAACTGAATGTCAAATAAACACCTTAAAGTTATTTAGACGCATTAAATGCAATAAAAATATTGAAAATTATATTAAAACTTGAAATGATTTGTAACTGAAATTGAGCAAAATTACTAATAAATCCTATGAACCGATTAAAAATGTTATAAAATGATTTATTTATCTTAAACGCTTTAACAAATTTTAAAATAATTTTAAAAATAAGAAAAATATATAACCGAAATTGGTCGAAAAATTAAACGAAAATCTAAAAAAAAACTTTTTTAAATTGTTTTATGGCATTCAATCTAAATGAATGTTTATAACCAAAATTTACCGAAAATGCTAAATAATTTTATTAGTCAAGTAAACATTTTTATAATATTATTTTAAAGGCATCAAACATTATGCTAAAATCAAAAAACTATACAACCGAAACTGGCCGAAGTTAAACTAAAGTGTACAAAAGCTCTAAAATTTTTTAACAGCACCTTAAAATTTTCTATAACCGAAACTGACACAAATTTTTAAAAACTTTCAAAAAGTCTAAATAGCGCTTTAAAATTATTAAATAACATTAAATGCATCAAAGGCAATTCAAAATGAAGTTAAAACTATGAATTCTTTAACCAAAATTGCCCGAATTTTAAAAATTGCGAAATTTATTAAAGTATTTCAACCGAAACTGGTCAACATTTAAAAAAATATGCCAGAAAGTAAAAAAAAAAAAACAACTATTTTCAAATCCTCAATTAAGTGACATCACATATTTACTAGCGTATAAAATATTATAGCCGAAATTGTCCTAAATTATTTATCAAACTATTATTAATTAATTCAAAATTATACAAAATTATTTAATTACATTAAAACCATCCAAAAAGTGTAAATATATATTAGATATAGGAAAAATTCGAAACAGAACGACCAAAAAAACTGATCAGAATAATTTAATGCTAAAATTTAGGAATTTCTTAAACCGAAACTAACCAAAACATTTTATTCATCAGTTAAAAAATGTTTTAAAATATTTTATTTATCTTAAATGCAACAAAAAAGCAAAAAATCATATGGATTCAAATTTTTTTCTATAACCGAAACTGACCGAAGTTTAAAACAATTGTACGAAAGTAAACTACAATTCTTAAAATTGTTAAAGATCTTTAAATTCAGCAAAAATGTCCAAAACTGAAAAAGCTCTATAACTGAAACATACCGAAATTTATAATGTATTTCTTTGAATCAATCAATCTTATTTAATTCATTTAAATGCAACTAGAAAATGATTAATCTAATTAATCTATTAGTCAGTGAGTAATGCTGAAAAAAATATTTAATTATATTAACCCTCTGTATGTGACGTGATTTAATTTTCACTATTCTACTAATGTGGTAGAATACCAGACACCAGTGATGGAAAAGTTGATACTATAGTACTTTTTTTGATACTATTTAACACTCAAAAGTACCGAAGTACTCCCTCGAGTCATTTGATACTGTCAAACGATTAGCTGGATATTCCACAATTAGAATTAAAATTTTGAATTAAAAATAAAATATTATAAAATTAAAATGTATTTTACATACCGTCTCCACGTTGATATAATATGTGAAATAACATCGGCAGAAGAGAGTAAACATTTTGTTAATATTATGTTACATCTTAAACAAGGGGTAAATGTATTCTAATAAATCTCATAATATTTCATTATTTTAATTCAGTCACGAGTAAACATGTACTTTTTATTTAAGAAATCCGAAATTTTTTTGCACAATTTTAATGAAAATATATTGCTGAATGAAGAATAACCATTAAAATAAATCAATTAAAAAAAAAAAAAACATTGTTTTTAAGTACTTTTAAAAATACACATTACACACAAACAAACTTTCGTATGTGTGTATTTTTTGAGAGTAAATCTTATAAGATACCTAGCAAAAAAGAACTGAAAAAGAGCTGAAAAAGTCATGAATTTAACATTGTGTTGGCATTGGAAGGAAGTACTTACTGGTGCAAAAGAGCTGCAGAAGTTCTTTTTTAACCCATGGTTGTCATTGGTAAGATGTTTTTTATGCTTCTTATTCATTTCTTTTGAAGTACTTCCTTTAAAACTATGTTTATGAAATTTTTTTTACAAAAATTCAGTTTTAGCCTTATTAAAAGATAATATAAATGCATCAAAATAACCCTTTTTCCAGCTAATATTTCATTTATTTTCACTTTTTTGGAAATGATTATTGAGAACTTCCAAAAAAGTTAAAAATATTCACTTTGTTCTACTTTTGAAGTGGTGAAAATGTTCTTTTTTTGAAGCTCATGATCGTTTTTTTGCTGGGTAGTTGTGTAGAAAAATCTTATCACAACAGTCTCATAATATTTCTTATAATACTAATATTTTAGTCTACACGTGAGATAATTCTCTCAGAGAGCGGATTTGACACTCTCTGTCACATATTATGATATAAAAATATTACGTGGCGACCAAGTGTTAGAGCTATATAATTTTCGAATATAACCAACCTAATGTTTTTTAAAACCTTTAATTTATATCAAGGTTGGAAACCGAAACGAATAACGGTATCGGTAACGGTATCGGTATTCAATTTATTTTTATTTCGGTAACGGTATCGATAACGGTATTTTAAATTATATCGGTAACGGTATACCGGTACCGCAACAAAAATACCAGTAAATACCGTTATTATTAAAAAAACTGGAAAAATCTTAAAAAAGTTAAATTTTTAAATAATTTTTAATTAAATTTCGCGAAAAAATGATTAAATTACATATTTGTATATTTAATTTAATAAATTTGTATATTTAATTAAATAATTTTCTCTTGAGAAAACTTTATAAAATTTTTACAATTGCTTGTTTTATGGCAACAAAGCATTTAGGAATATTAAACTCGACTTCTTAAAGACAAATTGGTATAATTTTTTGCAGTACAGTGAAGATAAAAATTTGGATACAATTTGTATTTACCACAGATTTTAATAAAGACAAAAATCGTTCAATTCATTTTGCAAAAATTTTTAAAAAACTGCTAATTTTATTATACAAATTGCAAAATGTAAAATTATGCAAAAGATCTGTGGAGTAGCACAAAAAACAGAATACCATGAAAAGGAACTTTTGGACGAGAGATTTTGTAGAAGAGAAATAGTGCTCTAGCAAGAAAGTACTAATTATGTTCCATTTACTCACTAGAAGTTTTTAAAGTTGCAGGATTAAAACGACTCGCCATAACCATGATTGAATGAAAGTAAGAAATTCAAACTCTAAAAACGCTCAGGAGAAAATACTTTAATTATCTCTTCAATCATTAGTTTAATAACTGAGATCAAATAAGAGATGAAACTTTCCAATATCAGGTTTAAACAGAGTTGTAAATGTACAGAGAAAAAGAAATTTAAACAATTGTCATTGTACTGATTTTTCAAATTAAATGAATTCTGACTTATACATTGTGAAACACGTTTTTGGATATCCGCACAATCGTTATTCATACATATATCAGACATGTATCAAAAAATGTCGTATTTGAGGCAGAAAATTAAAGACATTTCATATACTTTATTTAAACATTTTTACACAAGCTTCGAAAATTTCTTTGAAAATGAATTTATTAAAAATTCACTTAAAAATTTAGAGTTTAATAATTTTTAAAGTAGTGGCTGATGAACATCTTAACCGAAACCGTTTGAGGTAATTTAAATGTTCGTTCAAATGGTATAAAATTATCTGTAGATTCAATAGGGTGTTCCATCAACATTATTGAAAATAATTAAAGTGTATCACATATTGAAACGTACCTACCTAAATTGTGAAAGTGATCGAATAAAATATTTTCGAAAAATGTCAACTTCTACTAATAATTGGAACATAACGCTATAAGGTCTGACATGACTATCTTTTTCTCTTCACATTCTAAATGTTTTTTTCCAAATTTCTAGAGATTAATTCTTGATGTTGTCCATACCAATGAAAAATTTATATCGTATATTTAAGATGCCTACAAGATCCTTTCAATAAGTTTAAGTTTTCATTCTATACAAGCAATTCAAAGAATAATGAAATTATGGATTTAGCATATTTTATTATATTCGTTAAACAAATTTTGAAAATATATAACCTATTGTTGAAATTCATGCAGTTTTCTTTCACTTAAGTGCTTTTAAAATTCCCGGAAATCACGGACAAAATTACCTAAGAGAGGGACATGAAAAATCGCAAATTTCCCGAGAAATCCTGGTATGCATTCTTCAAAGATAAACCAAGTTGTAACCTTCTGAAGAACATTTGTCGGTCTTTTGGAGGAACCAAAATTAAGGAAAGAATCTTCATAGAAGCAAATATCAAAAACCTATAAGGTTTAAGGCATTGAAACCTCTTTAAAAATATATTTATTGCAATCTGTATTACAAAGAAGTGAACAATAAATGTCCTCTTTAAAACAAAATTCTATAAATATTACATTAAATAAACTCTTATTATTAAGAATAAAATTATGTTGTAAATTTGTATTTTTAAAATACCGAAACTAAAATACCGGTATCTACCGGTACAGAGGGAAACGGTATTTGAATACCGGTATTTTTAACAAAATACTAATTTCGGTATCAGTATCAGTTACGGTAACCAACTTTAAAGGGTATTTAATCGGTATCGGTATTCATAACGGTATCGGTTTCCAACCTTGATTTATATGTATTTTCAATTGGTGTTCAAAAGTAATCATGAAATTATAATGAACATTATCTTTTACTAAATGCTGAGGCTTCGAAGTCCAAAAAAAATTAGACTCGTAATTAGGATAATTCAAATAAGTTTATACGGCAAACAAACTACTATAGAAACATTTAAGTATTAGGTTTAATTTAAAAAATTGTAAATTCTTAAATGTACTAAAAATTATAAATTAAGTTTAAGTGAATATTTTCGAAATTTGAAAAACATCAGCTAATGAATTATATTTCAACAATACTTAAACCGAAGTGTTTGATTTTAAGGAGTAGATCTTGGACTATGTCCTTTCAAGTTTATTTTAATCACCGGACCACACTTATTAAGATCTTTATATTTTACTGTAATTTTTAATTTTAATAAAACCATATTTGAAAAACCTATTGATCCAATAAGGTTTTTCAAATATGGTTTTGAAATATACAAATAATAAACTTTGAGTATTGCACTAAATAAAAAGTAAATTAAATTTTAGTACTTTGAGGGTAAAAAAAATACTATTTGAAATTTATTTTGATACTGAAAAATATTTTCATTTTCCATCCCTGCCAGACACTATTTCAACGTTTTATATTTTCATAATTCTCACAAAGTTGCTTGGAGCACTGGAGGCAAATTGGCTTGAGGCAATCACAACAAAAATATTTAATGACCCTTTTTATTTTTGAGGGACAAATAGAACAAAGCTTTATTCCACTTGCTGGAGTAGCTTTAATAGTTTGTGGGGGAGGAGGTAGATTTTTACCAAGAACTTTTGTGATTGTCATTCTTAGTTCTCTGGGTAACCGAAATTTCATGTGATTTAGTACTAACTCTCTTGCCAGATTAAGTATAAATGTTTTTCTTCTGATTTTATCATCACTGTCGGTACACATTTGATACAAAACAAAGCTATTAGTCATATCTAGTAGCCTTTGGAAAATTGCCATTGGCCAACGGCGAGTTTTTCTACTGCAGGAATATATGGAACACTTTTTATCAACCTCGTTAACTCCACATTTAGTTCTGTTGTAATCTGCTATCAGAACAGGTTTTTGTGCGTCAGTTTCATTCTCTTGATTATGATTTTGTGCATAGGATTACAGTGTAAACTCCTTCGTGAAACCATAAAGGAACTCTCCACTTCCCTATTTTTGCACGTTAAAAAAACAGGGTGGTATTT
Organism: Protophormia terraenovae; assembly: GCA_951394005.1. Classification (NCBI taxonomy): domain Eukaryota; kingdom Metazoa; phylum Arthropoda; class Insecta; order Diptera; family Calliphoridae; genus Protophormia; species Protophormia terraenovae. Next base: position 39,107,978 of record OX596074.1, read on the forward strand.
CACCTTTATTCTTTTTTAGAGTACCTAAGAAGGTTATCCCCTTTTTCAGCAGAATTTTCATTAGCGGGATGGAGCTAAACCAATTATCAGCTGCAAATATTTTGATTTCAACTACTTTCACAATTCTCAATACTTTTCTGTTCAGTTAGGCCTATACCATCAGAATTTTTCCCATGATAAATATATGCATTATAGGAATAGTATGTCCGAGTATCGACTAATAATAATTTGATGCCATACTTGACAGGTTTTTGAGGCATATAAATAATAAACTTGCAACGGCCATTAAACGGCAGCAAAATTTCATCAATGCAGAGGTATGGTCCGGAAGTATATTGGGATTGACTGTTAGAAATGAACTTGTTGAATACAGCTGATATTGGAGTGAGCGGATCTTGTTGAAGACGTTTCTCTCGTGAAGTTCAGACATTAAATCTAAGACAGTTGAATAGACAAGAAAGACGCAGCGGAATATTTCATGTCTAGTGCCGTCTGTTGTAAATATTGTCCAAAGATCTCCGTCATTGCACTTAAAAACTGAAGGGTAGTACATTAGACCAATAATTTCTATTAAATCCGTATCCAAGAGTTCTACCTTTGTATTGTTTTTCAACTGTGCTCGATTGCTACTAAACTTTTGGTTTTTATTTTGAACCAGACATTCTAAAATAGATATGTCGAACATTTTAAGCCAGAGCTCAAAATATCCCTCAAAACTAGTAGCATGTAAACGGCCAGGTAATCTGACAATGTTGTGGGTTGCGGTCCTAGATCTTTTGGGAGACACTTTTTTACTCCACATAAATCCAATCTTACCTTACAAAGAACGAGAACAATGAAGATATCCATTCGACAAATTAAAATTTATATTTTAAAATGAGTGTGTATGATAATATTGCATTTTTTGCTTATTTATTTAAAATTTTTGTTGTTTTTTGAGATAAATTTATACGTATTAAAAATTATCTTTGTTTTGACAAAAATTAAAATTTCCTCCCTTTTTCACTTCGGCTAAAATTTGCCTAAAAAATTCCCTCCATCTGACATCACTGTTCCTGATGAACTCTTCAGAAATTGGTAGTCGCTTAGAGACAGATCTTCATCCACTTCATCATTTGAAATGTGTTCGTCATTTAAAAGTTCAGTCTCTGGCTGAAAACTCGAATCATCGCTGAACTCATGCTCACTCTCTTCTTCCAACCTTTGCTGTATTAGTTCATCGCGGGTCTTAAAACATCCACATGAATCTCTTTTAGAGCAGTGAGGCCCTTGGTTTGTGTTAAATTGCTTCATTCAAACAAAACTAACAAGAAATAAAAATATTGAAAATATTTCATTGACGTGTTGTTTGGGGGACACTATTAAATTATAACAAGCTGGTTGTTTCTCAGACAGGACAGGACGCGCTCGCTCTTTACATCAGCTTTTTTATGTTTACTGGTGTCTGCCAGACTACCACGTCAGTCGCTGAGGGTTAAATGAAATAAAAAACTGTTGAATTATATTAAAATTTTCTTATTTATAGTTTCCTATAACCGAAACCGACCGAAACTTTTAAAAACTGGCGTTTAGAGCTTTAAATGCAACCTAAAATTTAAAAAATTACTCAAATTATAAGAGAATTTATAAACAAAACTGGCCGAAATTAACAAAAAAGTTAATGTTAAAAATAATTAGAATAATAATAACAATAAACCCTTTATATACTTTTTTTTTGGCAAAAACCATGTTTTTTTAATAGTTTTCATTTTGTTGTGCACACCCTTTATTTATTTACGTAAGTGCCACTAAGAGATGAATGAGAAATAGTAGACTACTAAAAGGATAAAGAATAAATACATAAAAAAAAAAATCCAAAAAATAAAACAACATCAACGATAAAAACCTATAACCAACTTACCTGCAATGAAAATGCACAAACTGCTGAGCCAGGAATTGAATTTGTTGGTGTATTAAAAACGCCATAAATCAATTTGGCGCTTGAGTGACCATAATGTCCTTCGACAAGATTACTAGCAGATTCTATATAGAAAGAAAATGAAGAAGAAAAAAAGATAAACAAAAAGTAATTACAATAAAAAAAGTACCGTAACAACAATAAAAAATGACTATAAGCCAAATAAATATTGTTAAAAATAAGAATAAAACCAAAATTTGTTTATGCTTCAAATTAATTTAAAGCTTATAAACGTTTAAATGGATTTTCTTAAAAAAAGGGGAGAAAAAGAAATATAATATTAACTTTACTACTTACGTATTTCATTAAAGTAGAAAGGATAATCGCCAGGTATTGAACAATTTAAACGTGACTTTAAAAATGAGGTCCAACGATTACGAAAACGATGTGGTCCACCCTTATCCCATTTACAAACACGTGCAACACGCGAAAATATTGACTAAAGTAGGAAGAAAATAAAATAAATAAAAAAATGAAAAGAAAGGTTAACAATAAAAATTTAAGGTAATTAATCATGTTTTTAAGGTAGTTAGTTGGAGGGCTAAATAAAAAGGCGAGAAGGAGAAAATTTGGCAATAAAATTTTTTGTTATAAATATTATTAGAAAAAGTTTTGCTTTAAACTAAAGTTGTAAATTATTTATTGACCAAAGTTTTTATTATTACTAGAATTTATTATTTATTTTATTAATGCGTTAAAGATTAACGCTTAAAAACAGTTATTTCCTTTTATTTATACTTTTTAACTGGAAAAAAGCTTTAAGGGTTTAAATTAGCCTCATAAATAATGGCAATAAATAGTCCCACGTTAATAGAAAGTTAGTTAAATTGTTTTAATGTTGAAAAAAGTTTTAGTTAAAGTTAGTTTAATTTGACACAGTTTTTTGGAAGTTTAAGGGGGACACAATATGTCAAACTTTAGTTAACGTGTGATAAATTGAAACAGATTTGAAGTTTTAATAACTACAGTTTATGTAAATTTAGATTTTCTAAGGAACTGCTGAAAAAGCTTTTTCTAAGTAGCAGTTATAATAAAAAAAAAACGTATTAGCTAAATATATTGGTGGGAGAAAGCTTCTGCTTAGAGGGTAATAATGATGAAAAGTGAATACAATTGATATATAAATTAAGTTTTCTAAGTAAGCTTTAAATATAGTTTAAATAAACTGCAGTAGCCAATAAAAAAAGAAAACTCCTACTAGATGAGTAAAATATCTAATAAAACCCATTTTTAATGACTAGATTTAATGTTTATCATAATCAAAGGTTATGTTACTAGACATATTCGCCAAATTAAAAAAAAAAATGTTGTTCTATACACCATTAAACGCTTTTGCCATTAAAAGAGAGGGTTTATATTAAGCTTTCATCATCATTTATAACTTTTAATTATGACTTTATATTTTTTATGTCTATAGAAACATTAAAAAATATGTAAAAATATGGCCCGAAAATATATATTTTATGCGCCTTTTTTCCCTTCACCCAAGGACAAAAGCTACTTATTTTATTTTTTTTTATAAGGATTTTATATTTATTTTTTTGGTATATGTGTGTATTTTTTTAGCCTGAGAGTTTATACACATTTATTACTTACTTTTCCACAATTTATATATTCCACGGCTGTTTCACGAAATAAGAAATATACAAAATCACCCTGGGTAAACGAGCTAACAAAATTTGGTGCTGCAAATAGAAAAGAAATGAAAAAAAAAAAAAAAAAATTAAATATATATAACTCAGTATAAATGTGTAATATTTTCAAAAAAAGATGACAATGGCGATGATAGTTAAAGTGAAAATAAATATAATTTTATGACTAAAAGAGAGAAAGAAAAAAAGAAAAATTTTTTATAAGTTATTGCTTATATGGAGGACTTAGTCAATACATAAAGTATAGAAAAAGCAGAGGTTCTCTAATGAGTACTAAGGAGTGCGATCGAAAAAATCTTAACTTTTTTCGGAATCAATATTAAAAATGTTTTTTGATCTAGTTATCATGGAAAAATACTTTAGTTATTTTTTTTTTAATAAAAACCATGTTGATTTGTCGTGATTTTCTTCAAAATGAGTGACGAAAAAGATTTCCGTGCTATTAATTATTAAAAAAATTTCAAAAAAAATCCAAATAGGTCCTACAAATAATTGGCCACAGAATTAAATTTCTGCCGTCAAAATGTTTATAATGTTATTAGACAGTATCAGGAGAATTTGGCCATTGATAGCAAAACTTGTTCGGAAAGAAAAAAAAGGTCCACATGATATTTAGGAAGGACAGAAAATTGAAAGCATATTGAAAGGAACTCCAAACACATCTGGTAGAAAAGCAGCCTAGTTAGCTCAGTGCTTTGACTATTTGGTGCGACAATTTAAAGCTAATGTAGAGTTGATAACATATAAAGTTCAAAAAGTTCCAAACAGAAATGCTGTAAAAAATTTAGAAGCCAAGAATAGGACACGGAAATTAAAACCAAATTTCATACAAAAATACTCAAGTTGTATAATTGACGAAGAAACGTATGTGCTGGCAGAATTTTCGCAGCTTATGTGTCAAAACTTTTAATTGTTAATGCTCGAGGCAATGTTAAAGACAAGTTTAGGACCAAAAATCAGAAAAAATTTCTGGTATAACGAGCTTTTTGCAGTTGCGATAAAAAGGAAAGAATTCGGATCTATAAATACCAAAATATGCATCAAGAAATATTTGCAAAAAAGATTTCTTCCTTTCGTAAGAGAGCACAACGTGTCCACATATTTTAGGACCCATTTGGTATCATGTCACTACGGTAAGAAAGCTCTGGAGTGGTACCAAAACAATAACATAGTTTTTATACCAGGAGAGGTCAAATTTCAAAATTGTCCATAGCTTAGACCAGTGGAGAGATATTGAGCTCTTGTGAAAAGTGAATTGAAGAGCACAAAAAAGGTGTCCCAAAATACCGAAGATTTTAATAGAAGATGTGCACACTGTTCCAAATAAGTAACTGAAGCAACTATCAAATCTCTAAAGGTAGGGTTACCAAAAATGGTCCACAAGTTCATTAGTAGTGGTTAGAACTATAAAAGTTATATTTTTCTGTAATCTGTAATAAATTATCAATTAAATAAAAAAAAAAAAAGAATGAAAACTCTAAGACTAAACATTTCCAAGTTATTGAATATTATATATGTTAAGATTTTTTCGAACGCACTCCTTATTGTAATTAATTTAGTCAAATTATAAAATTTAATTTTTTTTTAATAAAGTTATTAATTGATTTAAAATTAAAATTCGCAGATAAATTTAGATATTCTCAGACCAGAAGTGACTTTTAGATATACGTTCCAATCGTAAATTTCTCTATTACTCAATAAGGAAACATTTAATTTTTATAAGAACTCTTCTTTTTTTACTTCAAAACCTTTGGAACTATAGTTAAAATCGAAGCTTATACAAGTCTGAATATTAGCAGTAGATGTACCCTCCTCTACTTTGGATTAGGTATTTTATAAGATGCCGATACAGGTATATTCTTAGTTGTTAAGGTTAAGTTAAGACACTCATATTTTATAGTTTAAACAATTGTTTGTTCATTTGGTTGTGATTATTTATAATGCTGCTAATTTTGAGAATTCAAAGGACATTTCCTATTGAATCATATCCAGGCGATCTAACATTTATATTTTCCTTGATAACTGTTTTAATATCCTCTGGGTTAACAACAATTATATCATCATTATTTAGTGTAGTATCAGGTGTCTCTCCCAATACAAAATTATTTGTTTGGGGACTTGGTTGAAAGACTGAGCTTAAATAGCATGCAATTTATCAATCAATCAAGAACCCGAGTTTTCCCTTAATGATTTCAAGAGTTGCAAACGTTTTGAAAACTTTAAGATATATTTGTTTTAATAAAACTTGTTCCCAATAATTATACCCACCATCAAAAAGATGGGGGGTATATTGATTTTGTCATTCCGTGTGTAACATGTCGAAGGAATCATCTAAGACCCCACAAAGTATATATATTCTGGGTCCTGGTTAGATTCTGAGTCGATCTAGCTATGTCCGTCCGTCTGTCCGTCTGTTGAAAGCAGGATAGGGCTCGAACGGAGAAACGTAGGGGGACGAAATTTGGCACAAATGTTTGTCTTATATAAGGTTTGTTTGGGATTGAAAATGGGCAAAATCGGTTAATAAACAAAAAAGTTATAAGCTAAAAACTAGAAACACAGGGTGTCCATTTCATAGTTTTCTGCCGATATTTCTGCAACAAAAGCATGTAGGACAGCGAAATTTTGAATGTATAGTTCGGTGATCAATATAAATTCGGAAACAAAAAATGGGCGTGGTCCGCCCACTTTACCGCCCACCTCCCATATAAGGTGAAAATCAACGAAATTGTGTTCAAATAGTTCAAGGACCAATGTAAACTCGAAAACAAAAAATGGGCGTGGTCCGCCCACTTTACTTCCCACATTACTGCCCCCTTCCATATAACGCAAAATTTTAAAAAGTTGATGGTGGGTATTTAGATTCGGCCGGGCCGAATATATGCGCTTGTTTTTAGTTAATAACTATTTGTAATTTAAATTAAATTATTAGGTAATGTTTCATATTATTAAAACAAAATAAATTAATTTTTAAATATAATTTCAAAGAAAAAATTTCTGATTATTTAAAGTTGCAAATATTTTGGCTATCATTTTTTTAAAATTTCCGATCTTTAATAATAAATGAATAAAATTTTGCACCAATAATCGTGAGAATATTTTTTGTAATATTTGTTAATATTAGCTAAAACATTTTGCAAATTATCAAACAATTATCTTTGAATTTTAAATTTATTATTAGAATCCCTACAGGATATTTGTAGCAACTGGTGCAATAGGACCCTCAGTACCAGTTGAGTACCAATTGACACCTAATAGTTACCAAAGTGCCAGTTGAGTATCAATTGAAACCTAACAGGCACCAAAGTTCCACCTGAGAACCAGAGAGAGCTAATTTCTAGCTTGTTTGTTAAATGCGCAATTAGCAACTCGCGCGCAATAACAGTCTGTAGCTGAGTGATAAGCGGGTAGGACTGTAAATAAATAAAATAAAAGTATCCTGGGTTCGATTCGGGGTGCTGCCATCGACATTAACCAAAAAATATAAAATGAAAATATTTAAAAAATTAATTATAAAAATAAAACAAAAACAATTTCCATTTTTTCCAAAATTGTATTATATTTATCAATACTGAATATGCCCTTTTGGGTTAGTTCTGTGACCTGTACCAAAACTTATTAAAAAGGGTTAATTTCTCTCTCCTAGGCCAACGCCATGTTAAAGTGATAGGTCAAGCTCATACAAAGTGTCAGAACTAGAACCGGTTCCTATCACCTTGAACCAATCCCGTAACATGTTTGTGTTATTTCTTTTTCCTCTAGGGATACTTCAGTTAAAATTATTTTAAAAATGTATGACATTTAGGTGAATGAGAATAAAAGCATAAACGTTCTTAGATTTAAAAAAAATAGTCTAAATACTGATTTAAATCCTGATAATAGAACACTATTTTGGGGTTAAAGATTAATTTTTTGGAAAGACAACAATCCCGTAACATGTTTGTGTTATTTCTTTTTCCTCTAGGGATACTTCAGTTAAAATTATTTTAAAAATGTATGACATTTAGGTGAATGAGAATAAAAGCATAAACGTACTTAGATTTAAAAAATACTGATTTAAATCCTGATAATAGAACACTATTTTGGGGTTAAAGATTAATTTTTTGGAAAGACAACCGGACGGATATAATAAAAAAAGGAAATGACCGAAACACAATAAAACCTTTAATTTGAATAATTCTGGAAAATATCAGATATTTCCTTAAATACCAACAGAAACGAATTTATTCTTTTATGTTTAGAACTTGAACATAACAGTCATTAATAAAAATATCACTTTAAAAAAATTCGCCCACTGGTTTACTTTCTATAAGCAGATTTGCATGCACGGATTTTTTCGTGCGCAGTCCTTATATAAGGATCTTTGAAAAATGCTGAATTATTAAGTATTATTTCTACCAGCTCAATTTAAATTTTCATTGTAATAGATTAATTGGATTTTGAGATTTTAGGAAAACTTTTGATAATTATTTTTTTTTTTAATAAATTCATTTTAAATAAAGAAATAAATATTTCGTACAAAAAATGTGTAGATAACAAGTAATTTTTATTAATAACTGAGAAATCAATTATCATTATGAAAATTTGCAGAGCTATTACGGTTAAAACAGTGCATAAGTTTCTTCTTTACGTCCGCAACAGAGACAATGTTTAGTTATTATTTGGCTACATCTGTAGATTTCCGCAAATACAATATTAAAAATCTTCTTAATTGGGCTGCAAAAGCCAATAAACCCAAAGCGACGATATAAATGACTGGCTGATATGGTTATGACTAATAAAATGTAATGAAATTTTAAGTTGGTGAATACTTCCCTTTTTGAAATTTCCTTTCGATTTGAGCATCTCTGCCTTCTAAAACAATTTGTTTATTTGGCAATTTTTAGCAACCAAAATAAACAATTTGTGTAATGCTGATTAATTTAATTTATGAGCCTGAATAACTAGATATTTCTTTTCATACCTCATTTGCCATCTCACTCCCTGATATAAGTACTACTAATCATAAATACAGTCATATGTGGTATAAGTCTGATATTTGTATTTATCTAATTATTATAACTAATAATTTTGATTTATTTGATGGTTGGTTAACCAAATAACAAATAAAACTAATAAATAACACAATTTTGTGGTCATTTTATTTAATTCTTTACGTTTTTCTAGGCTTTTTATTGTCATTTGATTAGAAATTTATTTATATTTGAAATAATATATTAAATTTTATGATAAATATTTATGTTAGCAATTAGTAAAACAATGTATTTATTTCATTAATAATTTATAAATTGTTGTATTCTAATCAGCAAATTTTATTTTTTGGGGAAGGATAACTGGGTGGTAAGAGAAAATATAATGAATAATGAAATTAAACATTGCATATTATAGAAATAGAAGAAAATGTTGCAAAGCTTGATCTAACAATAATTTACTTTAAATTTATTCCTTAACTACTTCACACTTAAATCAAATGTATAAAACAAAAAATAGTTGCTTTAAACTTTATTAAGTAGTTAAAAAAAACTTTCATGCTAACAACATTTCATTAAAACTAAAACACTTTTTTTTATAAAGTTAAAACCACTTCCCAGTAATTCTATCAAACTTAATATATCCACGTCAAAATATTTTAAGCCTCTTCTTTAGCATTTTTTAATATTGATTTAAGAAAATAAAAAAAGAAACAAAACAGTTTATATTTCTAAGAAAAACTGTTTATTTATCAATATAAATAAATTTCTCAAGAAGCAGCTTTTTGAAATATATAAATATATAAAAAATGTACTTTATAGTAAATCCATCATTGTCATCAAAATCATGATTGTGAAAATCTTTACAATCTCTCTCTACTATTCTCTACAACACTCTTTAACACTTTATGGATTTTCTATCAATGTCAAAATAGTTTTAAATTTCAAAATTGCAAATAACAAAATAATATACAAACAACTAAATCAAATACTTTTTATTTTCTATATATAAAAAATACTACAGAATATGTTGTCTGACTGGCAGAATGACGGTTAGTCAAAGCAAAAGCCAGAAGAGACAGAGAGACAGACATTTTTAGTTCTATGCCACATTTAAAATTGACAGCATTTTGTAATACATACTACTAAGAAAAGCAAATATTTCATATTCTCAGCTAGAGTATGAATTCAAAGCTTTAAAAGAATTGTAAAGGGATCCTCTTGGTAAAGAAATATTAAAGTTGTTAATAAAAAAAAAAAATATGTGAACAAAATAAAAAACAAAGTCAATATATTTATGGAAACAAAAATAAATATAAAACAAACAATATACATAAATAAATTCTGCCTATTATATTATATAAATATAGAAACTGATAATAAAGTTGCAAAATATGTATTTCTTTTTGTTTTATTTTGATTATTATAAATGCAAAGCTCTTAATAATGTTGTTTGAAAATCCTTATACGTTTTCAAAAAACAAATAAATTAAAAAATTTTTATAAATGCATCATGCAATATTTTTTTAAGGAGTAAGTTTTAAAAATATACTGAAAGAAATTGTGAGAGAGTAACAAATATTTGCCATTACTACTTGGAATAAATTGATAAGCTTTTTTTTTTTTGTCATAACAAACTCTGTTTAGCTTCAAACTGTAAGATTGATTACATGATTGATTGATTACATGTTTTTATTTAATTAAATTATGGTTTTTGGTACACAATTTGAGTTAATTAAATTAACTTAATTAACATAATTGATATATTTCAAATGTGCTCGTATAATTTATACACTTTCCTGCATTTTGAGGTCGTATCAAATATTTTCAGATGCTTTTAACTACTAGCTAACTAATAAAAGTTGCTGTACTATAAAGTATTAGAGTGCTCCAAGCTTGTATGAAGGAAAAAAAATGTTATCCTACAGGCCGTCCCCCCCCCCCCCCTAAAATTGATTTATGGGTTATAAAAATACGTCGTGCAAAAATTTAGGGCAATAGGACTACGTTAACTGGTGCCGCAACGGCTCTGAAGTTTGAAGATGCATTTACAAGGGGAAAATATGGATTTTTTTCAGTTTTCACAAAAATTTTGTCATTAAATAATTAGTTTTGCATGTTATTGTAAAGGAATCGTAATTTACACAGAAATAGTGTTACAAAAAGATATAAAACACAAAAATTGGTTGAAAAATGTAAAAGTTATTGAAAATTCCCCAGGCCATTAACGTGTCTCAGAGCACTTGAATTCGAAATGTGACAAAAAAATAAATATATTTTTGAAAATATTCGAATAAAACAATTGTATTACTTAAAATACATCTGTAGTTACTTGATTATGAGTTTTTGTCCTTAAAGAATAACGTAAACCTGTTCTTAGCAATGGTCAAAAAATTTTGATATTTTTAACAGTCGTTTCAAAACTGAAATTCTCAAGTTTTTTTGATACTTTGTTAAACAAATTTCAATATTTTTGAGAGATCTCATAGGAATTTATGGACAACAGATTACGGAATAAAACAGTAAAAAAATCAGGTCAATACCTCTTATAGTTTGCCTGTACCTGCATTTTGAATTCAGCGGATTTCGAGAAAAACCCATTTTTATGTAATATTTTGGCAAATCAGCCATTTTATTACATTGTTGTGTATTTTAAATGGAACTTTTTTTAAAATTTTATAATCCACATAATTCTAAATATAAATCAAGAGTTTCATACAATTTGGACGACATTTAAAGCTTTAAAGGTCAAAGGTCAAACTTTTTAATATTTGCAATTTTTGATGGAAACTAGTCGAAATTTTATCTATTTTTCGGTAGATTATCATAAAACTTAAGAAATTTATTTATTAATAACCGATATTTACAATAATAGTGGAAAAAATGAAATTAACCTTTAAACCGCCTTGGGCTCAAAATGACCCCGATGTTTTAAAAACATGCCAATTTGAATATATTTCAATAAAACCCGTTTAAAATCCCATTAATTCAGCAAATTGATAAAAAAAATTAGGCATTAACCCTTTTTGAATATGGTGTCTCATTAATTCAACAAATTGATAAACAAAATTGGGTATTAACCCTTTTTGAAAGGTTCAGCAATTCGAAACTTCGTTTTTTTGGAGCACTCTAATAAAGTATATATCCAATTTGTACGGACAGCCAAGATGCGATTAAATTTGTCTCAGGTGTATTTTCGACATGAATGCCTGATATTTGTGAATTAGATGGCGATACTGTCAAACCTAGAGCTTATCTAGTTAAGGGGTCATTTCAATATCTCGAGTAACCTCAATGCGGATGAATTAGCCAGAAATGGTCCCGACCTTTGAAATGTAAATATGGGCCTATTGGTTGACATACCACTGTCCTCATGCAGATCTAAAATACTGCACTATTTACTGAGAATAACACAATGAATAGCATGAATAGAAACATACCTTTACAGACAGATTCACATTTTTTACAGCTTCAGTTAAAGCTTTGCTTTAAATAGAAATAACACAATAACGATCAAAATTTTCATTTTAATTATTTATTTATATTTAACACCGTAATTCGCCCAGAACAGAAAAACATTTTCTTCTTAAAAAATACTTTAAAAAATTAAAAATAAATATATTTATAGCGGAAAAAATAATATTTAATAATTCCTAAAAAGAAATTAAAAGTATTTTTATTATCTTTTAAAAAAGATTTTCTAAACTGCATAAATATCTTTTGAAGAGAACATGAATCATAAAAAAGAACACCCTACCAATGACAACCATGGGTTAAAAACACTACATCTGCAGCTATTTTTCAGCATTAAGTACTTCCTTTCAATAAATCATTACTTTTTCAACTCTTCTTTAGTACTTTTTTTGCTGGGTGCTAATCCAACGACAGAGATTAACGATCAGTATTTGTTTAGGTTTCAACGAAACCGAAATGGATAAGACACCACGAATGCTGATGAAGTGTGTAGCGGCACAGAAAATACGTATTCCATTCTACTGGTGTATAATTATAGTCCACAAACTCTGCTATGGTACCGCCAAACAGAGACAACAAGGCAATTTACGATTGCAAACTTGTTTAGTATTCATTTGGGAAAATTTAGTATGACTTTGCACAATAATTTATCCTGTGTGGTACGAAGAAAAGTTCAATCAAAATGATAAATAAATCTTGGTTTAATCGGAAATTTTTTTTGAGCTCCTTCGAAAAAAAATATGTAGACTAGATGGAATTCCGCATGCTAAATTCGAATAAGCTTTCAGTTTTTTTTCATCAGGTCGGGATTTTTTGTTATGGGCGTGTCTATTATTGCGCCATAAATAAGCCGATTACTCGAGTATATTTCACTATAACTCGAGAACGGTATGCATGATTTATATAAATGATATACCAAAATATGTGGAAAAACATTGGCTTTAAGTCGCTTTACTATCAAATTTTTATCCGCCCAATAGTTTAGGAGATATTTCGAAAAAAGTGTCGGAAAAATTTTTGTTCATACGAAATTCAAGATTTCTTTTATTTACTAAAACTTCTTTTTAAAAGTGAAAACATCAAAAATATTTAAGTTTATCTCCTTTATCTCAAAGCTGGCAAAATTACGAGTAAATAAAGTCACGTATCATAAAAATTGATGTTCAAATCTTGAATGGATTCACAGTTAAGTTTGGATACCCATGCATACCTCTACCTATAGTTGAAATATACTAGTGGACAAAAAAAAATATTTTTTTTCGTCTTAAATAAAAAAATAGTTGGATTAGATGTTATTTAACGCGCTAAATAAGAATCAGCTTTTACTTTTTTTCTATCACGCATTGATTTTTTTTTATGTGACACGCCTTTAGGCAGTCCAGTTAATATTTCCGTAGTTATTCGGTAATTAGTACCGAAAATTTTAAAATTTATTTTTTGAAAAGTGGTGAAAATTTTGATCCATAACTCTCAAACTCTTAAGCGAATGAAAAATATTGTTGACATACCTTGAAGACAATTTTCGTATGCATCTTTTGATGTATCACTTATCAATATCGTGTAAAGGGTTCTTGAGTTATAGCCTAAGTTTGACAAACCATTCTCGAATTTTATAGTGTGACCGCTGAATAAGGTGATGATATTAGTCATGCACATAAACAAAAATTAGTACCCGATAGAAAAAAAGTGAATGCAGATTCTTGTTTAACTCGTCAGTATCGACCTAGTCCAACTATTTTTGTTTCAAGAAAAAAAAAAAAAAAAAATTTTTTTTTTGGTCAACACTGTATTTCTACTCAACATGGATATTTTTACTAACAGTATTACCTACCAGCTTTATGACAAAGATGATAAACTGTAACATTTTAGATGTTTTCATTTATTAAACGAAATTTAAGTAACAAAAAAATCCAAAATTTTGCATGAAAATTATTTTTTTCGGACACTTTTTTCAAAATAACTCAAAACTATTGAGCACCTAAAAAACTAATTAAAGGGAATTTGAATATATTTTTAGTACGCATCTTTTTTTTGTGTATCACTTTCATCAATCGTACACACCGCTCTTGAGTTATGAGGAAATATACTAGAGTAATGGCCTTACTATGGGCGGAATATTAGACACGCCCATAAAAAAAAAATCCAGAACTTATGTAAAAATACTGAAAGCAGATTCGTGTTTAGCACATCAAAATACATCAAGTCCAACTATTCGTTTATGGGGGAGGATTTTTTTTGTTGACCAGTGTTATTTGCAAGTAATTCATAGTTGCCATAAAGTAATCCTACACTGTTCTGTTCGAAAGTATATCAGTAACTATGCTAAGCATATTCTTTCGAGCTCGAGCCATTAAAAATGTTTTAATACATTTCAAAATAAAAAGTTTTCTCGTACGATAACATATCAATACTGGCTTTGAAGCAGAGCCCACATATACGAGTTCTTATGGATGAAGTAACATTAATATTAATTCAGGCGTCCGGCAAGATCTCGTTTTTTCTCATACTTTATTATAACCTACATCATCATAAGTAGTTGAGGTATTATGCGTTTGTGCTAGTGCTTATAACGCACAGAAAAAATATTCCAACACCAACTCAGAATCTTTTTCTGAGTCGATTTAATGATGACCGTCTGTCCGTCCGTCTGGCTGTCTGTCCATGTAAACCTTGTGAACAAAGTACAGGTCGCAATTTTAAAGATATCTTGATGAAATTTGGCATGAATAATTATTTTCACACAAGGACGAAGCCTATTAAAATTGGTTATGAACGGTCCATTATTTTACTTAGTCCCCATACAAATGTCCTCCCGGAATAGTGGTTTAACGATCATAAATGCCTTAAATATAGCAATATTCGGTAAAAAGAAGTTTTATATAAGTGCCAATCTTTGTTCCAAATTTCATCAAGATCGGTCCATAATTGACCATAGCTCCCATATATAAATCCCCTCTTCCGAAAATCACTTTAACGTGCATAAATCTCATACGAATAATAGTATCAAGTTAATATTTCACACAAATAAGTTTTATATAAGTAGAAACAACATTGCCAAAATTTATGAGAATCGGTCCATTATATACCATAGCTCCCACATAAAATCACTTCCGGGATTCGCCTTAAAGGGCATAAAATCATATAGATGTTAGTATCAACGGCATTGTTCTGTATTTGTATAATTTATTTTACATTTACTAAAAGTGTTGGTCTACAATTGGCATACATAATGGTGTAGCGTATCATATGGTCGGTCTTGACCAACTATAGTTTCTCTCTCGTTTTTGTATATTAATTAAATATGAGAGCAGGGTATCAAACTATTTTAATTTATTGTATACGCACAATAATAGTAAGTTAGTGTTATATCGTTATTATAATGGAATGAGTTCTAATGAAACTAGAGAACTTGTTATACACAGAAAAAATTATTACCGTATTTTTTTCAATTGACTGAGTTGAGTTGTTTAATTTTGAAAGAAGACAATTTTAAGAAACATTTTTGATAATGTCTAATATACATATATCTGGAACTTTCAATAAGTAGATTTTTTTCTTAGTGTACATTTTCTTTTTTTCGCTTATTTTTATCATACAACAATTTTGTTTTTATTAAATTTAACAGCCAGTTTATTGTAAACAGTAGTAAGAGAATTTAACAAATAACAAAAGAATAAAAAAATATAACGAAAAATATAAATTTATAAACAGAAATTTATACATATTTGTGATAAATAATGAAAGAATATTATATTGAACATATAAGCGAGTGAGTGGAAAAAATTAAAGAATGATATTCATATTTTACAATATAAATAAACATATTTACATTTATATATGTACATATTTTGCAACAAACAAAAATATATATAAAAAAAAAGAAAATCAAATAAAGTATAAGAGAATGAGAGGAAGTATATACAAATAAATTTATTGTTAAATTTTTAATAATCATAATAAATAATGAAATAATATGTTAAACACAATATATGTATGCTATAAAAATAAAGGAATGAAAAAAGTAAAGCATACTGTAAGGATATGTTTAATATATGAATATATAGTATATGTGTGAGTGTAATAATGTTTATACCAACAACATTTTTGTTGTTTATAAAATAACGGATATACTACTTACCATTTAAACTTAAGCTATCATATTGCTCTGTTTGTAATGGTTCTCTATAGATAATCGGATCACTGCCACTGAAATCAGCCACTGTACCCGAATACAATTCATTATCTGTAATATTAAAAAGAAAAAAAAATGCTGGTTAGTTAAGTGTAAAGATAAAAAATATTATTATTAAATGTTTATATAGTATTAAAAAAAATAAACAAACAAACAACAATTTGTTATCCTGGCTGAAAAAAAAGTAGCAGCAAAAAAAAAAATCGAAGGGGAGTAAACGTAGAAAATGTTTCAAAATAATATAACCTTGAATTATACTTATGTATATTTGCTTTAGCAAATAGAAATGTCTAACAATTCTTAAATAAACAAATTTTCTAGAAAAAAATACATTTGAGTAAGTAGGGATTATATAACTTAAAAACCATCAATATTTTATAATCTATAAGAAGGAAAAATATGAGATTTAAAATACACGGAAATAAAAAAGGTATTAGTTTAGCTAAAAATCTAAATTTCTTTACATTTTTATTTATTATTTTATATATTATTTGATTTATTATTATTATTATTATTTTGTACTTTATATACTTAATATTTTTATATAAGAATAATAAAGTTTTTTGATAGGATTTTCTGCTTATTTCTCTTAGTGTATTTAGCATCTTTCATCATTTTTCATTGCTTTTTTTCTATTTTTTTAAATAATATTATTACAATGTTTATTTTTTATTCTTTCCTTATAAGATTTAGCCATTTATTCATCACTTTTCATCAATAAAAATCATTTAATACGCCCGGCAATGCCTGGTATTACAATAAAATGTAAAACAATTTTCCTTATAATATAGAAAAAACTTAAAATGAAAAGCGAATTAAAAATACCACTCAAAATAACATTGTAAATAAAATGAACATTTTAAAAATAGAAAAAAAAAAAAAAAAAAAAAAAACACACTAGCAATATGTATATAGCACTGCAAAAGGATTTATTTCAATTCATCTATTCATTCTCAAATAAAAAAAATCAATACTTAATAGTTACAAAATCTATCAAGAAAAAAAAAAAAAAAAAAAAATTTTCATTTATAAAATAAATTGTATTTGTCAGCTGAAATGAGCTGAGATGATACATTAAGTTTCTACTTAAGAAATTTCTTTAAATTTCTAATGAAAATGTAAAGCAAGGATTTAAATGATTCCTGTAATTTTGTTACATATCTATTGGTTTAAGTAAGTAATTGAGAGGAATAATTGATTGAGATTGACACTAGAAGGTTAAGTGAAAGGTTGGAAGGGCCAAAGAAGAAAAAGAATTTTATTGAACCACAAAAAAATAAAAAAAATAATAATATTAATTGCTTTATTGAATTAAAATGACATTTTGAAATATAAAATGAAAAAGAAAAAAAAAAAAAAAAAAAAAACACAAAATTTCAAGGTTAACATTAATAAGAAATTATAACCAGAAAAAGTAATCAATAACAGATTTCTAAGAAAAGCTGTAAAATATGCTTTAGATTATATATTAAAACTTAAACAACATATGCTGTATTTTTTTTAACAGCCACACGTTGGAGTAAAAAGTGTCAAAAGTGGCGATTAATTGAATTTTGAAATTTTAAGTTTTGTAATAAAGTTGGGTAAAGTTGTCCTAATATTTTTGTTATTTTTTTGAAAATTTTTCTAAAATTAACTAATTTTCAATTTTCATGGAATGCAACATAAAATGTTACAGGATATTTATTCTGAAAATTTTCTTAAAAATAGTACATATTGACCACTTTAATTTTTTTTCGAAAAAACTTCAGTAGATTTCAAACAACTTTTCTTTGCTTTATCAAACATTAAACAGTGGGGCAGAATCGAAATACATCTGTTACTTCTAATCGGCTTTTGAAATTTACATGAATTTTCACATAGGCGTAGCAGAGGACAATAGGAGCGGAGCTATGGTAGTTCAAAATAAGGTCTAATGTCATATGAAATGTTTGACCACTAGCGAATTTTTGTTCCTTACCCGATTTCCAAAATTTTTATATCACCCTAAAGTCATTTTTTTAAACATGCTTATATGCATTATTTCTCTTATATATTCTTCAATATATATTCTTTTAAAATTTCAAAAATTTCTAGTTTCCAAAATGTTGGTCAAGTCTTTTCCATATATATCCCAATATTTTCAACAGATTTTATCATATTTTTTTAAAGAACAAAATTATCTATCGAATAAAGATAATTTGAAGCAAATAACTTTGTTGAGTCAAAAAATAAACGATTTTGAATTGGCAAGTTTGCAAAAATTAATAAACAGGCAGACGGAAGGACAGACATTAGAATTCTTTTAAAAATACTTAAAATTCTAAAAATACTTAAAATTCTAGAACTGATTTTTTTTACCTAATATTCATTAAAAAATTTTGATATCACCTTTCCTGAATTAATCGCCATTTTCGACCCCTTTTAACCCAATGTCAGTCGGTAAGTATGCTTTGTATTTTATTAATTTTAAAGTATTAAATTTTAATATTTTTAAGGTATTTACATAAGTTTACATAAGTTTAAATTATTAAAAATTTGAGTGCATATTATAACATATTTTAAGGGCTAATTTTAAAAAGGTAAATGGATAAAAATTCAGCCCATAATTATTTCCCTACTGCACATTAGAAAGCGAAACTCTTTTCTCAAACAGAAAAAAAATTAAATATTCATGTTTAAAGAAAGAATGTAATGGAGTTAATAATTTACGACCTGTCCCACGATGTCGTACGAAAAATTCGTTCGACAAAATATATGAGAAACAAAAACAAAATTTGAAATTTATTTGTTGTTTTCCATATAAATTGTCGAAACGACAGGCTGTTAAAATAAGCCCTAAAAATATGTTTTAAAAAATTTAAACTGAAATTTTTTATCATTTATACTTATGTAGGTTTAAATCTCTAAAAGCATATTCTAGAAAAAAATTTTTACATGAAAATGCATATAACTCCGCGGTCTACTTATTATTGTTTTATTTTTTTTTTGTTAATTTTTGTGTAACAGAATTAAGTTCTATTTTACAAAACATGGTTTTTCCTAAACAACCGAAAAGTATGCTTTATATTTCCTAATTTTTTATTATTAATATTAAATAAATGGACACTTTTTTCATTTAATTTGTTTTTAATTCTCTTTAAAATATTTTTGGAATTTTTATATAACAGTTTTCCATAAAAATGTTTCTTAAATAGCCGTAAAGTATGCCATGTTTTTTAGATTTTAGTTTTAAATATTTAAAAAGTTTTTTTACATTTTCTTTTATTTTAAATTCTTTTTCAAAATTTCATAAATTTTTTTTATAATAGAATTTAGTTCTATTTTATTATTATTTCTTTTAATTTTCTCCGACATTAAAAGGATTTAAAGAATTCATGAATGTGCAATAATTTATTTTCAATTTATTTTTTCTTTTTATAGGTCTATACCTAAAGGAAAAGAAAAATTATTTATTTTTCATTTGAAAATTTAATTGTGGTATACAAATAAATTATTGCCAGCATTAGAAGACTATTTCAAAGAGATAGTAGAGAATATTTTTTTGGCAAAGAAATAAAAAAAGAAAAAACTATTGGCATTAGTTAAAAGTTTGAGATTAAGTTTAAAATGTATTAAGGGTAATACCTAAAATTTATTATATTTTTTTTTAGGCTAAATGATCTCTAAATAAAAAACTTTGTTGTTTTTTCAATACTAAAAAAAGTTAAAGTTTAAAAGGGTAGTATTATATATTGAATATTGAAGGTAGTGTTGCCAGATTTAGATTTATTATATATTGAAAGTAGTGTTG
Source organism: Protophormia terraenovae (assembly GCA_951394005.1). Classification (NCBI taxonomy): domain Eukaryota; kingdom Metazoa; phylum Arthropoda; class Insecta; order Diptera; family Calliphoridae; genus Protophormia; species Protophormia terraenovae. The sequence goes on from OX596074.1 coordinate 39,127,995, forward strand.
CCAGTTTTGTACTTTCAATGCTAAATATAGCATTTGAAAATTTATAAAAATTAAATATTTATTGATTTTTTGAAAGGATTTCTTAATAAATTTGACGGTATTAACTGTTAGTTTTAAAATATAAACCTTGATTTTACTTTATTTCCCAATATTACAAAAAATACTGAAAAAAACGATTTATTTATTATTTTTAAGTTGAAACAAGGGCATCGAATATGTGAGCTTTTCTTTACAAAACAATTTAGCATTGTCATTTGCTGGAAAATTTAGCATTTAAACTATTACATTTTCTGGCAACACTGGTTTGAGGTATATATTTACGAATATAATTTTAAATTCTTTAAATAAAATTTCAGTTTTTAGAATTATTATTATTATATTATATTTTTTATATTATTCCTTCTTTAAAGGGACACCCCAGTCTAACTAAATAAATAAATAAAAAAATATTCGAAGAAAACTATTTACATGGAAAGCTTTTAATGTCTACATAAACTATATAGATATGTATGCAAGTGCTATACAGTGTTGGACAAAACATTTACAACTGATAACCAATTTTTAGCAATCACAAATTTTTTGTTAAAAATATTTTTTATTTTTTTTGTTTTATAAAGCAAAAAATATTTGTTACCAACAAAATATTGAAAAAAAAGTTTAGGTAAAAATCAAAATGTTAAAAACATTTGTAACTCTTAAAGACAATGGAAAATATAAAAAATACATTAAATGTTCAATATAAAAAAAAAAAATATATATTCGTAAAGCAATAACAAAAAATTAAGTAAAATATTATCTCAGTTCCAAATGTTTTTACCACTACTGTAACTATCAAAACTTTAAAATAACTCAATAAAAAATATTAAAGACATAAAGAATACAAAAAGATTGTTGAAATACATATTAGAAAGCCTGAAGTTTCTAAATAAAAAAAAATCCTGAAAAATTTTATTTTTATAAAATTATTTCAATATTTGTACAAAACTTTTTTTCAAAATAAAAAATTTTAAATAAAAGACAAATTTCTAAATGGTTGTTTAATTTCCACACTAACTGTATTATGTAAGAAAAAATTTGACATACAAATATATCTACATATCGTCACCGAAAATGCAAAACAACGTAACATCAAAATTTTAAAATTTGTGTTTTTGATGAAATATAGTTTATTATTCCAAAATACGTGTGATCATAAATTTTCAGACTTGTAACTCAAAAAATGACGATAATATTAACGAAAGCAATAATTTTTTTAAGTCAAAACAACGTAACATCAAATTGGTTAAAAAAATAATAAAAAATTTTTTATTTTTTTTACGAATTTAGATTGCAAATTTTTAAAAATATAATAGGTATTAAAATTTTGGAGTAAAAGTTTGCAAAAATTCTTTTAATTACAATTTTTGTAAAATTTTTATTGATGTTACGTTTTTTTGGCTTCACAAAATTGAAATCTTGAAAAACGTAAACCACATAACTTAAAAAATATATAATAAAATTTTAATTATTCATCATCAATATATTAGGCAATGTTTAAGGATGTAATATCCCAAAAATCTTATTTGTAGGACAATTTGTTTAGGTTTTATAAAGTTTTTTGTGCCTCCTGTAAAGTTATGAAAAGTGATGTTACGTTGTTTTGCATTTTCGGTGACGATATATATAAATTACATAAACATATGTATGTATGTTGTATGTATGTAGTAGCTACAACAATATACACATAAACACATGAATCTTTATATATAAAATCCTACCAAATATAACTAAATTCCCCAAAAGACCTTCAATACAACTATTCATTTACAAATGAATAAAATCCAATAAAAATTGCTACCAAAAATGTAAGACATAGAATATTTATTTCTTTTACGAAATTTTCTTTAACAACAACAAAAAATATATTCCTGATAAATAAATATTTTAAGTCAAAATCGTATAAGTTTGAAAAAGAAAAAGAAGCCTAACAGAAAAAATTGTTACAAAATAAATAGAATTGTATAAAGAAAACTCAAATAGAAACATATACACACTCATACAAAGACAATCATACAAATATTTACTCATACATATGCATAACAAACACATTGAGTAAATTATGGTTAGAATGTATTAACAATTTGTAACATCTACATAAAAATATATTTTATATTCTTGTACGAATAATAGTAAAAAGTATTTGTAATATATGTATGTAACAAAAAATTCTTTCTAAATACATAAGAACACATATGCATTTAAATTTATATGTATTATTTGTAAGTATGTATAAACCTATATAAATGAATTTGTTTAATATAGAAAATCAATTTTCTTTTTTTTTTTTTTTACAAATTTTTGTAAGAAAGTTTTTTTATATTTGTTACTTTTTTTATATCTGGGTAAATGATATGAATTTGTATTTTGTATAACTATTTTGAATGTATGCATACATATTTTTGTATATATTTGGTTATTTGAAAAAAGAAGACAAAACTATTGTGTTAAATTTTAATAGATATGTAAACTTATGCAGTTATGAATGGACAGATATTAAGGTGGGATAGGTTTTCATGTTTTTTTTTTAAATAAAAAATCTTATAAAGGTTCAATTTTAAATTTATAAAAGAGACATAGATTTTAACAAATTTTTCTTAGAAAATACAGTAGATAATTCAAGCAGATATGAATCAGGGCACCGCGAAAACTTAAAACAATAACATTTCAGCAATGTACTGTCGGCTTCAATTCCATTACGTTTTTAAAAAAATCTAAAAAAGTGGAATGAAACAGTTATCGAAAATTGACGTAACATCCATATAACTTTTCAATATCGTTGTAATAGCATACAAAATATAGACATGTTTTTTCAAACATAAAAATGTGTCGACTTTTTTCTTCCAATTTTTGACAAACATTTATCGAATTTTTACATGAAAATTTATTATTTATTTAAATCAAATGAATAATTTTACAGAAACAAGAATTTAATTAATTAATTTTTTCTAAAAATCTAAATTTTTCAACTCTTCCAAATTTAGCTTTGATAAATTAAAAAAAAACAAGTTTTTTATTTATTATTTTACTATATTTATTGAACTGAAAATTTTCTTTTTTATAAATTAAATATTTTTAGCTAAAAATGTACCGAACATTTTTTTAAATATTTTTTTTTCTCAAAACTAATCGATTTTTTTTTTAATAAAAATGTATTATAATTATTTAATGAAATTTAATAAACAATAATTTATCGATAAATCTTTCGAAAACAAAAATTTATTACAGATTTTTTTTTCAAAAAAATGTTTTTCTAAATTAATCATAAATAATTATGGAAATTCTTTAGTTAAAAATGTATAGATATTTTTTTTTTCACAATTTGTATATCCTACACCTCCATAGGTGCTTGGTGTATTATGCGTTTGTGCTGATGTTTGTAAATTTCACCAAAAATATAAAATTTCACCAAAAATTTAAAATTTCACCAAAAACCAAAATTTCATAAAAAATCCAATTTTCAAATTTCACCAAAAATTTTAAATTTCGCCAAAAATTCCAAATTTCACAAAAAATCCAATATTTCACAAAAAATTTAAAATTTCACCTAAAATTTCAATTTTCACCGAAAATGCGAAATTTCACCAAAAATTAAACATTTCACCAAAATTTTAAATTTCACCAAAAATTCGAAATTTCACAAAAAATCCAATATTTCACAAAAATTCCAAATTTCACAAAAAATCCAATATTTCACAAAAAATTTAAGATTTTACCAAAAATTATAATTTTCACCGAAAATGCGAAATTTCACCAAAAATTAAACATTTCACCAAAATTTTAAATTTCACCAAAAATTCGAAATTTCACCAAAAATCCAAAATTTTACCGAAAATGCGAAATTTCATCAAAAATCTAAAATTTTGCCAAAAATTCGAAATTTCATAAAAATCCAATATTTCACAAAAAATTTAAAATTTCACCAAAAATATTAATTTTACCAAAAATTTTAATTTTCACCGAAAATGCGAAGTTTCACCAAAAATCTTAAATTTCACAAAAAATTACAGAACTGGTCTCAGATTTTTTGTTCTATTGTAATCATAAAAAAGGTACCATTTTATTAGGGTGAAGGTAACCTTTAAAAAGTGTTACACAGTAACAAGGCAACATCTTTTTTCAAAAAAGAAATCGTTATAAGTTTCTGAAAAATTAGTTTGAAAACTAAATTTTTTTATTAATTAAATATTTATCGACATTTTGTATCTTAAAATTTATCGAAAAATTTTCAAAATTTTTTTTTCTAAAAACAATGTATTGGCCTTTTTAGATTGGTAGATTGGTCTTCTACCGAAAAGATCTACTAAGACTGGATTTTTTTTTTTAATTTGAATGTTTAGGGGGTAAAAAAAGGTAAAAACGGGTAAAATTGGTAACATTATATCAACTAAACTAATAGAGATACAAAAAAACTTGAACAGTTATCGTTATTCATTTAAAAAATATTCGGATATGTGTCTGGTACTTTTTTTATATTTGTCTCTTTTAGAGAGAAAACGGGTAAAAACTGTAATTTGGTACTTTTTGGCAATCTATCTATGTTTTAATCCAGTAATCATAAAAATAAAATGTGCATCAGATTAGTACCTTATCGAAAATTGGCGAAATACGAAAGTTTAAAGGATAAAAATCGTACCTGTTTTTGGTACTTTTTTCACAAAATATTTTTTTCTTTTTACTGATACATACATAAGAGTATTTTAACATTAATACATAAGAAATATTTAACAATTTAGAAATTCATTGGAATTCAATTTCGTCACATCCGAGGGGAATAAAAAGTACCAAAAAGGGTATAAAATCAGGAAATTTTTATTATATTAAACCTAGAAACATGAACTTAAGTACATATAGCCCTGAGTGAAAATTCACAAGAGGGTATTTTGTGGTACTATTTTGTTCTTGTAATAGTACTTTTTGAATTTTCTGTAATATTGGACATAGAAACATGAAGTTAAAGATCGTTAGTGAATAAGAATCCATGGGACTTTGTGGTATTTTTTGAATTTTCTATAATATTAAACATAAAATCATGAAATTAAAGATACATGGACCTATGTGGTTAAGAATTCAAGAGAGAGGAACTTGATGGTACTTTTTGAATTTTTTATAATACTGAACCTACAAATATGAAATTTAAAATTAAGACACAATTTGAATTAATAATATATTATGGTTTTTATAAAAAAATATACGCTAACGAAGTAGCGGGTATACTGCTCGTTTGTATATAAATCCTTTGAAAACAAAATTTTTTAAAAATTTCTTTCAAATATAAAAATTTTTCTAAAAAAATGTCGGGATTTATCGAAAATATTTTTTTTTTTTTTTTCATAAAAATAGATTTTATTTAAAACGAAAATCTATGAAGTCGTTTTTGAACTTAAAACTGATCAATAGTTATAAAAAATTGTGCTTTAAACAAAAAAATATTTAATATATTTCTGAGATCAAAAATTTATGGACAATTTTGTTAGAAAAAAAGTATACCTTTTTAGAAAAGTTTTCTAAAATTAAGATTTTTTTCGGACATTATTTAGCCATAGTTATTTAAAAAAAATAAATAAATTATCAACAATATTCCAATAAAAAATAATTCATGAAAAAATTTTCTTAAAAAACAAAGAAAAAAAAATCACCAAAATAAAAATATGTAAAATAAATCTAAAATGAAAATTTTATAGATTTTTATTTTAGAAAAATTATAATTTCTAAAGGTCTGCACAACATTATTCTTTTCCTACTGATGTTGTACTGAGACCTCTTTAAAGGTTTTTTAGAAATGGCCCAGCACATCATGTATTTAACCAATTTGGTTTTTATAATTAAATCAAATAAAAACCCTTCATAAAATATGTATTTTAATTTTAATATTATAAGAAATTATAACACTTAATGAATTAATAAATTTAAAAAGATCCTTTCCAACACTAGGCAGACTTTTTTGACCCTATTTTTATTAACTTTAAGTTAAACAAAATCCTATTTTAATTAAAAAAACATTTAAATACATATATATTTTGTTAATCCTCTAAAGAGTTTTTTATTTAAAAAAAAATTCTATGTATTTTACTTTTTTAAAGAAATAGAAAAACTTTTCTTATTAAAATTTATATACAGGCTTTTTATTCTAAGACTTTCTAACTCGCAAGCACACACAGACACTACAACTAAAACATTAGAACTCTGTAAAGAAAACGACCTTCAAATTTTGTAATAAAAACATCTACATAGAAAGAAAGAACGAAATAAATATACAGGCACAGTGTAACATTTTTCAAATTAGTTTGTCCAAGGCTAAAAATCCCCAATGAGTTTTTTTGTATTTTACTTTTAACATAAAAGAACAAATAGAAAAAAAGGCAGCATTTTATTTGTATAACAAATATGTAACACATACATGAATATGTGCTTTTATATGGTTATATATGGGTGTGTATTTAAGTTAGAGAGAGAGAGGGAGTATTTAACTGAGTGAGTATGTGTGTCTATTATCCTTAAAGTACTTTAAAACATTTAACCAAATTACATATTGCAACAATTTATTTTAAATATTTTGTTGTAAAATGAACACGCACAAACTATTAAATTTATAAAAGAGGGTGGTAAGAGAAGTCTTTTAAAAGTAATTTTTTATTTGTTTTAAAATATCCTTCGAAGGACCTGAAAATATATTCGTTTTAATAATAAATTTTGTTAAAAATCCTAAGAAATAATTGTTAAGGTGCTGATAAAGTACCAAAATTACTTTTTAATCCGCTTGCGTATATTTTATGAAAAATCAACTCATAGATATATGTATATAACTTCCTGATTGTTTTTTTGTTTGTTATATTTATGTGTATTTTTTGTTCGACTTTTTATTTTATGTAAAATTTATTTGCATAAAATATTTACTTAAACTTTTTTCCAACAAAGTTTAAAATGTATAATCACAAATCTCGTATATATTTTTGTAACTTGTTTTTTTTTTTGTATAAATGTAAAATATTTACATAAAAAGTAAGCGTGTGTTTTTCTAATAAAATGACATTTGTAACTTTATATTCATTTATATATTTATCTATGAAATTAAACCTTTAACTCAGTAACAAACGCACACACAAAAAATTCATTTTTAAACCATTTTTTGTTTTTTGTTTGATAAAAATACAAACGTTTAAAAAGAGGGGGGATGGTAATAAAAACCTAAGTGAAATAAATGTTTGAATACATGTGTTAGAAACTCTAAGGTATCCTTTGGCATAACACTCAAGTAAAAGTTTTAGAAAAGTGCTTTTAGAGCTTGATGCTTTAGAAAATTTGTGCAGGAGAAAGAAAAAAATAATAATAATATAAATGAATGCCATGTAGTATTGTTATAAATACTAACTGCAAAACTCATACAATCATTCATTTAACTAGGTAACATCAAATCGGATATAAACTGAGAGAGAGAGAGAAAAAAAATTCAAATAAGTTTTTAAATGATACAGAAATAAAAGAATAAGGTTAAGGGACAATTTTGCATTATTTTTTTAATATCAATTATGGTTCTTCAAACCTTTCTAAATTTAAATTTTTGTTCATTGGTTCAATGCATATATATATAAAAATAGACCAAATAAAATTTGTTAATATCTGTAGAAATTTTGGTCCTTCGACTCCTCTAAATTCGAAATAATCAACCCTATTAAAGGTGACCCTGCCACAAAATAATTCAGAATCTGTTAGTAAGTGCTTTCTCTATGTAAATTCTCATTAAGAAAGTTCTAACACTCGCTGTTCAGATTAAGGATATGAGTCCCAAAGTTCAATATTTTTATATTCAGAGGAATAGTTAATTGATATTTTAAGCTGTATCTATACAAAAGGTCCTTAAAATCTTATCAATTTATATTTTGTTTACCGCACTTATTTAAATGATGGTCCTTCGAATCTGATAAATAAAATTTCTTAATTAAACCTTTTTTATTTTAATACAATTAATATTTATTACATCTTTGCTAAATAAAAATGGTTCTTCGAGCCGTTAATTGAGAGAAATAAATAATTTTCATAGTAAATTTTTGGATTTTTTATTTTAACTATTAACCTGTGTAACTACAATTCATTTTAATTTTTAAATTAAACTAGTTACTCATTAGAAATTTCTAAAAAAGACTGCTGTCTAGTCACAGATGTTTTTGCTAAAGACAATTTTTCAAATCTCTAGCAATGAATTGGTCCTTCAAACTTTACAATACACAGAAAAAATTATTACCGTCTTTTTTTCAATTAACTCAGCTGTTTAATTTTGTAGCAAAATTTAATAAATATATTCAAGAAAAAATAAAATAAAAATTATTTTTTGTATGATTTTAAAATTTTTAATTCATTCAATCATTTACTTGATTGATTTAATTAATTTATTAATTGGGAATTTTTTTCTGTTTTGTATTTTTTATAGTTTTTAGTAATTGATATAATCATTTTGGTGAGAGGTGCAAATTTAAACAAGTTTATAATTGAATGAATTATTTTCATATATATTTGTTAATTGGTGACTTTTTTCTGTGTATTCAAGATTAAATAATTGTCTAAATTGACTAAAAACAATTTATTTAAGAACGATAGTACATATGTAATTATTACTCTAACAAAACTTGAAAAACAGGGATTATGATCCTTCAAATATTTGAACTTTAAAAATTAAAAGATTTTATGAACAAATCGTGAAAACTCTACAATTAAAAAAATAATTATTTTTATAGAAAATTTTATTTGAATTAAGTTTTTTTTTCGTAGTAAGCAGATATCATTCTTCAAGTCTTAATAGTTTTTAAATTTAAGACAATTTTTTTCTTTTCTACAGATAATTTTGCTCTTAAATAATTGTTATTATCAGAAAAAGGAAAATGATCTTCCGAACTTTATAAAATACGAAATTGGAGTATTTTTAAATAAATATATAGAGACAATTCGACAGAATTTATTTATTTTTTATTAAAATAAAATAATTTAAAATAAACTTTATTCATAAATTTTATTTGTTTAATTTTTAGTTTTGCTTTATATTTTATATTTGATTTACATTTCCCAATAGCTATTCATTTTGACAGTAATTTTTGCACTCAAATAATTAATATTTTGAGCTGAGGAAAGAAATGCGAAACTTTTTTAAGAAACTGGTCCTTCGAATCTTATAAAATTCTAAATAAAATTGTTTTTGAAATAAATATGTATTTGAAAAACTTGACAGATAATTAATAAATTATTAAATTGGTATTAAATAAAGAAAACGTTATATTAAAATTTTATTTTTTAAGTTTTAGTTTTATTATTTATTGTATATTTAATTTAGATTTCCATAATTTCTAAAACAACAAAAAATCTTGTTCAAGTCTTAACAAGTTTTTAATTAAATATAATCTTCTTATTTCTACAATTAATTTTACACTCCAATAATTGATATTTTTTATAGATAAAGAGTGACTTGGGAATTTTTGTTAATGAAATGGTCCTTCGAACCTTAAGTTTCGATAATAAAGAATTTTTTTATTAAGTAATTGTGAAGCTTAAAAAGCTTTCAAAAGTTATGATTTATATATCTTAAGATAATTTTTGTTGGAAAACAGCCCAGAAGTTTATTTAGTGGCAATTAACCCACTTTAACTCATTAGTGTGAAGTCACCTGCCGCTCTCCATTGTTCACTAATGAGCGTATTGGCAAATTGCCACTTTACTGACTCTATGGTAAGCAGGAAGAAGACGAAAAGAAGATATAACAAGTGTTTAACTGAATCATTGTAACCAGAAAAGTGGTTGTGTGCGCACAAATGTTATACTTTGTAGCCGTCAGGATGGCCACATCGTAGTCGTGGAAGTGATTGAGTGTGCAAAAAAGTAACACCATGTAGTTTTTGAGGTGGCAATAGACTTTCTCTAGGACAAGCCCATGTTAAAGTGACTAGTCATGTAGGTAATAAAGTGACTAGTGGTCCCCTAATGTAGTCGTTTAGGTGACTTCGACGCAACAGCCACCATAGACTGCTGAATATAGAAAAATTATGGTCCTTCGAATTTTAAAAATTAACATATTTTCTAAACAAACTCTATAAGAATTGTTTAGTGATCAAATTTTTTCAAAATTTTTTTATAGTTGGGAATCAATGTAAAGAAAATGATTTGTCCTTCGAACCTTTTCACTTCGGAAATTCACTGATTTTCTTTAAAAAATCAATTAGAATTTATTAGTAACTTAAAAAAAAAATTATATTTAAAATAATCCTAGAACCAAATACTTAAAAATAAAGATGTTTTCCATAAATTTAAAATCATTTTCTTGTTCTTTTTATGGGTGACCATGATGGAACTAAATTAACTAAAACAAGACAGTTGGAATAATTTGTAAAGTCAAAATACAATTTTTCGCAAATACTTTTTTTTTTGTCCTAGGAAAAATGTGTGTCGGATGCGGATGATATTTCTGGTGTTGCAGGTTGATTCGGCTTCGGGTGATACGGAGCTCAAATCTAACTTATTCTATTACAGGTGTACAAGGCCGAAGCCTCTGTATTGAACAGTAGACCGAAGCCTTCGTATTAAACAGTAGACCGAAGCCTACGTATTGAACAGTAGACCGAAGTCTCTGTATTGAACAGTAGGCCGAAGCCTCTGTATTGAACAGTAGGCCGAAGTCTCTGTATTGAATAATATGCCAAAGCTTCTGTATTGAACAGTAGGCCGAAGTCTCTGTATTGAACAGTAGACCGAAGTCTCGGAACAGTAGACCGAAGTCTCGGAACAGTAGACCGAAGTTTCTGAACAGTAGACCGAAGTCTCTGTATTGAACAGAAGGCCGAAGCCCGAAGCCTCTGTATTGAACAGTAGACCGAAGCTTCCGTATTGAACAGAAGTCCCTGCATAGTAGCCCGAAGTCTCCATATTGAACAGTAAATCAATGTCTCTGGTAAAACGTATTATTTGGTTCTTGAATTAGGTCCGAGCCCCAAACATAAAAGCTGACCGATTCGTCTCAGTGGCTACCGATTCTATCAGTCGGTTTCGATAAGTAATTATCAAAACCATGGTAAATTCTTGTCTCGTTTGAACCGCAATCACAATATCAAACCTTAGAGTATATGTATAAAAAAAAAAATGCATAAACTAAATGAGATTTATAAAGTGGTGTAAACAGTAGGTATACCAAATTGAAATATAATAACAATAAGGGTGTTCATGACTAGGAAAGATGTAGATATTAGCAATAAAGGTGTTTGCGACTAAAGCAAATGTTGTGTTGCGGTTGTGATAAATAAATAAAAATAATATATGTATGTTGTTATTAGTGCTTGATTCTTCATGAATTAATAAACTTCGTTACAAATGTTATAAGTTAATTATGATATCTTTTGAGTTATGGTCCTTCTAACCATTTGAGTAGCGAATAAAATGCTAAATATTTTTTCAAATGTTTAATACCTTTTCTATTAACCACATTTTTTACTATTTAGATCTTTGAAATAGTTAATAATTTCGGTAAATTAATTTGTGTTTTGGTCCTACGAACTCTTTTCTCTAGTTTTAGTGTGTTATTACCTTAAATTAAATGCTTATAGTCTTAAGAACTAGAACGAAGTAAGTCTTGTTATAATTAAAACAAATATATTTTGCTTACTTAAAAAATGTTTCACACAAAAACTAAACCATATATTGTTTGAAGGACCATACAAAAATTAAGTATTTTATTTTAAATCCTAAAAAACAGATTAACTCAATTGTAATGAAAATGAGTTAGGTTAGAGATTTTTCGTTTTGTTGCTACAATGATACTGTATGTTGGTTCTTCGAACTAGATTAATTTGTTTAGTTTTTTTATTAAAAGATTTTAAAGAAACAAAAATATGCCAAAAGAATATCTAAATAAATTATTTAAGGTATTTAATAATTATTTAGAATTTTGTTTCATTCTAAAATAATAATTTTATTTGATTTGTTTTAAGGGCTTATATAGTAACGAATTAGTATTTCGAACCTTATAGTTTAAAAATAGTTTACAAAATTATTATTTAGAAATTAAAAAAAAACTTTTTATTTTCTTTATTTCCCTATTCAAATCTTTCGTAATAAGGATTTACCTGTCTATTGTCTCTTTTCTCTTTGTGTTTGGATGCGTGTGTCGTATTTTTCTCTAATTGTATTAGTAAAAAAGATATGTTCTTCATCACCAATACTCCCCCTTGTTTCCCCTTAACAATCACTTACTCTGTGCAATTTTTCCTCATTTTTTATTTTTGCTTTCAAAACTTATTTCCTATTTAAATGAATGAGATTTGAATAGTTTACGTTGCACTTTATTTTCTGGTATTTTTACCATTCACAAAATTTAATTAAGCAAAATAAGAGAAGTTTTATATTATAAATTTATTTATTTTTTTGTTTTTCATTGCTATTTTTCATCTTTTAACTAAACTTTAAAGCTTTTTTTTTTTTTTTGATGTGATGTGGAGAAAAAAAGTTGAGCATATTTTCTATTTTAATTTTTTAAACTTTTATTAAAGTTGCTTTTAGTTCAGGTTGTTATAACCCCTCCACACTTCAAAAAAGTGGGGAAACATTAAAGTTTATGAGATTTTTTTTTTATTAAAGATTTTTAAGGAAATGATAATAATTTTTTAAAAATATTTATGTTTAATATAATATCAATAATTTTCGGTTATAAAAATTGCGAAGCAAATAGAGAAAGAACAAATAAATATTTAAGATAATAAATTTTATTTATTTAAGTATAAAATATTGTTGTGAATGATAGTAAAAGTTATCAATTATTTAAGATAAATTTAGTTTATTTGTGGAGCAGAAAATATGAAAGAAATATAAATAAAATTTTAATGGTTTTCTTTTTAGCAAATACATTGCTTTAAAAAGGAAATGGTTTAAGCATTTCTTGAATAATTTAGATCCTTCGAACCGTGTTTTTTTTTGCACTTGAAATTTTTATTTAATTCTTTATTTTTTAAATTTTTTTGAAGCAAATCGATTATACCAAAATGAGAATGGTTTGCGCATTATTGTCCTTGCAGTATTTTGGTCCTTCGAAACTCTGTTTCTTATAGCTTAAGTTTTCGCTGAATGTTTGTATATTTTTAATAAATTATTTAACTACTGTTACTTTAAAAATCCTTTAAATCTAAAGGTTTTTACTTTGAATTTTAACAGTTTAAATTTTATATATATTTTGGTCCTTCGAACTTAAATTTGCTTAAATAAAAACTAATTTTATACAATAAAATCTTGTCGCCAATTAAAATAAATCTCATGTCTATAATTGTTCTTCATTTTAGTTTAATATATAAGCATTTGTTTATCTTTCAAAAAAACTTTGAAAGATTTATTAAAATAAATTTTAAAATCAAAATGTTAAATGCTAACTTTAAATCAAGTTAGTACTTCAAAACGCGTAATAATATTTGGCAATAATCCCTCAAGGCATAACGAATGTAATAGAGAAATTATAAACATAAATATGAAATAATAACAATAACAAAGTATAGCAATCTGTAAAATTTATGAAAGAAAACTCAAAGGTAATTAACAATGAAAATGTAATTTATACCTGTTTGTTTTCTTTCACTACAACAGAAACTAAGGAAAAATATTAAAAAGGAAAATAAATGGTTAAGGTAATAAACAGGTTAAATTAAAAACAGAGACCGCAGAGAAAAAGCAGAAAATTTCAGTGACAGTTAAAAATTGTGTAAGAGAGTGTGTAGGGAAAATAACTTTTGAAAATAATTAACCCTTTAAGAGGAATATACAAATTGTGTCACAAATAAAAAAAAAAATATGGTTCTACGAACTGGACAAATTCTTGAATAATGCTTTAAGAGGAATATAAAATTCGTGTTAAAAGTAAAAATATGGGGACAAATTTTTTAGAATTTTATGGTTCTACAAACTGGAAAATTTTTTTAATTATGATTTAAGAGGAATAAAAAAACTGCAGAGAAAAAGCAGAAAATTTAAGTGACAGTTTAAAATTATGTAAGAGAGTGTGTGGAATATAAAATTTGTGTTTAAAGTAAAAATATGGTCCTACGAACTGGACAAATTCTTGAATAATGCTTTAAGAGGAATATAATATATATATCGCATTTAAAATTAAGAGAAATATAAAAATGCTCCTACGGACTGGGCAATTTTTTTTAATTATGCTTTAAGAGGAATACAAAATTCGTGTTTAAAATTCATGTTAAAAATAAAAATATGGAGATAAGACTAACAGAATTTACGAACTGAATAATTTCTTGAAAAATGCAGAAGCCTTTTGCAGACCTCTAAAAGCTTGAGTTAAATCAAGTTTTTATTTCCGAAATTGTAAAAGTATTATTCAATGTAAGTGCTAAATCGTTGCTGGAAATTTGAAATATGTAAATTCAGGTTTGGGATTGAAAGATAGGGATGATATTATTGAAATTTTATGGTCCTACGAACTGGATAATTTCTTTGAAAATGCATATGTTGTCCTTAGACTTCTAGCAATCCGAGTTAAACCAAGTTTATAGTTTTCTAATGTAAGTGTCAAAATTGTAGGGGAAAGTTTTTAATACGTTACTTTAAGTTTAGTGTTAAAAGATGGTGATGAAATTATTAGAATCTTATGGTCCTACGAACTAGATAAATACTTTAAAAATTCCAATGTAAGTGTTAAAATTGTCATGGGAAATTTGAAATATGTAAATTCAGGTTTAGTATTGAAAGATGGGGATGAGATTATTGAAATTTTATGGTCCTACGAACTGGATAATTTCTTTGAAAGTGATAAAGTTTTCCGTAGACTTCTAGCAATCCGAGTTAAACCAATTTTTTAGTTAAAATATTGTAAAGGAAATTATTTTGTAATGTGTCAAAATTGTAGGCGTAAATTTTAAATATGATACTTCAAGTTTAGTGTTCAAAGATGGTAATGAGATTATTAGAAACTTATGGTCCTACGAACTAGATAAATTCTTTGAAAACACTTTAGCATTTATTATAGCGGGATGAGGTGTGAACATATCGAATATTTAGCATGAAAACTTCTAATTGCAATGATCCTTCGAACTGGATCTTTGTTATTTAGGCTATAGAGGAATTTCATATACTTTTATCAAATATTTTTAATAAAAAACATTCAGATAATTTTATAACAAACTAAAGAATCAGACTCTTAACTTTTAATAACTAATTTTTAATTAAACTGCCTTAAAACATCCCTTCAAAGTTTTCCATGCCTTTAATTCCTTTCTAAACATTTTCCTACTGCTCAATATCATTTAAATTGCCTAATAAATAATTAAAACTAACGTTTAAAAACTAAACATTAAAGGGTTAAAAACTCTACAAACACAATAGTATTACAGACAAATTAAACATACAATTTATATAAGATTCCCTAAACCCCCCACCAAAGGTTGGAAAACTAAAGAAACAATAAAAACGACAAAAAGGCAAACAGAAAATATGAAAAACTAAAAGGATAAAAAAACAGGAGTAAGAGTAGGAGTTTATAAATGTAAAGTCGTACAAGCACTTCTATTACAATTACCACTACAACAACAGATTGTTACATTTTGTCAGCTATCAAAGCAATTTGTAGCAATAACAATTGTTGACGTCATTATAGTCTTTGTTCAAAAAAAGCATTTCTTTTTATACATATTTTAGTTTTTTAGACGATTATTTTTTCCACTTTTTGCCTTCATCAACAATGTCAGAGGCTTTAAATGGAGCCCGTTGGCTGTCAGGCAGGCAGGTTGTTGGTTTAGAAAAAAAAGACACCTAACGTACATAAGCAGGAGGAATAGTTAAAATAAAATGAACAAATAAATAAATGAAAGAATCTTAAAAACGGAAGAAGTTAGTTGAAAACGTTTTCCGCAATGGCGCTTAAGTTATTTTAAATGACAATGTAGCGTGTATGAATATTGTTAAATAAAATGTTGAATTGTTAAAAAAAAAAATAAACTACTCAAGTTTTGTTTGTTTTTTTTCCTACTTAATGTTTGTGTAAGGCATTATCATGGCACAAACTAACACTACTAAAATTTATTTAGTTTTAAACTCCCCCTTTTCCATTACCATCCTTTTACCATTTTCAAATGCTGACAATGATTTTATTTAGCTATTTTTTTTTTGCTACTATATATAACTGCTACAACAATATTGTATTTACATTGTTTTGTATATTTAAACTTTAGCATGTTTCTTTATTTTAATAAGCGCAAAAATAACAACAGCAACAACAAAAAAATAACACTCGCACAAAATTTATAATTGTGACACCATACTTGAAAACTAAAATGTAATGAACATTTCATTATTAAAATAACAGAAGGGGTTTCATTTCATGTTCATTATTTATTTTAATTTTTTTTTCATTTTTGTGCTGAACAACAAAAAGACAATGATATTTAAATTTTATGCTAAAATTGGAAAGATTTTAAATTTTGTTTTAAATTTAGAATAATGAAAATAAATTATTCAAATGAAGAAGGTTTTTAATTAAATTTGAATAAAATTTACTTAAATTCTGCCAGTTTTAATGCTTCTATAGACTAAACTATAGCCAAAAGTATAGACTAAAATAATGTCTATTTAGCCTAAGGTCTAGTCTATACCTTTTTACAATTTATAGTCCACTCTATATTAAGTATATAGCCTAGTCTATATTAAGTATAAGTCTAGTCAATAGTTAGGTAAATATTTTAGTAAATAATATATTTAATAAGTTAAATAATAATATAGTTCACAATTTATGGCATAGTCCAGTTTATAGTTTAATATACAGAGTTGTAATATACATTAGTTTGCATTCCTACCTAAAGTCAAGTTTATAGTCCAGTCTAAATTATAGTTTATTTTCTAGTCTATAGTTTAGTTCACATTTTATTTTATAATCTAGTCCAGTTAAGACTAAAACCTTGTCAATAGTATAGTCAATACTCTTATTCTGTAGTCGAGGTAAATAGTCTATAGTTTAGTTAATAGTTTAGTCTATAGTATACACAATAGTCCTGTTTAGAGTTTAGTCAATATATATTAAATCAGTTATTTAATAATATGGTTTATAATTTATTGCAAAGTCTAGCTTATATTTTAATATATAGTCTAGTCTTAAGTTTATAGTATGAATAATAATCTAGATCATAGTCAAGATTATCCCATATAATCTAGTTTTTAGTTTAGTCTATAATGTAAATAGTAGTCTAGCCCATAATAAAGTTTATTGTCTAGTCTAAATTTTAGCCCACGTGTTAGTTTATAGTCCAGTCAATAGTCTAGTCAATAGTTAAGTTTACAGTATAGTAAATAATCCATTATATTATTTATTATAGTAAAGTTTATTTGTTAGTCTAATTAATTAGTTTAATATCTAGCCTAGTTTTTAGTTTAGTTTACAGACTAGACTATAGTCTTGACAACAGTATAAATTATTCTATAGCAAATTCCACAGTTTAGTTTATAGTATATTTTATAATCCAGCCAATAATCTTGTCGATAGCCTAGTCAATAGTCTACAGTGTTGTCAATATTATAGTCAATAGTCCAGTCAATAGTCTAGTCAATAGTCTTGTCAATAGTCCAATCAATAGTCTAGTTAATAGTATTGCCAATAGTCTAGGCAATAGTCTAGTCAATAGTTTAGTCAGTAGTCTAGTCAATAGTCTAGTCAATAGTCTAGTAAATAGACTTGTCAATAGTCTAGTCAGTAGTCTAGTCAATAGTCTAGTCAATAGTCTACTCAATAGTCTTGTCAATAGTCCAGTCAATAGTCTAGTCAATAGTCCACTCAATTGTCTAGTCAATAGTCCACTCATTTTTCTAGTCAATAGTCTAGTCAATAGTAAAATGAATAGTCTAGTCAATGGTCTAGTTAATAGTCTTGTCAATAGTCTAGTCTATCGTATAGTCCAGTCTAGTAAATAATCTATTTAAGAGTCTTGTTTATATTTTATTGCTTATTTCAGTTTTATATAGAATCAAGTCTTTTGTCTACGGTCTAGATAGTCTAGGTTAAAATTTAATATATGCATTAATTTATAGTTTATATGTTGTATAATATATTCCAATTATATGTTGTATAATATAGTCCAATCTAGTCTATAGTTTATTCCATAATCTTTCCAAATAAAAGACAATTGTTTAGACGTTAAAATCAAGTTTAACGTGTGGGATATATAGTACAATTTTTTGTAAAAACTTTAGTCTATTCTAACTAGAGTCTAGGCTAAAGTGTTGTCCATAAACCAGTCTATAGTTTTGTCTATAAACTTAAATTTAAAAAACTCATATTTGATATTGGTTTTAAAATCCATTTGAAATCATATTAAAATAGCAAATGTCGAAAACACTGTTTCTAATTATACAATTTTTTGGCTCCTCAAAAAAGCCTTATACCCATAAAACATTATCATTATGAATCCCAACTAAGGAAAGTAATAATTTGTGCAAAAAAAGATTAATTTCTGCCGCATCCTGTTCTTTCTAAAAAAAAAAAAAAAAAATATAGATCTATGTGTTTCATTTCGACTCTATCAGTCATTTATTTACACACTTACATCCTCACTCATATATAAACAATCATTAATACGCTAAGTCACAGACATAATCACGAATATCGAAAGAGCCCAAAAGGCACAAAAAATAATAGCCAAAGCGTGTGGCATAATTTAACAACAATGTTTTATGCCACGCATAAATTACCAAAGTGATTTTGAAATACTGAATGTCACTTTGCTTGCTAACACATAAATATTCGCTAATATGTAATAACGACTAATATATTTACATGAAGGCGCACATTTATACATATGTATGTGTTCCCAAGTTAAATAGCGTGACATTAGACGTCACTGAAATCTTGTGGTTTTGTTTGCTACTCTCACAGGACCAACATTTTCATGTATTTTCTATACTTGAGTTTCGCTCTGACTGTTTGCTATACTCTGTCATTAGAAACAATAAATAAGTTTTAAAGTGAAGTGCAAACAAATTATAGGGATCACAATTAGGAATATTAAAATTTAGAAAAAAAATAAAATTTTTTAGACGAATGTAAAGCTCTGCTTTTAGAAGTCTAAACGAAACAGATTTAATTTTTTCGAAGTCTTTAAGATTGTTCCTTACTTTCCACGAACTTTTCCTTTATAGATATTGTTGTATCACTGTTGCCCTTAAGTAGTCTCCATAATTTATCATTCACTTTATATTATTGTATGAAATTTGAGAAGAAACACGCACTATTATAGCACCAAAATTTTTAACACACGCTTAAGGAACGATTGCTGTCAAGTGTATTTGACATTGGCAATAAATAATGACCGTTGACTAAAATGCTAATTTTTTTTATTTATTTAAGAAAACAATTTTAATACCCCCACATAGTATTTAATACCTAAATACATACGTAAATGTATAAAAATAGAAAAAAAAAAATTAAAATTGTGACGTTAAAATATTACAAAATGAAAACAAAAGCATATTTTTAGTTATTTTTCTGTAATTTAATAGGGAAACCTTTTTGGGAGAAGTTAAAAATAAATTTAAATTTGTTAAGTTTCTAAAATAATTATATAGTTTTTAGTCTATATAGTTTACTACCTGGTGTATAGTTAAGTCTGTAGTATGAAGTCTAAGGTCTAGTTTATAACCTGTTAGTTTAGTCAATTTTCTAGTCAAGCCCACAGTCTTTAGTATAGATCACTAGCTAATCTGAAGTATATTCTGCAGTTTGTTTACAATCTAGTCGGTAATCTATTTTATGGTCTAAACTACAGTATAGTTTATAGCACAGTTTAATTAATAGCTTAATATATAGTAAAATCTGTAGTTTAGTTTATAGTCTAGCCTATAGTCTGGACAATATTCTGGTGTATAGTTTAGTCCATATTTTAGTTTATAGCATATTTTTCAATCGAATCAATAGTATAGAATATAGCCTAGTATATAGCTTAGTCAGTAACCTAGTTTATAGTCAGATAGATAATCTATTTAGTATTCTATTAAATTGCTTAGTTTATAATTTAATGTACATATAATCAAGTTATTATTTTAATTTATAGTTCTGTATATAGTATGGATAATCTATAGTTTAGTCCATATTTTAGTTTATAACAGATAATAGTTTAGAAAGTAGCTTAGCCAATGGTTTAGTCAATAGCATAGTCTATAGTCAAGTTTATAATCTTATTAAATTAAATTGCTTAGTTTAGTTTATAGTTGAAAATATTGACTTGTTCAATTAACTAGTGAAGAGTCAATAGCATATAGTTAATAGTCATAATAAAAAGTATAGTTCATTGCTAAATCTAATTTATAGTTTAAAATATAGTCAAGGCTTTAGTTTAGATAAAAGTTCAGTATATAATTTGGATAATAGTATACAACGTCTATACTTTATTTTATTGTATATAATCTTGTCAATAGCCTATAATGTAACCAAGTCTTTAGTATAGTCAAGAGCATCAACTATGATCTATTTATGATCTATTTTATATTCAATTTAATTGCTTAGTTTAGTTTATTGTTTAAAATATTGTCTTGTATAAAGTTCTATATACAATCCAGCCAATAGTCTAGTGAAGAGTGTAATCTATAGTCAAGCATATAGTTTATACTCATAGTCAATAGTATAGCTCATTGCTTAGTCTAATTTATATTTAAATATATAGACAAGGCTTAAGTTAGGTAAAAGTCCAGCATATAATCTGGACAACAGTCTAGCCTATAGTATAAACAGTATATAGGTTAGTTCATAATTTAGTTTTCAATCGAATCAATAGTCTCGAATATAGCCTAGTCAATAACCTGTTCATGAACATAGTTTATAGTCAAGTCGAAAATATATAATATTCCATTCGATTGCATAGTTAAGTTTATAATTCAATACATAGTAATTTTTGTGTTTTAATTTATAGTCCAGTTTATAGCTTAGTTTATAGTATAATCTATAGCCCAATTAATAGACTACTCTATAGTTCAGTCAATATTTTAGACAAATATCTATTGAATAGTCTTGTCAATATATGCTATAGTCTATTATTTAGTCTACCTTTCAGATAAATACTGTTTAGTCTATAATGTATATGGTTTATAATTTCTTTTTTAAATAAGTTGTCAGCTATTAATAAAATATAAAGAAAAATGAAAAATTTGTCTATAAAAATATAGAAATAAAATAAATTTAAGTCAAGTTCAAAAAAATTTCGCCTCATTATATCTATTTTAACAATTATTAGTAATAATAAAATCAATTATTCTAGTTATTAATATTATCAATTTGATGATTGGAGCGAAATCAATTAAAAATTAATTAATATTAGCAATTTGGTAACTGAAGTCCATTTTTACTTTTTTCTGTGTAGTCTAGTCAATAGATAATAGCAATTATATAGTTTAATCTGTAGTTTAGTCTATTGTATTATCTATAGCGTTGTAAATTATTAGTCTAGTCGATAGTATATTCTGTAGATTTGTACATAAACTAGAGTCTAGACCTTGGTATATTTATTAGTCTTTAGTATAGTATATAGTTTTGTCAAATGTTGGGTCTAGTATATAGACTAAACTATATTCAACAGTCTTGTCTATATATAATTTATATAGTAGATTAAAGACATGTTTGACTAGGCTATATGTAGTATGATATATAGCCTAGTTTTTAGTTTGGTCTGTAGACTAGCCTATACTCTAGTTTATGTTCTTGTAGCATTAAGGAATATATTTATTAATGAGCAAACGTTTTTTCCCAAAATATGCTTGTTAATACATTTTTCCATTAAAACTAAATTCTATACTCTTCGGCTGAAGGTCAGTCATTTCTTTCTAATAAAAAAAAGAAAAAAAAAAAAAAAAAAGAAAAAAAGAAAAGAAAAACATTTTCCACTAATTACTATAATTATGTTAAATTTTCCATTATTTATTTAAACTTTTGAATCAAAACAAAGTCAGCACTTTGAAAAAAAGTTAAGTGAGAGTTTTCTTGTTCTTTACAAACAAGAAAATAATTATTTTTAAAATTACAAATGCAGAAAAAAAAGTTAATGTTATAAAAAAAACAACACAATGCATTAGTAGTAGAAAATAACAGCAGCAAAAACAGCAATTTACTTAAGAAAAATTCTTAAAAATAAATAGCTAACAATAATGGTTAATCCTTTTTATTTTGTTCACTTTCTTATACGCTACAACTACTCACAGATTTTTTTTTTTTGCTAATTTTATAGAAAAGTCTGAGTATCTCTTACAAAAAAGGACAAAAAGTTTTGAAAAAAAACTCTCTTTCCCATCTAAACAACCTCAAACCAAAACTAACATTTTTAACTAAATGGAAAGAAAAAGTTTGAACTTTTCTTAACATTTTTATTTTGTTGTTTGTTCCTTTTTAGCTGAAGCTCAAAAATTAGTTCACATAAACATGTTAAAATAAAAAATATACAACATTGAAAGTAATATAAATAAAATGGTAACTAAATTGAAACAAGCAAAAAAACAAAAACATACATAATGAGAAAGTTGTTAAAATAGCAGCAGCAATAGAAAAAATATTGCTAAGGAAAAAAAAAAAAATAAATTTTTTTTGTTAAAAGAAAACATGTGGAAAAAGTTGTATACAAAATTTGTAACAACATGAAGATACATTTTTAAATAAAAACTAGAAAAAAGAAACTAAAAATAAATAAAACGAAAACAGAAAAAAAAAAAAAAAAACGTTAAGTAGCTAGTTATTATAGAGCTTGCAAATAAAGGACATTTTTAAATGTAAACATGGGTCAAAAGTTGTGGTAGATTATAGTGATAGTAAATAACAATAGTATTCTTAAAACAAAGAAACTCAATTTAAATTAATACTAGGTATAGGAGGGTGCTTTAAAATGACTACACCAAGGGAAATATTGGCCACATACGTGTACAAAATGACATTCTGTAGTGTCAGTTTAAAATAAAAAAAAAACGAAGAATTGTTACAGTTTTGGTATCAATTTGACACCATATCAGTGTCGGATAATTATGTAAGTTCTCAATGTGGACGCCATCGTTGTCGATTTTACTTTCAGTGTAATGTAGAGAACTTCTGCAAAAGCTAATATTTTTTAAGGATAGACTGGTCGCCTTATTTTTTAAACTTTGTTTAAATCGTTTGCGTTTATGTAGGAAAAAAATTACAGCTTTATAAACGAACACATTAAATACAGCAATTAGTTGTTTTTTTCCATTTTCTTAAAGCCATCAGTTACACCCAGTCATTATTACGGATTTCTTTTGCTTTGAACAATTTAAATGGTTAAGTGGCAAAAATACAAAAAGTTTTTTTTCCCTAGAAATTTTATTTTTTTTGCATTAGAAATCTGTATAATTTTAAGCATTTGAAAAAAAATCTCTAACACGTATTCATGTGCGTACTTAGCATATCTAAAACATTAATTCATTCATTTGAGATTTCCACTCTTTTTTTTATTTTTTGTTCAACTGTTGTTTATCTAGTAATGCAGTAGAGCTATCTATTTTTTGTTGCCTTTTGTTGGTAGATGGTTTTAGAGCCTCCAAAGGCAATGTGGTTTTTTCTTTTTAGATTTATCTAATTTTGTAGGAAGAAGGAAAAAACAAAAAGTTTTAGATTAAGTAATGTTTAATCTTTTGCATCCTTTTGAGGAAAAAGAAAGGAAAAAAAGGAATAAACAAGTATATTTTAGAATAAAAAAAGATAAAAAAAATTACGAAAAAAAAACTTAACGATTTAGTTAAAATAAACATTACTGCTCTTGTTGAAGGAGAGCGGGAGAGGACAATGATGATATTTTTAAAAGTTTTCTTTATTTAAAAATATTTTAAAATAAATAAGTAGATTTTTAAAAGTTTTATAAGCTTTCAAATATATACTTTAGTCATAGAAAACAAAAACGAGCTTTTTGTTATTAAAGCTTTTAGTTTCTTTATGAGTTTTAACAGATGTTTTTACAAATTCTTCTAAGCACTTATTGAATAAATCTATTATTTAAAACAAAAATCGAAAAAGTCCCATGAATTTATGTAAATTTTCGAACTTGGAAAAGACCTGAACAATTTAAAAGCTTTTAAAACCCTAATTTTGAAAATCTAAATGATTTTTTTACCATTTAAAAAGCTTTATAAAAGATTTAATTGAATAATAAATATTAATATTATTTAAAGCTTTATAAACATGTCAATAAAAAAAATTTAAAAATAATTATGAATTTTTAAAAAATCCTTAGAATTTTAATAAACCTTGAACATTTTAAAATCTTTCAAAAATCTAATTTGAAGATCACTGAATTTTTGTACCTATTTGAAAAGCTTAGCAGAAGTAATACTTATGTATATGTTAAGAAGCTTTAATTAAAACATAATAAATATTCACTTTTAAAAGATTTATGAACTTTTCAATGTTAAAAAGGTTTCAGAAATTATGATTTTCTTGTTTAATCTTAATTGACATTTTTAATGCTACACAAAAAATCTTTACTACTTACCCATTTATTCTTATAGTAATATGTATTAAGATTTAATTTCTTGAACTTTATTCTTTAAATTATTAAGGTTTTAAACTGCTAAAGCTTTTAGAATAAACGGTAAATAAAATAATATGTATATTTATTTTTTTAACTTCCTTCCATTCAAAAAAGCTTTTTAATTACAAAATACGAGTTAAAGGAAAGCTCGCATTAAAACGCTTTACGGGTTTTAAAATATTATTAAGCTTTTAAGAATTCATTTATTTTCAACCAGAAGCTTTCTAGATGTAGTATTTGAAATAATAAAAAAATCAAATTGTAGGAAATTATAAAAACTTTAATAAAGCTTTAACAATTAAAGACTTTTTGACCATCTCTTTTAAATTGATTGCCGTATTTATTAAAAAAGCTTTACAGAAATTACTAAAATATGTAATACATCAAGCTTTTTGAAAGCATTAATTAAATTTAAATAAACAGTTTGAAGCGTTCAATCATATAATTTTTTTTGAAGATGATAAGTACAAGATTTCTGTTAAGAAAGGTTTTACGGATTTCAACAAATGTTTTCAAATATTTCAAAGCTTCTAAGGATTTCATCCTTCTTAAAAAGAAGCTTTTTAGATGTAGCATCTAAAGCAGAACATTAAAAAGTGTAAGGAATTATATAAAAAAAATGAAAAACTTTGATAAAACTTTAACAATTTAAGTGCTTTTGATAATCTAATTTTATTACTGCATCTATACAAAAAGCTTTTCATAAATTACTATATTTTATAAAGCTGTTTGAAAGCTTTAAGTTAAATAAATTCATTCAATCATATAAATTTATTTACTGAAGACAAGCAAACGTATTTAGTCTCGAAAGCAGGCATAAACTAGTTTACGGATTTTAGCAAAGCTTCTAAGGATTTCCTTTCTTTTCTTCAAGAAACTTTTTAGATGTAGTATCTAAAACATAACATTTAAGTGTAAGGAGTTATAAAAAAACTTTGATAAAACTAACAATTTAGTAGCTTTTGACAATTTAATTTAATTTTATTACTGCATCTATAAAACATTTTGAAAGCTTAAAATTAATAAATGCATTCAATCATAATTTATTTACTGAAGACAAGCAAACATATTTAGTCTAGAAAGATGTTATAAACAAAGCTTCTAAAGATTTTTTATTTTTTTTTAAATTGTATGAAATTATAAAAAAAATTCCTAAAAGCTTTGATAAAACTTTAAAAATTTAAAGGCTTTTAACAATCCAGTTTAAATTTATTTAGTTGTAATTATTCAAAACGCTTTATAGAGATGACTAAAATTGTTTAAGAAGCTTTTTGAAAGCATTAATTAAAATTAAATTTATTTTAACTTCTATTGATTTATTAAAAACTAATTTAAATTTATACTAAAAAGCTTACTTTGTTATTGAAATATTAAACTTAAAAGCTTTTAAATTATAAAAAATTTATTTAATTATTATTTATTTTCATGTTATATCAATATTTAGATTTTCAGAAATTATGCATTGATTTCATAAAACTATTAAGGTTGTACACTATAGGCCGGTTATCAGATTATGTGATTATCTAGTAATATAAAAAAAAACAAATATAATTATATAACCACTTATACTGAAAATCAGCCTATCGTGAACAACTTTATTGATATACTTAAAAAAAGTAATAGATAAATAAAATCATTTCTACTAAAAAGATTTTTGTTGATTTGTCCTCATTAAAGAAAGAAATAATAAAGCTTTAGCACTGATTTTTTTTATTAATTTAAAGCTTTCCAAACTATTATAATTTTAAAGTTTAATTGTACATTATTTTCCATACAATTTATCACGTTATATTTTAAACGCCTCAAACCTAAATTTAGTTCATCCAATTAATAAATTAAAAAAAAAGCTATTATGCCTGCCCCTAAAACTATACTACGAACCAGAAGCAACAACTAATTTCCGTTTGTTGTGCATTTTCTTAACGATGACACATTTAGATTAAACAAGAATTTTAATTTTTTTATATTTAAAGTTTTTGTTTTTATTTTCTATTCAGTTTATTTATTCAAATTAATGTTGTGCTTTTTTGTGCCAACTATATTAAAAAGCTAAGTCCAATAAAACTACAATTAAATAAAGCCTTTTTGGTAAGAAAATTACTAACAAACCCATACACAAACACTACTTCCGTTTTACAAAAAAGGAAAAATACCAAAACACATGTAAATATAAAAGTTCACATAGTCTATATTAAATAAACTACAAGAAAATCAACTAAAAAAACTACAAAACAAAAAAAAAAAAAAAATATAAATTTTGTTAAAGCTCTTCTTTTGTGGTTTCCTAATAAAATTCAAATTACACTAATTTTATAAAACTATACATACAAAAAAAAAAAAAAACCATTTGTAACAGCAGCAACAATTGCACAGTAAGTTATATAAGAACTTTTACATACATATGTACTCAAAATGAAATTAAAGTACAAACAAAAACTAACGAACTTATAAAACTGAAGCCAAAATTTTTCTAGTATATCCCTGAGTGTAAAAAACACAAAACTACAGCCAACAAATATAAAATAACCATGTTTTATATTTTTATTTAATTTGGCAACCTTAAAGCTTGGACACCAAAAGTGTTTACGAGTTGATCTTTATAAGCAAACACCATCAGGTCATTAATATTTGAGAATTAAATAAATTTAAAACATAAAGCTTTTATAAAGGTATATATTTATATACAAATTAATGAAATGAAAACTTTTATATGTAAAGGAAAACTTCTATGTTAAATATTAAATCTTTTTTTTTTTAAGTTATTAAAGAGAAAAATTTGGTACAGGGGAGGATTATTTTTATTATGAAAGCTTTTTATAGAAAAGTAACTTAAAATGTTTTCTATTAAGACGAACACAACATTTGCTTCAAAAATATAAAACTATAATAAACAGCTTAAAGCTTAATTAAATTTATTCTATTATTGACTGAAAAAACCCCTGACAACACATTTCCATTTTAAAATTTTAATTGTGAGCAGATCTTTGGTTTCACATATGCCTGTGGTGTTCATAATAAAAGAAGGTTGCTTTTTAAGAAGTCTAGGGTAATATTGCATTAATAAAAAAAAAAAATTAAATTAAAAAAAGATTCGGCTGTGCCGAATCTTTGATACCCTTCACCATATTAATATATTACTATATTACCATATTACCATCTTACCGACATCTTAATACCGCCTTACCGACAAATAATACAATTTTCGCCTTAACGTATGCTTCCATATTTTCACATTTATAAATCTAACTTTTTTCCAAACTACGAACATTTGAATCCGAAAAAAAGAACAGTCATAGCAAGCATTGCTTTAAAAATATAAACAACAACAACAATTTAATATTTATATATGTTTGTATGTAGGTATGTACATATATACAAACAACAACAAGAACAACAATGTTAATCATTATATTACTGCTGATGGTTACTAAACTACTTGCCCATAAAAAAAAAAAAACAATACTTAATATAAATAATTTTCTGTGTATTTATATTATTAATTTTTTTTAGTTTTAGTTTTTATAACCCGTAGCTTATATAGGAGCTTCAAAAAGTCTAAAAATGCGTTTTGGCCGATATCTGGGATATAGTAGACCGTTTTTTTTTTAGAAAAAAATTTGAAAAAAGATTTTAAATTTTTCGTGCAAAAACGAAGTCGCGAGCTTGTATAGGAGCCGAGAAAAGCCGACAACAAATACGATTATTAGGGAGTATCTTCGGTTTGATTTTCTAAGGAATATTTCCTATAATTTGATGTATAAAACATATATATCCGATAACTGGGGCTTTCTAAAAACTGATTTCAACAGACAGACGGACATCTTTATATCGACTCCCCTATCAATAAGGATCCAGAATATATATACTTTTTGGGGTCTTAGTTGAATATTGTAGAAATTACAAACGGAATGACAAACTTATATATACCTTTTACACCTGTGGTGAAGGGTATAAAAATAAAAAAATATTCTGCAAATATCTGTACAAAAATTAAGGGATATTTTTGTGCATAAAACAAATTGAGGGAACATATTTTGTGTCTATTGGTCTCAATTTAATTCCTAATAATTTTATTCAAGATATTTAATTGCATATGGAAAAACATGGTTTATGCATGTATTTAATTTAATTTTAATATTATTTATTATGTTTGAGAAAGTGTAAAGATTTAAGTTGTGATATAAAATGTGTATATTAGCAAAAAGATCAATATCTTCTAAAGAGAATCAATGAAAATTGTTAGCAAATTGTGTAATATTATTTGAACAACATGACCAGATTTCTTAATTAAATATAAATTGTAGGTGTAAATATGTTCCTAAGCTTAACAATCTGTTAAAAAACTTTAAACGGTTAAATGTTTACGAATTTAAATGCCAGATGTGGTCAACTTTTGGATCTCTTAGCACCGCTTCAGAGGGATCCATTGTAATAACATGAATTTTTTTGAAGATAGGTGTGTTTGTTTTTTGTTCTCAGAAACCAGAGTTCTAAAGCCTTAACATAGCAACGATATCATAAGCATACCATAAATGTAATCTAGTATACAGTTATATATTTTAAAATTTTTAGTAGCCATCACTAGCTGAGCCTATTTGGCGATGTCCGTCCGTTTGTTCTTTGATATATAATTGGTAAATAATTACAGGTCACAGATTTGAAGGTATAAAGTTTGATGATTTTGAATCTCTTACACACGATCACATTTTAACAAAATTCAGAAATAAATTATTTATAACCATAAAACACTCTATAAAATTTGGGATAATAACTCCCATAGTAGTACCTTAGCGAAAATTATTTAATCATAAATTATTCCCACACAAATGCCAGTATTTAGACAATAAGTGGCAAAATAAATTTAAATGTAATTCAATATCAATTTCTGAAAGATTAAAGCATAATTGACAATGGCTCTGACACAAGGTCTCCTCTCGAAAATCACTTAAACTTCATACACGTTTCTACTCAAATGTTAGTTTAAACAATGCACAGGAGGGGTCACTCGAACAGTTTTCCAAATAGAAAATATATAGTATATGGTAACATTTTTTGTTTATTTTACATAATCATATATTTTTAATGTACATTTATTAATTAGACAATGATTAATGTTCATTTCATAATTAATAATATTTTAATTAAAAAAATATTTAAATATTAAATTTCGAAGTACATATTTAAATTGTTGGAAAATATAAATTTATATCCAGTTTTACAAGGGCTAAAAATATAATAATAATTGTTTTGCTCTGGCAAGGCCTGCTGAATAATATTTGCCATACAAAACTTATGCAATTTTGGGCCAATATTCACAAAATTAGTTATCATAATTTACACTTAAATAGAAGCAGTATAAGAGACGTATTGCGGGAAACACTTTTATAATGATTTCAAAAGTAGTGTGACATATTTCAAGAAGAATCTCTGAAAATTTTAACATATAATTTGATCAGAATGCTTAAATTTATAACGATTGGACGAACGGACGGACTGATGAACATCGGTTTTTTAGTGCCAGATAAAACTCCCAAAAATGGCTAAATAACATAATAACAATAAAATAACCATTGCTTTATTAAAAACGTCATAAAATTGAGCAATTTTCAATAATGCAAGTCAGGTATATCTAAAAAAAAAATCTTAGTATATTTTTATTTTTTATTTCGGCTTTTCAAATGGGACATACAGCTGTGTGCAATATAATGGTAGGGCCATTTTTAACATTTTTTTATTCAAAAAAATTAAGATTTTTTGTTCATTTAAAAAAAGATTGCCCATGGAATTTGTTATACTTTTCCCAAATTTTATTAAATAAGTAAATCTTAAAATTGAACATCTTAATTTAGATAAAATACTCAACAGAGACCGGATTTTAATACTAAAAAAAAAAAAACAATCTTTTTATATTTATTTCAATCGAAAAACAATCTTTATTGTTCAAAAAATTATAAAAATCCATCATGATTTTTTTATTTTCATCAATATTTTAATTTTTTCATCATGATGGAAATAAAAATATAAATATCTTTTGTGATATTTATTTCAAAAGTTGAAAATTATTTTGAACTTTTTTCATCGGATGGAAAAAATTCTAAACAACAACAATTTCATTTGAATAAAAAAAATATTTTGAAAACAAAACAAAAGCATGAATAAAAAAACAATCATTTGAAATTTCTTTCGAACTGATATTTATCGTTAAAGATATTTATCGTTAAAGACATTTATTTTTTTCATCATTGATGGATATTTATTTTAAAAATAAAAATCCCTCACATATTTTTTCAACAAATGAAAAAACATTTTGAACATTAAAGATATTTATTTTTATTGAAAAATAAAAATAAAACGTTTTCGGGTGCTTGGTACTCAAAGTGATTGAACACACTAGAAATTTGCTGTGCAAAATAACAGTAGCATCAATGAAAAATACCTGTAAAAATAACTAATTAAGTTTTTTTTTTGGCATATTTTGTTTATACACATTAATGTTTTGTGAAATAGCCCTTATTGGTTTTGACAGCGGCGGAATGGATGGCTATGGACCTCTTAACATCAAGCTGACTGCATTGCGGGCACAATTCCTGCAAATTTCCCGGTTTCTTTTTAAAAACAGCATCTTTTACATCTCCCCAAAGATTTTCATTGGGAATCAGATATGGTGACTGAGCAGGTCATTAAAGAACATCTGTTTTATTTTCGGAAAACCATTTTTTTTTTTTTTTTGTAAATTTGCTCGGTTTCCTAGGAAAATTTTCCTACTAAAGCATTTATTTGAGTGGCATATTCTCTACTGAATAAGACAACGTGACTGTTCTTAATATTTCCATATACATTGGGGTATCCATGTTGCCTTTTATTCAAAATATGGACCCTGAAACATAATATGAAAGGCATTTCAAAACTTTGATTTTCCCTCAACCGTACTTGATGGACTTTAAAAAAAATTTTGGGTCATATTCTTGTCCCATGCATCCCATATGTACCAAAAATAATTATTTCGATCTCATCTGAGCAGAGCATGTTGCGCCATTTTGTATGGGGTCGGTCTGATGGAAGTATTGCGAAACTAAAGCAAATACGACTTAGTCTGTAGTTTAGTAATGGGACTTTTTTGGAAATCTTTTTTAAAGATATTGTTTTTGTAGTTGTTGATAAATGGTTGACGAACCAAGTCCTGTTTTACCTGCACGTGAACGTCACAAATGGGGTTGAGTTTGTACGCATAGTAAGTTGGAAGATTTTTTTACTTGTGAGTTCGTATTTTGGATTATATTTTTTGAAATTTGCAATAACTGTGGGACAACATTTTTTTATAAGTAGGTATGTTTTACCTTCTGAAAGTATTTTTACCATTAAATTACGGGTACTAGTAATACAGTGTTTGCCTCCACCTATTTTAAAATTGTTTTAAACCAAAATTTCACTACAAGTACAGTACTCGACTATATAATGTACTTAAAAGCCGAATGGATTAAAAAATAAGACTACAATACTTTTTCAACGATACTAATATCTTGTTATAAAAATCCCAAAAGGTTAAAAAATTAGTAACAATTTTAAATAATTTACCAAATTACAATTAATTATACCCTTTTCAAAATGTTTCTCTTTTTACACTTCAAAATTTGTTACATTTAAATTTAAAACCTATTACAATTTATAAAAAAAAAAAAAATAAAAATACTTAAAGTAACTTTATTACCTTTGCATGTTTATAGGTAAGACCTACTTAACCACAAAATTTGTTTGTTATCCTTAGATTATTTTCAATGTTTATTTTTTCACATAAACATTTTTGAGAGTTTGTAATATACTATATTTATGTTATAGAGACAGCAGTAACAGTGTAAAATAAAAAAAAATAAAAAAAAAAAAAACAACATTTTGATAAATGTTTAAATGCATAAATACCAGTACCACCAACTGTGTTTTAGGTCATAAATTTATAGGCCTAACAAGCTCAAATATTTAACAAACAACGTAAAAGCATGAAAAAAACAAACATACTGACATATATTTACACACATACACATATATATACAGCCATATACATATTTATGGAAAAATACTAACACTAATACTGAAAGACATAAATAAATATGGTTAAACAAAATATAAAGATCCTTTACAAATCCATAAATGACCATAAATGTTAAAGTCAAAATAAATAAAAAAAGAAATGTATGTGTTTATATTTATAGCCGAGGGGTAGTAAATAGCACAGACTTTTAAATATTATAAAAAAAAAAATATAAACAAAAAATTTGAAAATTGTTCTTTCAACATACGTTTGTGCAATACTATTAAAAACAAACTGGTTTGATATCATTGTTTCAAAAACCTGGAAGGATTAAGGATTTTCAAGTTTACTGATTTTTATTTAGTAATCAAACCATAGTTTAATTTAGTCCATATGAATTATTTAAATTGAAATATATTTCTCTATAATTTCCATTACTTATTTTTGCTCTTTAGCTTTCCCTTGCTGTTTATTTGCTTTAACAAAATCCCAAATCCTGTCTGTTTTTAGAACCAACATGTTGGTATTAAACATTTTATTTTTAAGGACATGTTAAAATAACAAACAAAAAATATATAACCAATAAACATTACACTGCAAGGAAAATTTCACATCCTCCCGTAAACTAAGGGAGATCAACAAAAACAGCAGCAAAATAAGAATATAAGAAAATAAACGTTAAATATAATCTAAGACCTATAAAATGTTAGACTAATATTATCAAAAAAAAAACACACACAATTTATTATAAAATGTTGGCAACATAAACTCTAAACTAAAAAATAAAAAAAAACATGAAGCGACAGCCACAACATCTATAACGACCTTCAACAAAAGGATCAAATCACAACTGATACACTCATACACACTTGAAAATGTTTCTATGTAAATGTACTAATTGCAAAAGCTTTATTCAACAATAGCAACAACAAAAATATTACTTTTAAAGCTACATATATACTGACAAACAAACAAATAAATAATAAACAAAACAACAACCTAACGACCCATTACATATAAAGTCCCCCTCTCTGGGTTCCCTCTGATGCTCTTGGCACAATTTTAAAGATGTGTAATATTACATGACCATAGTCACAGTGTGTCCTTCTTTTCTTCTTTTGTTTGTATGTTTGCTATTTGCTGCACCCACTATCTACTTGCTTTAGCTGTTTACTGTTTGTTCTCTTTACTTTTCATTTGAGTTTTTGTTGCACAAAAAACAAAAAAAAAAAAAAAAAAAATGATAAGGGTCTATTAAAAAGGGCAAGTTGTATAGAAATCCAAGGATATTTTTTTAGAATTTTTATTTTTTTTGTGTATTTTTGTTGTTCATTATTATTTTCCTACAATAAAATAAAACTTAATGCTACTTCTTCTGTCTGATGTTATCCCTCACCCTGGTATTAGTAAAACTCATTTATAATCTATAGAATACATACGTAGTTGTAGTACTTTGTTGGTATTGGTTGAGGGTAAAAATATTAGAGGATGATAGGTATATGAAACCGAAATTATTCGATTTGTGTCAGAGTTTTGAAGGAATTTAAAATGCCATCAATTTAAGGCAACAGGAAAAACATTCTGCATATTCTTGTCGTTATGAATAACGTCATATTTGTAATTGTAATAACATTGAATGAATACTTTAAAGCTGTAGAAATTTAACTTGGCAAATAGTCTTATCTTTCACACCAATTAATTCGTTTAAGGCGTTCACTTTTAGGTTTAGAGATCAAGCACAATGAGGCAAATCGCAAAAATTTTGGTAATAAATCTGTAATTCCTAAATGTATGGGAATGATGTAGAGGAGGACCTAAGCTTTCAGAAAAATAATCTGGCAGTCACCCTGTAATAATAATATATTAGCTACAGAGTATCAAAGTGGACCCCCTCGAGTATGTAAAATAACCTTACTCACCTAAGTTATCTCTTACAGTAAAAAAGATATCTACGCTTCAATTTTTAATTTTTTGCCTTGAATTTATTTCGTTTTTCGGTAATAAATCCTGGGATATATGAGTGAAAATTGTTTTAAAAATATTCTATAATTTGTAAAATATATTCTGAAATAATATACAGATTTTTTTTTCATTATCTCAATTCATTTTAGAGCAGTTGAACCCCTTTGTTTCAAGATTCGAGAGATCGACGAGGCACCTGGTATTGACAAAATCAGTAACAGGATGCTTTTGTAGCTACCCCGGATAGCAATAAGAATAATACTTTTTATTTTTAATGCTATATTAAGCTTTGAATATTATTCACCATTGAAGGTCTCATTGGTTACAATGATACCTAAGCTCGGAAAAGATCCCACTAAAGTAGAATAGTATAGGCCTGTTGTCTAATATATTAAAGCTGTTTGAGAAGCTATTAATGAACAAGTTGAAACCGATAGTGAATTGTTTTGATTGTATTCCAACACATTATTTTAGACAAAAACATAGCACCATAGAACAAACTCATAGACTTAAAAATGTTAAAGAGTAGAAAAAATATTGTTCTACTCTCTTCATTGACGTTTCTCAAGCCTTTGATAAAGTATGGTACAGTAGATTATTATTTGAAATTAAATAATATTTACCCACAAATACGCAAGAAAGCTATTTAACTCAATGAACTCATTGTTCTTAAAGAGGCAGACTTTATAAGCTCACCGCAGTTCACTGAAGCAGGTGTACCCCAAGGCAGTTTACTGGGTCTCTTTTTTTTATTTAATATACACTTCAGATATTCTAGGCGTTCATGAAAACCCCCCAAAGAAGCATCTAAACTCTTGCAAGATCAAATATTCTATCAATGGAGAATAAAAGTGAATGAACAAAAATTTATACTATTACCCTCACAATGCGAAGAGATTTGTGTCCCCCTATATTGATAAATAATGAGATTATACCTCAACAAACGGAAGTAAAATATCTTGGTATGCATCTAGATCGACGTCTCACGTGGAAATCACATATACCCAATATGGTGCTATGTTATCCAACTGACTCCAAAGTAAAATACTACGAATGATAACCGTAGCACCCTAATATGTGAAAAAAGGATAAAATTCACAAGGACCTCAATGTTCCTAGCACTAGCTTGAAACATAATGAGATGCGATGGCTGCAATTGTTTGAGAAGAAGCACAGAAAAAATTATGACAAAAATTTTTTTTAACAATTTATTATTTGGTTTTAAATTAAATTTTATTAACAAATTTATTTGATTTTAATATTTAATTTTATTGATTTTAAATAATTTCAAACATTTAATAAAAAATAAAAAAAAATTGTTTTATTTTGACAACTTGAAATAAAATTAGGAAAGAATTTTTTTATCCACAAATTTTCTATTAAGAAGATTAGGAGAGCGAATAACAATTTGGCTGTTTTAAGAAGTGTAAAGGTAAGTAATTCATATAATATACATAATGGAGTATAATGGAGCTCCCAACTGACTAAAATTTGTTTTATTTTAGATAACTCACAAAGAATATAAGTATGTAATGGATATTTGTTTGTAAGTATTTCAAAATTGGATAATATGTATGTATATGTGTTATTCAAAATTATTAAAGATATTTTACATTTGATAGGATATATATATATATATATATATATATATATATATATATATATATATATATATATATATATATATATATATATGGCTACGATTCTAGACAATTAAGGATAAAAACCAATGCGACAAGTTACCTAAAATGCAATAATTGACCCTAAAAAGCGTTTATAAAATTCAGCAATCGACGAAAAAGAATTTATTAATAATAAAGGTATGTGAATAAAGTGTTGTCCTTATCAATGGTTTTAAAATATCACTTACATATCTTCTAATATTAGGTACTTTCGAAATTGCAGATGCATTTGGTATTTGGACAAAATGGCTTCCAGGAAAATAGTTTCATGTTCAATAGAGAAAGTGGCAAGAGATACTATAAATTATCAAGTTGTGTGATATACTGATTTACATCATGTCGCTAATTTAATAACTCCT
The DNA here is from genome assembly GCA_951394005.1 of Protophormia terraenovae. Lineage (NCBI taxonomy): Eukaryota > Metazoa > Arthropoda > Insecta > Diptera > Calliphoridae > Protophormia > Protophormia terraenovae. Next base: position 39,164,590 of record OX596074.1, read on the forward strand.
TATTATCCTTCTTAAGTAATTTTGCCATTTTAAGTATCTTATGATTGCATATATAAAGAATTTGAGCAAAGTATTTTATTTAATAATGAGCATGTTTAATAAAGAAAGCGAAATTTTTTGTTTCAATAAAATTATTTGCTTCGATATATTTTTAAATCCAAATAATATTTTTTTTAAATTCCAACAATTAAGTTGTTTGAAAATTTTATAGATTTTCAAATATTATATTTTATAAATATTATATTTTTTTAATAAAAAAAAATTCTTCTTTTTTTTCAATAAACAATTTACGAATTTGAGTTTTTGTTTTTACAAATTTTGTGATAGGTCCTCTTTCAGTAAAAAAAATTATTGACTTTATGAATTTTATTATTGAATTTGAAATTTAGTTTTTTCTGTGAGGAACACAACAAACCTCCGCTGAAGCTAAACTCATTGAACATAATTTAACTTAACTCTTGGACTTAATATAAATTAAGATTTAGATTTAAGATTTGAATATTTATTGTTAGTTCACTAAATTTTGTGAATAAATAAAGATAGATGAAATTTTTTTTTTCTCAATTCAAAATGTTCAAAGTCAGTACTCTGAAATTATTATTTAAAATTGAATTTGAAATTTAGTTTTTTCTGTGAGGAACACAACAAACCTCCGCTGAAGCTAAACTCATTGAACATAATTTAACTTAACTCTTGGACTTAATATAAATTAAGATTTAGATTTAAGATTTGAATATTTATTGTTAGTTCACTAAATTTTGTGAATAAATAAAGATAGATGAAATTTTTTTTTTCTCAATTCAAAATGTTCAAAGTCAGTACTCTGAAATTATTATTTAAAATTGAATTTGAAATTTAGTTTTTTCTGTGAGGAACACAACAAACCTCCGCTGAAGCTAAACTCATTGAACATAATTTAACTTAACTCTTGGACTTAATATAAATTAAGATTTAGATTTAAGATTTGAATATTTATTGTTAGTTCACTAAATTTTGTGAATAAATAAAGATAGATGAAATTTTTTTTTTCTCAATTCAAAATGTTCAAAGTCAGTACTCTGAAATTATTATTTAAAATTGAATTTGAAATTTAGTTTTTTCTGTGAGGAACACAACAAACCTCCGCTGAAGCTAAACTCATTGAACATAATTTAACTTAACTCTTGGACTTAATATAAATTAAGATTTAGATTTAAGATTTGAATATTTATTGTTAGTTCACTAAATTTTGTGAATAAATAAAGATAGATGAAATTTTTTTTTTCTCAATTCAAAATGTTCAAAGTCAGTACTCTGAAATTATTATTTAAAATTGAATTTGAAATTTAGTTTTTTCTGTGAGGAACACAACAAACCTCCGCTGAAGCTAAACTCATTGAACATAATTTAACTTAACTCTTGGACTTAATATAAATTAAGATTTAGATTTAAGATTTGAATATTTATTGTTAGTTCACTAAATTTTGTGAATAAATAAAGATAGATGAAATTTTTTTTTTCTCAATTCAAAATGTTCAAAGTCAGTACTCTGAAATTATTATTTAAAATTGCTATTTTTTACACAAATATAGTACAGATTACTTTTTAAGGTAAACAAAATTTTGTACTATTTTTTCTTTCTAAATAGTCGGCTTGAGGATTTTTTACTTTCACCACTATAGGTAGTTGTGGTATTATGTATTTCCGCAGATGTTTATACTCAGACTCACTTTCAGATCGATTCAACGATGTCCATCCATCTGAACGTATGGCTTTAGCGATCCATTTTTTACTTTTGTAAAAAAAAAAATAGTCCGCCAGAATTTAAAAAAAATACAGAAAAACTATATTTTTCGAATGATTTCTTTCCTTGACAATTGGTTAATCAATCATGATTAATGAGTAATATCAATCAATTTTGAGTATAAGACTACATCAATTAGGAGTATAAGACTACTCTGCTAGTTCCTCAAAACAAAATTCATATTTTTACTATCTTTTATTTTATATTTTTCACGTTGTATTAGTAATATGAGTTTGAGAGTCGGCATATTTATTTAGAAAAAAAAAAAAAATATATATATGACAAATACAAATAATCGAATCTAGATTTCAAAAAGGTATAGATTATAGATATAAATTATAGTCTTAATATTTAAATTAAAGTCTAGTTAAATTTTTGACAAAAATGACGTAACCACTACATAAAATATATTTTAACTTTTCCATTTTAATGGGAAAATATTTTTTACTTCATATTCGTATATTTTCTGTTACTAAAGATTTACAAGATCAAACAACGGAATTTTTTTTTTTTTTTGTAGAATTAGTGGTCACGGTAATTTATTCAAATATTTGACAAATGTGAACATAGCTTAAGACTATTTATATTAGCCTTTAAAAGAAAAATATGGCCTATTAAACGATTTATCAAAGATAACAGCTATTCCAATTACTTTTTTAATTATATCAATTATGCAATTAATCAAAACTTAAACTTTCTAATATTTTTTTTTAGTAAGATAAATTTAATCGGCTTTCAATTATTTCTCTTATTGTATCAATGAATAAATTAATCAATTATAAACAAGTGATAATTTGAATAATGGAAGAATATAAAATTTTTTTCATAGGTTAAATTTCAATTAATAAAATTATTCGTAAATGAAATTGGATTTTAGATTGGTCTATGTAAAATTTGAATTTAATTTGTTAGTTTGCTTTGGCTTTGAGTAATTTATTTAATTATAAAAATATTTGAAATAACTTTAAAATTCTGTTTAATAATTTAATTAAAATTTTTCGAAAATATTTATTAGAGAATTCTTCAATATTAAATAGTAACAAAGCTGTAAAAAAAGAATTATTTTAATTCACGCCCATAGAAATAACTTCTTCTTTTATCTAATATCTATATTACTTTCAAAAATACCAAAACTAGTTCGTAGCTTTAGTAGTGATTGTTGTTTTTGTTTTTTAGTTGATGTTGAGTAGTTAGTCATGCAGGATATCTGCAATCATTGTAATTAATAGCAAAACATATTTAAGATTAATTAATGTTTTGTGTATTTTGAACAAACAAATTTTTCTTCTTTATATAACAGTGAGTAACTAATACACAGAAACACACTTACATATACATATATAAACACACCCAAATATATACCAGCTTTCTCATACAACAATTAATGACTAAGATTGTCTTAATAAAAACAAAAAAAAAAAAAAAAAAAAACAATAACTAAAATGTATGTATAGTAAAATGGGTGGTATGTTGTGTGTGTATATGTTTGCTAGTGTGTAAATTTGTTATCACACATATACACTCTTGTTTTCTCGCCTTATAATCCCTGCCAAAAAAAAACTATATGATAGAATAAAATAAGAACATAAAAATATATATTTTTAGTACATATAAGACAAAATCCCTTATACTAGTAAAAACCTCGAACAAGATGAAAAGCTTTCATTAATTTAATCATGATGGAAAATGATAAAAGTTAATTTGTTGGCATTTTAGTAAAATACCAACAAAAGCTGCCAGTTGATGATATGTTGGCAGTGGTAAAATAATACGATCTTATATGATTTTATATAGAGAGTTAGTAGAATAAGTAGAGGCAATAATTAAAAAAATAATAATAAAAATAATTATTGTTTGTTTAAGTAAAGTTTATGAAATGTGTTTTGTTTAGCATACTTTAAGGAGTATATTTTTATTTTTATAGGAAAAATGTGCTTAGAAAAGTGGGTTAAAAAAGAAATTAATAAAGTTAAAACATTATTACGAATTTAGTAATAAAATATATCTATAAAAAAATATTAAGGACAAAAAGCTTAAGCATAATTTAACAAACAAACAAGTTTTTTAAAAGTAGGGAATAAAACAATTGTTTATAAAGAGCTTTCTACATCATTTTGAATTTAAAGCTTAAAGACAAAGCTTAATGGCTTCATTGTTTGTTGTTTATTATTTTTTTTTAATATAAACATATTAAGTTTTCTTGAGAAACTAAACATAAAAACATAATTCTATAAAAAAATATTAAAATTGTAAAAAAGCTTTTCACAATTTTTGTTTTTAAGTCCTAAAATAATAAAAGTTTAAACTAATTTTTTTTTTCTAATAACAATTACAAAAAGTTTTTGCAAAATTAAAGATAAAGAGCTTTTTAATAAAATACTTAAATACAAAGCTTTTTTATAAGAATTATTTATTAAAATAAATTGATGAAAATCTATTTTTTTAACAAGGACTTCAATAAAAAATAACTATGTTAATTTTATTATTCCTAATTTTTGCCAAAGCTTTTTTATGAAATGCCTAAATAAAATTACATATTTTAAAGTTAATATACCTCCATTTAATCAAACCTTCATTTAAACCCAAAATCCATTCAATTACTTAATATTACAAATGCGTAGCGCTGAGTCAAAAATCCCTTTCCTTTCTAATACTTTAATTACACTTTAATCTCTTTAAGCTGCTACAAAATGAAGTATACTTGTGATTAAGTAGCTTGTTATAGCTTTTCTCTCTGTAGCACAAATAATGTTAAGGACATTGAACAAACGACATAGAAAGAGATTTTTTTCAAAAGTCTTAAATGTCTATTATTTTATGTTGACCTTTTCATTAAAATGAAACCTTTTTCTAAGATTTTTGTCTATTGTATTGCTCGAAATAAATGATTTCAATTATCATTTGTTTTTTTTTTCGGGATAACAAAAGAACACACATAAACAGTAAATTCTTAATGCCAAAAAAAGGGGTTTTCTATGGAATAGTTGTTGAAACTAGAAAAATCTTACAAGTCATTGAAGCATAATAAATTATTTGCAAAATATATTAAAACATTTTGAAGTTATTGTTAAAAATTAAGGGACGAAAAATATTATTTTCTATATATGAAAGTAATCTGAGAAAAGGATAACCTTGAACGTTATTTTTGAATATTTGGTTAAGTGAATAAGGGTTTTAAAAGTATTAATATTAACTATTGTTTTAAATCGTTTGATTTTAAGGGGCTTTTTTGTTTTTAGGACTAGTTCCCATTAAATTTAATTAACTACAAATCAATTTATTAAGTTTAATACCTAAATAATAAAAAACCTGAATCTGAGCTTTTTTAAAGAACTTTCACTTGTTTAAAAATGGCAGTCAAAAGCTGTAATAAAATCTTTCATGTAAAACTTTTAAATTTGCATAATTTAATATATTACTTTTAAAGTTATATTAAATATTTCTCACTAATTTAAATAATAATATTATAATAATATTAGAATCTTATTAAATTTTTAACATCGAAGTCAAAAGCTTAATTATAGCTTTATATTAAGATGAATATCAAAAGTTTGAAATTTAAGTTTTTATTGAATATTAAATGATTTTAAATAAAAAGATTTTATGTAAAACTATTAAGTTTTCATAAATTAATATATCAGCATTAAAGCATGATATAAGCTTTAAGTTTTCCACTTATTAAAAAAATTTTTAAACCTAATATTCTTCATTAATAAAACAAATAATTTTAGAACCTTATTTAATTTTTAAAATAGATATCGAATGTTTTATTATCATAGCTTTATATTAAGATAAATATTTGAAACGAATGGAATTAAAATTTTAATTAATACTAAATGCTTTTAAATAAAAAGCTTTTATGTAAAACTTTTAAATTTTCTTAATTTAATATGTCAGTATTAAAGCATAAATATAAGTTTTAATACTTCTCATTAATTTAAAAAATTATATTAAAATAATATTTGAACCTTATTTAATTTTTAAAACAGAAACCAAAAGCTTTATTATACTATTATTATATTTATTATCATAGCTTTATATTAAGTTGAATTTTTGAAAAGTTTGAAATTTAAGCTTTTTTATAATATGAAAAAAAAAAAAAAAATATATAAAATTTTTAAAATTTTTAAACTTTCATAATTTAATATTTCAGCATTGAAGCTTTTATATAAGCTTTAAGTTTTCCACTAATTAGAAAATATATATTAAAAACATTAAAATCTAATTTAATTTTTATAATTCTAACTAAACAATTTATAATTGAAGAAAAGCTTTAATAGCACAGCTATAAACCTTTTTGCATTGCACACAAAAAGGTTTATAACTAGTTAAAAGCCTTAATATAACAGCTTTATAATAAAATTAGAATTAAATTTTGCATTAAAAAATTAAGAGCTTTTTTGTAAATCTCTTAAAGATTTTAAGTATTAATTTAATTTTGTATGCAAAACCATTAAAATCAATTAGTTTCAAAAAATTTTTAAATTGATTTTAGCTACAAGTTTTTGTCTTAAAACCCACCAAATATTTGCCAACAAATCACTCCAAAAAAAGCTTAAATCCTATTGTCTATCATTACAAAAAATCTTTGGCTCATCCTTTATATAAGCAAAATCTGCGTTATATTAATGGCAGCTTTTCTTTATGTCAACGCAGACATAAAAAAATGCATGTAAATGAAAAATAACGCTTAAACAAATAGATAAATTACTACTTTTGTTTTTGCTGTTAAATAAATATAGACCTAAAAACATTGAGGCTTTTCTACATCAACGAACTATAAATGACTGCAAAAAAAGGTTAGAAAAATACAAAACCAACACGCATATTATTTTGTGCACGCACTTTTGTTGAAAGATTTTTTTCTCTTGCTTATATGTAAATGAAAAACAAAATCCTTGAATAGCAAATACTACTACACACCATACATATGTATGTATATATGTACGTATGTATGTATAAAAGTATAGAACTACAAGTTTACAACTGGCAGACAAGTAAGCAACCCTAGAAAGAAGAAAGCACATACTCTAACATAAATCTTTTGTTTTTCTAATACTTCAAAAAAGAAAATATGGCAGATATTTACAAATATATAGAAGATTTAGATACAAAAAGAGCAACAAAAGATTACAATTATGTATGAAATTAAGATTATATGAAAGAAATTTTATTAATACAAAAATTAATCTATAAAAAAGCTTTCTGATTTTAAAAAAACATTACAAAGGTTTGAGGCTAAAAAAGCTTTCAGCTTTGATCTTAAAGATTTTATATTTGAAAAGCTTTAGTGTAGAAAAAGCTTTATAAAGCTTAAGTATAAAGCAAAAAATTTCTAACTCAAATAGAAAGTTTCAAAGGTTTTAAAATTCTGTCAATACAAAAATTAAGCTATAAAAAAAGCTTTCTAATTTTAAAAAGTAGAACAAAGGTTTGAGTCCAAAAAAGCTTTACGTTGTAAGAAGCCAAAAAGGCTTTCATATTAAATATTTTTTATTCAAAAAGCTCTATACAGAATTGCAAAATTTTGATATTTTAACTCAAATAGAAATGTCAGATAGATAACTATCAATTTTCGAAGGTTTTAAAAGGCATTAGTTTTTTAAGCTTTTGGATTTCAATACTGGTTAATACAGCTTTTAGACTAAAAATTATAAAACGCTTTATCATAAATATTTGATATTTGAAAAGCTTTTGTCTATAAAAACGCATTTCAAAGCTTTATGTATATAATTGCAAATTTTTTAAATATTTTACCAAAAGAAAAAGTAGCAAGTTTCAGAAGAAAGCTTTAAATAGCCTTCGTCTTTAAATATAATGTAAAGATATTTAAAATTATAAAAAGCTTTATAGTTAAGTTTAATATGTTCTTCAAACAATTTTAAGCTAAGAGAGCTTAATTATGAAAGATTAATAAAGCTTTTAGCTTTATTTATGATATAGGTTCGATATTTTCTTTATACAGTTTTAAGCTAAAACAAGTAAGAAATATATAGTCGGTCAAACCGGACCATATGATACCCTAAACCAAGGGGTATGTGCGATACTTGTACTAAGTGCAATTTATTTCTCTATAAAACTTATAGTGGTCTATTTATGTGGAACTTATGCACTTTAGGGTAATACCCAAAAGTGGCTCTTATATGGGAGCTATGGTCTATTATGGGCCGAACCTAATAAAATCTAAGACTGGAGTTTCTACGTATATAAAATACATTTTAGTCAAATATTGACTTGATATTAAGTTATGTTTAAAATTTATGCACGTTAAAGTGATTTTGAAGTAGGGGTTTATATGGGAGTTATGATTAATTATGAACCGATCTTCTGTAATCTGATATAGTGATTTAAATGTATACTTTTATTTGTATTGAATTTTATTAAAATATTAATTACATTTAGCACATTTGTGAGTATTATAATTCTATTCCGGAAGGACATTTTTATGGGTTCTAGATGAAATAATGAACTGATCATAACAAATTTAAATAGACTTCGACTTTGTGCATTGTGATGCCTTAAAAATTGCGACTTGTACTTTGTTAACAAGGTTAACATAGACAGACAGCCAGCTAGCCAGCCCATCAGACGGACGGACATCGATAAATAGACTTAACAAGTGATTATGAGTCGAACGGTATATAAAGTGAGGTTCGAAGATTTATTCTATGTAGTTCAACCATCTATAGTACTGGTTGTATAAAACAAAATTTTCACAAGCTTTAAAAAGTCCTAATCAGAGTATCATACCTATCTGCTCAAAGTGGGTCCCCTCCAATCGATTTTTTTGCTTTATCCGTTGCCGAAATTTTAGTCCGCTAACATCGGCTTAAAATCAGCTGCCCAAATTTTTAAAATTGCATAGACATTTAATGCTAGCTCAATCTTGTATTATTTCTAATAAATTACTTTAAAATGCGTCGCCGTCAATTAAAAAGTATTGCGTCACTGACACCGAAAATGTTGCCTCGACTTGTTTCTTTGGTTGTAATTTCTTAATTTTTTTTTGATTTCATTAACAAAGCTTTTAGCATAAAAATCTTCAAAATTATTAAACTTATTAATAAAGCTTTATGATTAAATATCGTATGATGTTTTTTTTTTTTTTTTTTTTTTTAAATTTTAAAAGAAACTAAACATGAAATATTAATAAAGCTTTTAAAATGGTTAAAACATATAAACAGTTTTACCATTTACAGAGGTTAGGTTAGGTTAGGTTATAAGGGTCGCCCGCCATAGCGAGTGCACTCGGAGGCCATTAGGCCCATTGTGATGCCCTATTTGAGAAGAAAACTCCTCTCCCTTTCCATAAACAAAAAGAAACTAACTTTCCGTTGATCTATCCAGAAACCAACCCGTACTCCTAACAAATCCAATCAGGTTTGAAAGTGGCATGTCATTGAGACAATCCAGATCATGGAAGAGTTGTCTACCGAGGTGTCTCAGTCTACGCCCTTTCAGTGCTGGACATTCACATAACAAGTGCTGTACGGATTCCTCTTCTTCCTCATCTAAACAACTTCTACAAAAGCTATTCCCTGGGTAACCCATATGTTCCGACATGCGCCCGATCATACAGTGCCCCGTGATTATGCCTACTAGAAGCCTTATCGATGATCTATCAAGAGAGAGTAATGCTCTAGTTCTACTCCGAGACCGGAGCGGCCAGAGAGTTCTTGATAGTCTACAAGTGGTGATTGAGGACCACCTGCTTTCCATCTCATTCACCGCCCATTCATCAAGAGCATTGGATACAGTAACGAAGGGAGTGAGAATGTCCTCGCAAGCGAGTGCCTCGTCCAAAGACGATGCATTTACTGCGCATTCATCCGCCATTTCGTTACCTCGTATACCTGTATGGCCCGGAACCCATATCAGCTCCACCCGAAAGTGTCTTAGCTGAGTTAAGGAGCGTATACAGTCGTCAACACATCTTGATCTTACAATGGGGGAGTTCAGAGCCTTGATTGCTGCAAGGCTGTCCACATATATATCAATGTTCGAAGCGCAGAAATTAAATTCCTGAATTCGCTTCGCTGCCACGTTAATGGCATATACTTCGGCCTGAAAGACTGTGCACGAATTGGGTAATCTGAGAGACATCGAAATGTCTAAGTCATCAGAGAATATACCGGAGCCAGTGCCAGTATCTGTCTTAGAACCATCAGTGAATACTGAGATTGCAAATTCCTTAAAGACGGAATTTGTTGCCCAATCTTCCCTAGATGGGATTCTGATATCGAATGTTCTATCGAAATTCATTCTCGGTACTAAATAGTCAGTCCCCTGTATACGAGCTGATCTGCCTATTACATTCAATATAGTGCCGTGACCAACGCGGCAATGCCTGAGTTCGCCCGACTCTTTGAGCCGTAGAGCGGACTTGGCGGAGATATTTCTAATAAAAATATCAAGGGGAGGGATGTCAAGCATAGTCTCCAGACTGGCTTGGGGAGTGGAACCCATTGAACCAGTAATTGAGAGACAAGCCAGTCTCTGCACCTTATTCAGAGTAGAGATATGTGTCTTCGTGCCTGCAGCCTTCCACCATACAAGAGCACCGTAGGTAAGAATGGGTCTAATAACCGCAGTATACATTCAATGGACGATATACGGTTTTAGACCCCATCTTTTCCCGAATGTCTTCTTGCATGTATAGAAAGCACACAGTGCCTTCTGCATGCGACTCTCAGCATTACGTTTCCACGAGAGCTTAGAGTCCAGAATCACGCCAAGGTATTTGGCTTCCTTCGAAAGTTCCAGAGTGATGCCATCAAGACGTGGTTTCCTGAAAGCCGGAACCTTATATTTCCTAGTGAAAAGCACTAGTTCGGTCTTTGTGGGATTTACTCCCAGACCGTTGTCCCTAGCCCATGACAATAGAACACTTAGAGCTGATTCCATGAGTTCACTAATCGTGGAGAGAAATTTACCCCTGATGAGGAGCACAACATCATCAGCGTATGCTACTGCCTTGGTGCCTCTATTCGTAAGCTCAAAAAGGACTTTATTCACAACAAGGTTCCACAAGAGTGGGGATAATACCCCTCCCTGTGGAGTGCCTCTTGTCACGACCTTCCTTGAGGTGCTCAGACCTAAGCTGGAATTGATGGCCCTGCTTTTCAGCATGTTCCCAGTCCAGTTCCTTATTCGCCGATCGACTCCCAGGTCATCCAGTGCCATAAGAATCGACGATATGTTCACATTATTGAAGGCGCCCTCTATATCCAGAAAGGAAGCCATCACGTACTCTTTCCTGTCGAGCGTTTCCTCTATCGTGCCGACCACGTCATGCAGTGCCGTTTCGACTGACCTACCCTTTAGGTAGGCATGCTGTGCCCTGCAAAAATTTGCCGGCGAGAGAATGCCCCTGACATGGACATCAACTAGTCTTTCCAGAGTTTTCAACAAAAACGATGACAGACTAATCGGCCTATAATCCTTCGCGGTACTATGGTTTATTTTTCCCGCTTTGGGGATAAATACCACTGTAACCTCTCTCCATTCCCTAGGAATATATTCTAATTCAAGACTACCCCTAAATATTCGGATCAGCCATGGCATAATGACTGATATAGACTTCTGCAGTAGCGCTGGGAAGATCCCATCTGGGCCCGGTGATTTATAGGGTTCAAAAGACGATATCGCCCACGCTACCTTTCTGTCATCAACAATAGAAGCTACTAATTCACTAAAGTGGGTTGGTGACGCCGGGAGGTTTCCAGTTACATATTCCTCGTTCGTATCGTCTCTGCAGCCCGGAAAGTGAGTGCTCATCAGTAGTTCCAGAGTCTCCTTACTGCTCTCGGTAAAGGTACCGTCAGGGTTCATGAGGAAACCGGGCGTGCCAGGATCCTTGGATAGTACCTTACGTAGCCTAGATGCATCCGTAGTGCTCTCCAAGTCTCCACAGAATTTACAGAGGTTAAAATGAAGACAATTTAAAACTTTAATTCAACAAGCTTTTTATGGTCCGAAAGCTATGTTTAATTTTTTGCTAAATTTTTAAATTTCACTGTTTGAAAATACATAATCGTTCCACAAACTTACTTACATAGCTTTAGCTATTTTTTTCCTCATCTTTAAAAAAAAGTTTCGTACAAAAAAGTTTTTCATTTCTTTAACAAAATTTCTACAATGTCACTGTTTGTCATATACGTGTGAGTGGCTCTTTTTTTAACTTTAGGGTTTCTGCTTATACTCACAGCTTTAAGATTTTTTTCTTCTTTTTGTCACAATAATGACATTTTACAAAAAAACTTTAAACATTATAATACACGCACATTTAAGTACACAAATTACCTACGAAAAACACATACACATGCTTATACTTATTATATCCTGTTTTATGAGTTTAAAACGAGTAAATGTGTATGTATAAGTTTAAGAGATAAAATGTGCCTAAGAGTTTTCATGATTTAGACAAGGAGTAGTAGAAAGTATAAAGGTGCGTGTGTGTATAGTTTATGTAGCGATATGTTTAACACAAGAATAATAAATGTTCTTAGAAAATATTACACTTTTATAGGGACTCGAAGGGAAGTGTTTAGGAAAAAAGTTTATATATAGTTTAGGGGTTGCTGTTATTAGACAGATCTTACCATAAATGTATGTGTGTGTTTATAGGTGTAAAGGAATGTATGAGTTTAAATATGATGAGAATGTATGTATATATGTAATAAGTAGTAGTAGTTAAACATTAATTTGCATACAACTAGAAACATTTTAACACATACATATATGGGCAATTATCAAAAAATTTTAACCTGGCTGAAACTGACTTAAATCCTTAATAAGTTTTGTGGTAATGCTATTTTAAACAAATTGGTTACAGATCTGAACTCACAAGACTTGAAACTAATAGAGTGCAAAATTTTAGCACAATAGGTTTCTTTTTCTAACCATGATTGTTGTTCAAAGTTCAAGAATATAGCAAAACTGATAAAAAAAAAAAAAAAAAATTTCAAAAAGTCAGTTTTTCGCAAGGCACATTCACATTTTCATATGGAGTTGCTTGGGTTACTGCGTAAACTTAGTTTTTTGTTATTTTACATAACAAAATCGGAGGAGCATTAAAAATAAATTTAATACAAGAATTTTATTGACTTTTTGAAAATTATGCAAAAATTGCACTTTTTGTTTTTTATTTTTATATAGAAAATTGCAATTTAAACAAATATTGGATATATAGATGTAAGAGTGGCGATAAATATAATTGATTGGGATCATAAATTTAAGTCAAATGTCGTTGATAATAGAAAACGGGACACTTTTGTCAAAACACATTTCGCTAAGGCACATCGTGTGGACAGCATGAAATTAACTATAATTGACATAATTAGTAGGTGTTGGTTATGCTTAATAAAAATTCGGAGGCGCATCAAAAATTTTTGAGAGATAAATATTTTATGGACCAGAAAATATTTATTTGTGTTAAAAAAGGATCACTTTATGAAATAGCATTTCTTTGTAATAAACTCTAATAAAATATATTTTCATTCAATATATGGAGAAATAACTTAGATTCGATCAAAATTTTTCACAAAATTTAAAAAAAAAAAACGCGATTTTTATTGAAAAGAAAATTTTTTAAATTTTACTAGGAAACCCTAAAATATGCTGCACTAATACTATCAAACATTGAAAATATCATAAATTTTATTTGAATAACTCAGTAGGTTTTGATATTATGTATAATTTTGACCAGAATTGTACATAAACTTCTAGTTTGTAAAAATTTGTATATGTTCGACTTTAAACCGCCATAACTTTCGCGCTCCTCACATGAAATGATTAACGCGAACTGATTCTACATGTATTCGAGTCACTTTATATGCATTTCCATACATAATACATTAATGTGCCATCAAAAAAAAAAAATTAATATTTTTTTGAAGGGCTAAAATCAAAAATTTTTGATAATTGCCCATATGTATATATGAATGTATGTGGTACTTGTCTGTATTTATATGTTAACGCTAAGTACATATTTACATTAAATAACGAGGTAGGTTTTAAAAGTTTATTTGTTTAAAGTAAAATGTTTACTGAATATTTTGAACATTTGGTTAATGTTTTAAATAACCCTCGTATTATAGCATTATATATTTATATATATATATTTTAGTTCAGTTATAAAACTACACAAGCATCAGTAGATTTTCTAAAGAAACTTTAAAAACTTTTTGTCTTTTTCCTATATTTCTTATGCTTAAAAAAAAAGAAACTTAAATTGAGCCAACTTATAGCAGAGAAAACTATAAAGTTTTGAGTAATAGTTAGAGTATACATATATTTTTTTGTAAAATTTTAAAGACGAATTGGCTTTTATGTGATGGCAGTAAATAAAAAAAAGAAGAAAAAACAAAAAAAGGTTTTCATGTTAATTTACCAAAATTACCAAAATTTTCAAGGTAAATATAAAGTTTAGCTTTTTACATGTGTCTGTGTATTTACAGATTTTTATTATTTTAGTTAAAGGTAAATAAATCTTTATACTGATATTTATAAATGAAAAGTATATATTTATTTTATAAAGCAATATTAGAATTCTCTAATATATTTCGTGGTTTCCCAGAATTTTACTTTTATCTTGTAAAAATCTTTAGTAAGTTAGTTAGAATAAATGTTGAAAATTTCTAATGGAATTTAGTTTTAATTAAGTAACTGTAAAAGATAGAGATAAAAAAAACTTGTTAAAAGCAAGTGAAAACTAGGAAAGGGTAAAAAACACTTTATTAGCTTAAGAATATTTAAAATGTAAATATAGTAAATAATATATTAATACGAATATTATGATTTAAAAAAAAAATTGAAACTAAACATTAAAACAGTTATGAGAATAGTGGAATATATGTTACGTTCTTTGTATTTAAATGCTGGAGATACATTTTACCATAGCCTATAGGCTAATGTTGTGAAATGGAATTTGAATCTTATTTAATTATTTTTAAAAAATGTAAACACAGTTTTAGTATTAGACTTTTAATTGAATAAAAAATTTCCAAAATTTTTTGTCCTGTATTTTTTTTTTTAAATACAACTATATTTGTCATCTATTTCCCACAGCTATAAATCTTTGTTTCAACTATCAATATTGCCACAATTCTAATTAAAAATGAACTTTAGTTTATGTTAACAAAATATTTAGTTTTATATTTTCTAAAATATATGTGTTCAATAGGGAGTATATTTTATACAATTGGGGTATTCACACGGTGTGCTATCAAGTCTTATTGTCATAAAATACTAAAGTTTTATGATAGTTTTAAAAAATTTTTGTTGTGCTTCAAAGAAAAAAGTCCTAATATAATAAGACCTTTTATGATGTGTTTACTGTTTTGTCTTAACTAAACGGTGTAAATCTAAGTCGAAAGGGAAAAACTCTTCGTCGAGCCGGTGGTAATATTTAGAAGTTACCGCCATTGAATATTCGCAATATATACGTAAACATGCTATAAATTTGTGCATAGTTCTATAACTTCAAGATTAATTACATTTTATTAATTTATTTATAAAAGTTATTAACTTTTATAAAGTTAAATAAAAAAAAATGAGACATTTAAAAAATAAAAGGAAGAAAATTTTGTTTGTATACTTTAGCTGACTAGCAGCCACCGAACGTATTTAAAATAACCGCCGTCAGAAAATATTGCCGGCTTAGTCATCGACAACAGCTGATTATGTTTATGTTTTTTAACAATTTCTTTTGTGCCAAAAAATATTTTATAATTTTTATAAAAATGTATTTTTTAGAAGATTCAGGTAATTTTAATTTTATCTTATTTACTGGAATCAGCCATAACAACGTCCAATATGTATTTTTTGCACAAACCGGTTATTATTTCAGATTTTTGACTTATTTTTGGCATTTTCATTAAAAATATTTGTAATTTTTTATAATTGTATTTTTCATTTATCAGCTGACTCAAATTTGAAATTATTATGAGGGTTTCTCACAGCAGTCATATTCTTTCGTGTTATTATTTTATGATATATGACTTTATGACGACCGTGTGAATACCCCAAATATATTTTCGGTATTTACATACATATATTTCTATATAACAAGAGTTTAACATAGTGCAAAGTTTTTAACAATTTGTTGTTATTTGTATAAAAAAAAACAAAAAATCAAAAATTGAATATATGTAAGTATATAAAAAAAAACTTTAATAATAAATCAAAACTACAGAATGATACTAAAAAAGCATTATCAGGCTACAGCATTGTAATAATGTTCAAAATATTTTTAGATTTAATTTTAAAAACATTTGAGATAAAGAATGATTTTTGGATAGAATAAGCAATATATTTAAAGTAAGGAGTGAGATCGAAAAATTCTTAACATACATTTTGCCTCATAACTTTTTTCGGAATCAATATTAAAAATTTTTTTTGATCTAGTTATCATGGAAAAATACTTTAGTTATTATTTTTAATAACAACCATGTTAATTTGTTCTTAATTTCATCAAAATAAGTGACGGAAAAGATTTACGTCCTACAAGTTATTAAAAAATTTAAAATAATCCAAATAGGTCTTACAAATAATTGGCCACAGAATTAAATGTCATCCGTAAAACCGTTTCTAATGTTATTAAACAGTATCAGGAGAATTTGACTATTGATGTGAAACCTAGTTCGGTAAGAAAAAAGGAGCACATGATATTGGGAAGGCGAGAAAATTTAAGGCATATTGAAAGAAACTCCAAACACATCTGGTAGAACATCAGCTCAGTTTTCTCAGTGCTTCGACTATTTGGTGCGAAAATTTAAAGCTAATGGCATTGCAAAAAAGACTTCTTCTTTTCTTAAGAAAGCACAACGTGTTCACATATTTTTTGGAACCATTTGGTATCATGTCACTACGGTAAGAAAGTTCTGGAGTGGTACCAAATCAATAACATAGTTTTAGTGCCAAGAGAGGTCAATTTTCAAAATTGTCCATAGCTTAGACCAGTGGAGAGATATTGAGCTCTTGTGAAAAGTGAATTCAAGAGCACAAAAAAGGTGTCCCAAAATACCGAAGATTTTAACAGAAGATGTGCACACTGTTCCAAAAAAGTGACTGAAGCAACTATCAAATCTCCAAAGAAAGGGTTTTCAAAAATGGTCCATAATTTTATAATTAGAGGTTAGAACCATAAAAATTATATATTTCTGTGATCTGTGCTAAATTATCAAATGATTAAAAAAAAATAATGAGAACTCTAAGATCAACCGTTTCCAAGTTATTGAATATTATCTATGTTAAGAATTTTTCGATCTCACTCCTGAATTCCTCAATAAAGGTGTTTTGTATAAAAATTTGTCAAAAAACTTATATTTTTTGGCTTGCGTTTATTTCGGAGAATAGTGCAAGTTGCATATTTTATAAATAATTTTCTCAATTTTGTATTGGCAGTTGACAAGTGTAGAGTGTTACAATGAGTACTGAAGTAAACAAAATTGTAGAAACAGTTTCCAAATCTGATCGTAACTATTTTGAAAGGTTGACAGAGGAAATTGCCAATGATATAGAAAACGAAATTGAGAATGAGGTTCATTGAAATGAAGATGATAACACAGAAGATGAAGCTTCTGATATTGAGGAAGAATTAGAAGTTGATAATGAAATTGAAGATTCATCAGAAAGTGAAGAAGATAATGAGGAACAACTAAGGAGTGAGATCGAAAAATTCTTAACATACATTTTGCCTCATAACTTTTTTCGGAATCAATATTCAAAATTTTTTTTGATCTAGTTATCATGGAAAAATACTTTAGTTATTATTTTTAATAACAACCATGTTAATTTGTCCTTATTTTCATCAAAATAAGTGACGAAAAAGATTTACGTCCTACAAGTTATTAAAAAATTTCACAAAATCCAAATAGGTCTTACAAATAATTGGCCACAGAATTAAATGTCATCCGTAAAACCGTTTCTAATGTTATTAAACAGTATCAGGAGAATTTGACTATTGATGTGAAACCTTGTTCGGTAAGAAAAAAGGACCACATGATATTGGGAAGGCCAGAAAATTGAAGCCATATTGAAAGGAACTCCAAACACATCTGGTAGAAAATCAGCTCAGTTTTCTCAGTGCTTCGACTATTTGGTGCGAAAATTTAAAGCTAATGGGAAAGTTGATAACATATAAAGTTCAAAAAATTCCAAACTGGAATTCTGCAAAAAAAAAATTACAAGCCAAAAATAGGACTCGGAATTTAAAACCAAATGTCATACAAAAATACTCAAGCTGTATAATTGACGAAGAAACGTAGGTGCTGGCAGAATCTTCGCAGCTTGTGTCTCAAACATTTTTATTGCTAATGCTCGAAACAATGTTGGAGATAAGTTTAAGACCCAAAAGCAGCAAAAATTTCTTACAAAATTCATGGTATGACAAGCTTTTTGCAGTTGCGGCAAAACAGGAAAGTCATTTGATACATTCGGATTTATAAATACCAAAATATGCATAAAGGAATATTTGCAAAAAAGACTTTTTCTTTTCTTAAGAAAGCACAACGTGTTCACATATTTTTGGACCCATTTGGTATTATGTCACTACGTTAAGAAAGCTCTGGAGTGGTACCAAATCAATAACATAGTTTTAGTACCAAGAGAGGTCAATTTTCAAAATTGTCCATAGCTTAGACCAGTGGAGAGATATTGAGCTCTTGTGAAAAGTAAATTCAAGAGCACAAAAAAAGTTTCTCAAAATACCGAAGATTTTAACAGAAGATGTGCACACTGTTCCAAAAAAATGACTGAAGCAACTATCAAATCTCCAAAGAAGGGGTTTTCAAAAATGGTCCACAATTTTATAATTAGTGGTTAGAACCATAAAAATTATATATTTCTGTGATCTGTGCTAAATTATCAAACCGTTTCCAAGTTATTGAATATTATGTATGTTAAGAATTTTTCGATCTCACTCCTTAGTACTTATTTCTTTGTTTTAACCCTTAAGTGAACACCAGGTCTTGGCCAGGCATTTTTGAGTTTTTTTTTAATTTTTTACATAGATAGCATAGACATAGCCTCCTAATTTTTTATGAATTCCTCAATAAAGGAGTTTTGTATAAAAATTTTTCAAAAAACTTATATTTTTTTGCTTGCGTTTATTTCGGAGAATAGTGCAAGTTGTATATTTTATAAATAATTTTCTCAGTTTTGTATTGGCAGTTCACAAGTGTAGAGTGTTACCATGAGTACTGAAGTAAACAAAATTTTAGAAACAGTTTCCAAATCTGATCCTAACTATTTCGAATGGTTGGCAGAGGAAATTGCCAATGATATAGAAAACGAAATTGAGAATGAGGTTCATTGAAATGAAGATGATAACACAGAAGATGAAGCTTCTGATATTGAGGAAGAATTAGAAGTTGATAATGAAATTGAAGATTCATCAGAAAGTGAAGAAGATAATGAGGAACAACTAGGTAATCAAGAAAACTCCAATTCAAGTAGTTTTTTCTACACAAAGGATGGAACAAGGTGGTCTAAAACGCCACCAGCATCCAGAAGATTTATGTCTCATTATGTTTTGAAATGTACTGGAGGGCCAACTACTGACGATGTTTTTGAGCTAGAGATATTCAAACGATTTTTTTCAAATAACAAAAGAAATTATAGTGTGTGAAACAAATAAACATGCTAAAAAAGTTTATGATTTATCAAACAAAAATAATACGGATAAAAAGCAAATTTGAACACCAATGACTGTAGAAGAACTAGAAGGTTTCGTAGGAATATTGATTTGTGCTAGAGCGACCCACATCAACACCCAGGCTATCTCGGAGCTCTGGGTGGAAAATATTACAGTCGATAAGCAACTTTTTCCGTTCAGGGGGAGAACGAAGTTCACCCAGTATATTCTTTCGAAACCAGCTAAATATGGCATCAAAATATGGTGGGCATGTGACGTAAAAACTCATTTCCCATTAAAAGGTAATATATATACTGACAGAGAGCAGGGCCCAATTCGAGCAGAAAAACAGGGAGAAAACGAGCTTATGCGCCTTGCAATGCGCTACAAAGTTTCGGGTAGTACAATCGTTGCTGATAATTTTTTTACGACTCTTGATTTATGTAAGCGACTAATGGTTATTGGTCTTGGTTTTGTTGGCACCCTCAGAAGCAACAAGCGATGCGTTCCACTAGAAATGAAAAAACATCCAAAACTGGAAGTATTTTCTAATGAATTTTGTTCCATGACAACATTGCAATATGCTCTTACGTTCCGAAGAAAAATAAGACCGTTATAATCTTATCAACAGTTCACTATGATACATCTGTCGCTGGCATAAATAAAAAACCGGAGGCAAACATGCACTATAATAAAATCAAAACAGGTGTAGATGTTATGGACCAAATGTTTGTCAAATATACAACCAAACGAAGAACAAATCGATGGACATTGGTACTTTTTTACAACATGATTGACCTAATGGCTTTAGCTTCATACATAATTTATGATATGTCTGTGAAGAAGAAAGAAGGTGCCGGAAGAAAATATTTATTTCGACTTTCGGAACAGCTTTTTTACCCTTGCGTTGAAGAACGAAGTCAGAACAAAAAAGTTACGGCAAATTTCGTTAGTAGATCGGGAATAGAAGCTTTTTTAAATAAAACTATTCAAGTAGTAAGAATCAAAACAAATTATTTAGAATACATAAAAATTGTACATCTATTACAGGAACCTAAAGATATTTTGAGTCAAGAAAGCGGCACTGAGGTGTTGAAAAACAAATCAAAGTGCTCTATTTGTAAAGATGTTGACATCGTAAAACATAACACTAGACTCTTCTGCAAATTTTGTAAAAATCCTGTTTGTCTTCAACATTCTAAATTTAATTATACATGCTTTAAATGCAACCAAAAAAGTATAATTTTATAAATATTTGCTCCATTTTAAAGTTTGAAAGACAGATTTTTTTTATTTTTTAACTTGTTTACCTTTGTTTTTTTTTTTTTTAATTGGGATACTTTTGAAGTAGGAATAAAAAATTTTGGTAATTTCAAAAACCAACAAATATATTTTATTAAATTATATGCAGTAGCAATTAAAGTCCATACAAAATACAAGAAGTCCAAGCCAAGCCATGGGGTTCGTTAATGTAATATCATTTTGGTGTTTGCTTAAGGGTTAAAAGGTCACAAATAAGTTGAACTCTTCATTACATAGTGCACAGAAAAGTGGCCTCAATAATTCCAACGCAAAATGAAAACGCACCAGTAGTCTAGCAAAATACTTAAAGCGTATTTCAAAGTTAGTTCGAAATTCAGTTTTAAGACCTCTTGAAGTTCGAATAAAATACATTTAAATAATTTAATCCAAATGTTATTATATGTCACAACCATTTTACGCCCATTTTTGTCATAATATTGTTTACCTTATTTAACTAGAACATATGTTTAAATACTAATCCGATTAAAATGAAAATCGCATGCATATGTATATCCTTGAAGCCACGCCCACCTGTCTCCTTTCTGAATTTGAAACATGTAACAGCGAAAAGAAAATTTCGGTTCATAATTAAAATAAAAATTTAAAATATGAAGTTCTTTTTTAATTCCCTTGATATTAATCTTTGCTTTTTTTCAAGCTAATTAACCAGATAACACAAATTTTGATAGAAACCAAGGCATATTAAGTTAGTGTTGAAAGCACAGTTGACTTTTTAATTCTACAACTAGTTCCAGAACACAAGAAAATAGCCTGTACTTGTTCTACTTTGGCGTTACGATCAATGATTTCTGTATGAAATTGTCACCTTCAGAACTAGTTCTGTGGAAGTGTTAGCTAGCCAGTACCCATTCTATGGTACGGTTCTAGAACAAGTTAACTGATTTTTGTTCGAAATTGTAACGTTCAGAACTATTTTCATAGAAGCGTTAGAGAACGGTTCCAGAACCAGTTTTTTTATTTTTTATTCTAATGGGCTATTTTATAAACGCCACTTTTGAAATCAATTTAATTTTGTAAATACTCTTTTTTTAATTTTTTATAAGTTTTTTAAACAGTTCTAGGAAGTCATTCGAGAACCAGTAATTTGTTCTCTGAAGTGATGTAGAAGTCATACAGAATTAGTTCTTAAGCACTAGTTCTCTAAAACATTCCTTAAAATGAATTTAGAATCGTAATAAGCTTCTACTCCATTAGTGTCAGAATTGATTGTGATACCACTAGTTCTGAGGATGTTATTAAAGAATCTGAAGAAGTTCTGATTACAGCAGTTCTAGAACTAATGATTTTAGAATATGTTCTAAAATTTTTCTAGGAATAATGAATTCCGCAATTATTTTATATTTATAACAATTTAATAGTTATTGTAGTAGATTTGAGCTTAAGTACTTCAAAAGTTAATTTAGTTAGATAAACCAATGTGTGTTTTTTTAAATAATTTAATCGAGACAACCGAATTTTATTACCACGAATCGGATTCGGTTCGAGAAATATTTTAATATTTCTACTACAATGGTGCTAAATGTTAAAAGCCCCAAAAATAAGAAATAATATACTTTTTGAGATGATTCCATTAATATCATTTATTAAAATTTTCTAGATATGAATATACGTAGATAGTTATCGTCAATCTGTTGAAAAATTAATGATATGGATGATCTAAATTTCAGCCATGACAATCAACACCCCTCCGTAATTAATTATTAAAGGATATTTTGTAAGTATTATCAAGAGCATTTTTAAATTCGTTCACTTATTGTCATATATTTACAAATTTTGTTACCAGCAACATTTTTTCCGAATTTATTCAGGAAAACCGTATGTGAAATGTATTTAAATTTGTGTTTTATCTGTTACCAACTAAAGCCCTGCAAACTGTGTCTTATAAGGCATTTCAAGCCACTTGATATTTTTCAAGTGCTGTTATCAGTGTGTGTGCGGAGCAATAAATACTGTTCTGCAGGCACTTAAAACCATACAAATACTGCGTGTGTGCTTCAACTTTATGAACAAATCATGAGTGTGTTATGATAGCGACCAAACAAGACATGAGAGTGCGACGCTAAAAAAATACAAGCCTTTTTTTTGACCACTTGATTGTTTCAATAAGAAAAAAATTAAAGATTTTTTCTGTTTTCTTTGCATGTTTTTCTAAAAAAAAAATATATATGTATGTGTGCGATCATTACTGTGACAAAGAAAACCCAACAATAAAATGTAGACATAAATATATATGTGTGTATGCAAGAACATTTATAAACAACCCCTTTTCACACATTTTTTGCTACACACAGCAACTACGTATTACAAAAAACAAACAAATCATCAAGACCACTTGAATGCTTTAAATCATTTCTCAACGTCTTGTATGATTTGCTTTTTTTTGCCACACCACTTGCACCACTTGTTTACGATAAATGATTTGAACGCACGGATTTGCAGTCGCTCATACACAGTACACACTTGCTTTGCTTCGGGCAGCGAACAGTACGAACAGTATTTATTGTTGTTTTTGCACATGTTGGCTATGAAACACACACTTGAAATTCAAGTGTATTTGCTTTTCAAATCATCTTGCGCAGGAGACTATTACCAACATACAAATATTATTTTCATAGTAAAAAACATAATATTTGCGAAAAAAAAAAAATTAACTTTTTTAATTGAGCCAACCTAATATTTATATCTATAATTTGTGGTATATTACTCTTGTTGGAACCGAATTGCCTTTTGTAGTGCAGTTGTAACTACGGTATATTCACTATTCCCAATCGAATTATAAAATAGTACGTGCAACCGACAAAATTCGATTGTCGAAGATTTCGGTAGTCTCAACGAATCCGTTTTTTCTGTGCAAGACATACATGATCTTATAACAAATACATATGGTCATATATTTGACATTTAAGGGAAATGTAAAGGAAACTTTAACTTATAAAATTTAAAAAGAAATAAATATATTTCGTGAGTGAAGTAAAAATTTAAAATAGAAACATTAAATATTGAATGGCACGATTTTATACTTTTTTGTACCCACCATAAAAAAATGGTATAAAGTATATATTTTCTGGGTCCTGGTTAGATCGATCTAGCTATGTCCGCCCGTCTGTCCGTCTGTCCGTCTGTTGAAAGCAGGATAGGGCTCGAACGGAACAACGTAGGGCTCAAATATTTATCTTATATAAGGTTTATTTAGGATTGAAAATGGGCAAAATCGGTTAACAAAGAAAAAAGTTATGGGCTAAATAATAGAAGCACAGGGTGTCCGTTGTAGCTTCATCTGCTGATATCTCTTTAACAAAAGCATGTACGACAACGAAATTTTGTACGGATAGTTCGAGGGTCGATATAAACTTGGAAACCAAAAATGGGCATGATTAGCCCATTTTACCGCCCACCTCCCATATAAGATGTAATGTCAGCGAAATTTTGTACAAATGGTTCAAAAGTCAATGTAAACTCGGAAACAAAAAATGGGTGTGTTCCGCCTACTTTACCGCCCACCTTCCATATAACGTAAAATTTGAAAAAGATGATGGTGGGTATATAGATTTGGCCTGGCCGAATATAACATTCTCGCTTGTTTTTTTTTAAGCTAAGGAACCAAAAAATATGAATCTTGATAGAATTCTTAATCTGGAACTCATTGTTTTTTCTTGATTTAAATAAATTTGTACTGAATGGTTTAATACACAGAAAATACAGGTTCGTTATGGCAACCGAATTTTTTGCCAATCGAATTTGGTCGGTTCTACATACAATCTGTTAATTCGATTGCAATAACTGAATTGATATGGTACATACAACCGTTTAATGAAAAATTCGGTTAAAAGCTTTGGTTCATATTGTGAATTAATATAAACCAAACTATTTGACATTAATAATTTATTTTATTTAAATAAAAAAAAAAAACAATATACAAACATAAATTATATAATTTTAAGTAAATATGTACATGAAGCTAAAATTGAATTTGATTTACTTTCTATCAGTTGTGAACACCAACATTATATATCCTAGTTAAATTTTTCTTTATTAATAAATTAAAGTATTGATTTAAGTGACTGAATAGTTATTGTTTATTATTAAATAAGTTTTAAATAATATATCAATTGCAACAACAACTATTTTCAATATGGAAAACTATATATCTTAGCTTCTTTTACCGAATTAATTAAACAAAATTATTAAACAAGTAAATCAGTTCCATTATCTAATTTTTTATCATAGAAAACTTAATTTGTTTATAATTATGATACTACTATTCAACACATGGAATATAGCTTGGGTTTATATTATTTTAGTAAAAGTAATGGAAACTTGGATCATTTTATTACAAATCTAGAATTATAATCGATTTTTAACTGATCTTTTTTCTGTGTGTAATAGGACTATAGTAAATTCGTAGTCAAAAGGCCAGGAGACTATTTAAAAAAGGTGTATTCTAGGGACCTTGTACGAAATTTCTTGTAAACTGTCTTTTTTTTTTTTTTTTTTTTTCTTAACCCTAGAACGATATTTTTTATACGTTAATACTAATGATACGTAAATTTTACGTACACATGGATAGTCCTCTAAAACACTTTATTTGTTGTTGTTACATCGGTGCATTTTTATTATTTATTTGCCTTCAAAAAGGATTAAAGCTAAAAGATACATTTAATAAAGAACAAAACATTAAAAAATCCCTCCAAATTTCATAAAGATTTTATTTATGAAGTCATGATAAATTATGATCTTGTGCTCAGCAGCGACTTGAGATATTTTTTAAATATGATAATATGTTCTAACCTTCTGTTTTTAACACATTTTTCCCTCCTTTTTCTAAAAAATTCTTAGTATAACGGTAATCTCGCCAGCCCATATAATTTTTTGTCGATTATGACACAGATTTCATTGAAAAGTTAGAATTGACTTCTTCATCTATTAAATTAAGATTTTTCGGCGAATATTTCAACATTTACCCCTTCCATTTCAAATCACATTTCCATTTTTATATTTAAATTTATACTGTTAATACTAACTTTTTTTGCATTTGCATTCAGAACATGTAAACATCTAAAAATGTATTATTTTCTTTTTAAAATATATTTAAAAACGCCTATAAAAAGAACTTGAGGAATTTCATACACTTAGGTTTCCATGCATGAGAGTAATAAGGATTTGAAAAAAATGTATACGTAAAATGTACGTACATTAGTATTGCAGGGTTAAAGATGTTTAATATATATTTTTTTAAAGTTAAATTGTACCCTATTGCTGTGTAATTTTTTTTAATTCCAGTTTAAAAATTTGTGTGTGTATATTACAAATTATGTGCTGATTTACTTAGCAATACTTAACATTTTTTCTCCTTTCGGATTTTCGAATTTGATATCAAATTTATAATTTTATTTTTTTTTTTTTCTATGAAAGCGATAAGATTTTTTAGAAGAATTTTTTTAATTAAGAAATTATGTATTTTTATTTATTATTATTTCAAGATCTTTGAAGTTATTAAACTTTTTTTTAAATTTTTTTATAATCTCTAGAATAAAATATTTTAATTCTTGCTTACTTTTGGTATATATAACTCATTGAATATAAAGTCGAAAAAATTGTAAAGTATCAATACAATTTAATATGAAATGTCATTTTCCAGAACAAAAATATCATTAAAAACTCCAAGATCCATATTCTAGTACACAGTAATATACAGTTTTAAAATTTAAAATAATGTAATTGTTGCCTATTAATTAAAATATTTACTATTCTACACAAATTAATATAGAGTACCTTTAAAAACTGTATTTTGTTTGATTTATCAAATATTTAGAAAAATAATCACATATTTTTTTATTTCCTATTTTCATATTTTAGTTGGGTCTGCCAAAAACTACAGAAAAAAAAATTAAAGTTTACCCATAAAAATAAATATTCTACAATTCTAATTGCATTTTTTTAAACGTGCTACTGCTGCTTTTGTTGATTTTGTTTAAAATTGTGTTTCTGGCAAAACTTTCGTTAAATTTTCACTAGATTTTTTATAGAGCTCTTAGTTTTTTTAGGTTTAAACTTCTTGTTCCATTTTTTTAAAAACTTTTTTTTTTCTACACTCAATATTTTATTTGCTTAAACGTCCGTTCATTGGCAGTGTTTGTCTCTGGGTAAATACTGGAATATTTGTTTCTAATCAACAACTATAGATTTATTATTATTTTTTTTTTAGTATACTACTCTAAAATTTTATTTTTAATGTTTTTTTATTGTTGTTTATAGTTGCTTTTTGTTTTATTTATTATGTTGCCTAGTTTTAGGGGAAATATGACTTTTTCTATACATATTTATTGTGTTTAGGGAATGAAATTTATTTTTTTTTCTTGTTGTAGTGGTGGTTCTTGTTGTTATTCACACGATTTATATTTATGAACTGAAATGATTTTGATTGGATTTTTAGTAGTTTGTTTATAGGAATTTTTAGTTCATAAATTATTTGCGAGTTTTAATTATTATGCTTTTATTTTTTAGTTTTTTTTTTCAGAAATTTATGCATTTTCAATGCAGTTTATTGAATGGGTCATATTAAAAATATTGAAAGCATTAAAGTGGTTTTTTGAGTGTTTAATAATAAAAAAAGAACTTAAACTATAAATGCTATGGTTTTAAATTTACATAAAATTTTATATGAAAAAAATATATATTTTGCTCTTTACAGAGTTTAATAGCAATGAAATAGTAACACAATTATTGAATAAAAGAAAATGGACAAAATGTAGGGTAATATTCAAGAAAAAGCTGCGAACTCATTAAAAGCTAAATTATAATTCGCTGAAAGAAACAATATGGTTCTGGTGGCCATAATTTAAGAGCAATATACAATGATTGTAATATATAATTAAAGTTAAAAGTTAGTATATTTGTACATAATTATTATTATGATTCCATTTTATAATTTTTTCGTCATTTAATGATTCGATTTAATAATATTAAAACCTTTTTTATAATATTACTTCCGATTTTATCATATGTTTATCATTTGATTTTATTATATAATATAATAAACTAACTTTATCATATTATAGTATGCTATCATAATATTATTGAATTATATCATATTATAATTACAATTCATATTATAATTCCATTGTAATATATTCTGATACCATTTTGTCATGTTTTTATTCTATGTAATCATATTATAATTTCATTTGTGGCATATTTATCATACTGAATATAAACATTGTCCATTTATATTTATTCACTAAGTTTGTGAAAAGGATAAGTATTTTTCCACTATGTTTATGAAAAAGATTAGTTTTATTTTTATTTTTTTTACATTTTATTGTCATGGGGATAATAATATTAATATGATTTAAAAACAGAATATGGTTTAAGAACAAGAAGAAGGCTGCAAATATTTAATGGTTGTAGAAGTAGTTGATGATATTTTTCATATTAAAAAAATATAATTTTTGTAGTCAACCGTATTAAAATTTTTAATGAGTGTAAATATAAATGATAAAATTTAAACAAAGACATTATTATCATGAACACAAAGTTATTAAAATTCAAAAAAATTTACAATGGGAACATAATATAGTTGTAGTGATAATGCTGCTATCATGTTTTTTCTCTAGGTGCACAGAGGAATATATAAATATACCGGTTATATTAAATAATTTTTATCATAAATCTTTGCATAATACAAGATAAAGAGAAAAACGAAGCTGATAAATCATCAACGGTTGGGATCAAATTGTCAACTTAGGTTGTTGCTTTTTAAATATTTGAGGTATTGAATACATTATGTTATTTAATAATTCGAAAACGATGTGATGACAAGTTGGTGCTAATGCAATCGCTTTTTTAATATTTGTTAACCACACAGAATCGAACACATATTATGGGTGACATAAATAGTATCCGCGGTTTTTTGTCAACGCGAGTTTGAAATAATTTCACATTTCACTTTAAATTTTGTATAAACTTATACCGATTTAAAAATTAGTGAAAAATCTGACGCTTTTTAACCATAAAAATCTAAAAACTGCGGCAAAAGCATGCCGAAAAAGTGTACAGCCAAAATGCTGTGAGTAAACGCCGGAAACAGGAGTGGTTGGCTCGATTTCGTTCCGAAAATTTTACTGTGAAAGATGCATATCGCTGCCACACAGTCTGAGTAGTGGATGACATTTGCATCTTGTGGAGCAACACCGGCACACAACCTGCCAGGATATAGCAGAGAAACTAAAAATCTACTACATGACTGTTTGGAATCATTTGAAAAAGGCTGGCCACTCCCAGAAGCTCGATGTTTGGGTGTCACATGAATAATTTTAATTTTACCGCAAAGAAATTTTATTGACCGAATTGCTATCAAACAAACGCTACTGAAAAGTAATGAAATTGAACCATTTTGGAAGCAGATGAAAAATAGGTTCATTACGAGATTATTAAGCGAAAACAAATCATGGTCAAAGGGTGGCAACCGTCCATAAATGACTTCAAAGCCTAGTATGACGTCAAAAAAGGTTATGTTGAGTATTTGGTGGAAGGAAATTATCCATTACGAACTACTATAACCAGACGTAACGTTCAATTCTGTATTCTACCAACTCAACCATTTGAAAGAAGCAATCAAGAAAGCGTTACCAGAATTGGCCGAAAATTTACTACACTTGGCAGGGAAGTTTTCGTAGGGAGCATACGTATAGTTCGAACCTTGCGCCGTCTGACTACTATTGGCCAATCGAAGAGCCATTGAAAATCCAGTTTTTCGCCGATAAACCCCAGAAGTTCTGCAGTGATGGAAAAGCTATTTGTTTTATCTATACAAGAGGTTTTAGATAATAAAAAAACCGCATACTTATTATATAACCTAATATTTTAATTCCATTTTAGTTATAATCATTTAAATTATTATAATTCTAAATTAGCATTAATTCTAGATTTTTTATAATACTCTATTAAATTCTTTGTAAAAAATATATTAATTTGAGTTGTTAAAAATTAAAATTAGTTCTTGAGTTGACGTTTTTATGATGACTATTTTTCAATTTAAAACTTGCAATTTATTTCTGACTAATTTGCTGTAAATTCTATTTTTAAATTCTAATTTACATTTATCCTTCAATGACATTTAACATTTTTTTTTCTCTTAATTCAGTTCTAAAAATATTTTTTGCATTTTGTTAATTCGCTTTTATACAAATATTTACCTGACCTTTCAAACTAAGTGTAAGTACTTTAACAACATGTTGCGTGTTTGACCTTTTTCTTTACAATATTCATTGTTAATTTCCTTATGGATGTGTGTAATTTTTGTATGCTAATGACCAAACAAATAATAATTATTTTTATTAATATATATCATGACATTAAAGGGTGTTATTAAAAAAACTTTCTAATCTAAACTAATTTGCATTTTATGCTGAGTAAGTAGTAGTTAAAGGGATTTAAAATAGAACTAGTAATAAGTCAACCTTTAAATGATTTAAAATTACAAATAAATGAAAAAAAGGTCAAAGGTTATATAAGGTATTTTCTATGATCTTTTTATATATATAGTTCATTTAAATTTGTTTTAAACAAGTTAAATTAATATCAGAATAGTAATTTAAAAGATTAATATTATTAGCAAAAAATTTTAAGGATTTGTCTTACAGTTTATTGTCTGATCTTCTTAATATTTGACTCATTTAATTCTTATGGAAGATTGTATTTTTGCTGCTTAATTTTTGGAAATATTCTTTTCACGATTTGCATAAAACTACTTAAAACGCATTTAATTACACATGCATACAAAATGTTGTAATTCGTTTTGCATTCAACCGCACTAAATAGTATTAAAACCAAAAGAAGTAAAAGAAAAAGAGAAAACCAACCACCAGAACAAAAATCAACAAAAATCCGCCATAATATTATTAAAAAAAAAAAAAACAGAATATGAATATGAAAAAGTATAATAAAAATGGTTTAAGCTCGTTTATAACTAAAATAATGTTGGCGCTGATGAGAAAGAAGACGATGTTGATAGCGATGTCTATGATGGTCCTGCTGGTATGTTGCAATGATTGTGTAACTAAAGGAAGCAAAACGTTTTATATAATAGCAGGGTTTTAAAATCGGATGATTGTTTTTCAACATTCCATTCCATACCAACCATGTAGCTTGTTTGTTTAGCTGGTTGTTGGTTCAGGTCTGGTCTGGTTGTTGGTTTAAATCATCACCAGCCAACTTATTTTTATGTTTCCTTCCAAATGCACACACACAAAAATAAAAAAATAAAATTAAGAAAACAGCAACAAAAACAACAACGATTTTTATTAGTGGCAACAACATTTTAAATGCTAACAAGTCACAGCAACTTAATGCCATAAAGCTGCTATAATTTTTCGTATACTTTTACTTAACTTTAACCAGAGAAAGAGAGAGAGAGGAGTGGTAAAAAGCGTATGAGTGAAAATATTTATTTTTCTTTAGAGTCTTGGTTTAAACCGTTTTTTGTTTTAATACCAGGATCTGATAGTCACAAGTTATGAAATAAATTCGATGATTAAGGGTGCTCCAACAAAAATATTGAGATTTAAAATTAGCACAAATATACTCACATTTAAAAACATTTTTAAATTAAAAAGAGCTTTAGCTTTAGTGAAATATGTACCAATTTGTTTTTCAAGCTCTTTTAAATTTTTAACTATATTTATTTTTCCTTTGATTGGATTTAGCTAATATTCGAAACCAAACTGCTTAATTATATACATAAATGTTATAAATATGAGGTTGATTTCTACAGACTTTATTTCTTATTTTTTTTAAATTTTCTCTAAAATGTTTGGGAAAGATATTTTTTTTTTTTTTTGGTATAAATAAAATTCTTTTAATTTTTTCTATTAACTTTGTTTACCCTAAATCCATATTCAATGTTGTTGCCTTAATTTTTTTTTTTTTTTTTTTTGACATTTATTGTTGGTTGTTGTTTGTTTGGAGAAGTGGGTGGTGTCTGGTTATATGTGTGTGGGCCCAAAATTGAGAGTTTAACAAAAGGGTTGTTAAAAGAAAATAACTTATGCAAATCAATTTACATATGCAATTAAATGGCGCGCCAATGTATGCATAAACACAACATACATACATACATAACGAACCTATACAAACACACATACTAATAAAAAGTCTACACATACTCACACGCAAACTTATACCACATTCAAATTTGCATACAGAGAGTAAAGTATTTAATAAAATCAACTAGAGTTGCCATAGTTATAATTAAATAATTAAATCTAAGGTTATGTAGTATTTAAAACAGTTGGAACTGTGATAATATTTCACAATTTTTATTTTGCAAATATCAATCCTTTAATTTAGAGCCAAATAAAACGAGAGCGAGTTCTATATTCGGCTTTTATACCCTTCATTACTTTACCGACAAATAATTAAATATGCGCCCTAAAGTATGCTTTCATATTTTAACATTTATACTAATCAAAATTTTTAAAATTTTTTTAGTTTATTGTTGTTTTTCATTACTCATAAAAAATAACAATACGCAAAGTTGTCCTTGTTGTTCGATTTAAAAAAATCGAAATTTTAAAAAAATATTTATGACCAATCTGTTTAAGAACGAAAAACATTGCTTATATAGGAGCTTCAAAAAATCGAAAAACGCGTTTTGGTCGATATCTCGTATACTAATGGACCGTTATTTTTTGAGAAAAAATTTTTGAAAAAAAGATTTCAAATTTTTCGTGCAAGAACAAAGACGCTAGCTTGTATAGGAGCTTAGAAAAACCGAAAACAACAAAGATTTTTGGAGGTATCTTTGGTTAATAAATATATCTGAAATATTTATTAAAAAATTTTCTTAATTTTTATTGGCGTTCTTTTAAGGAATATTCCCTACAATTTGATGCATAAAACATATATATCCGATATCTGGGGCTTTTTAAAAAATGATTTCAACAGACAGATGGAAAAACGGACATCTTTATATCGACTTCCCTATTAATAAGGATCTAGAATGTATATACTTTTTGGAGTCTTAGATGAAAATTGTAGACATAACAAACTGAATGATAAGCTTCTATATAATCTTTACACCTGTGGTGAAGGATATAAAAATAAATATTTGGTAGCATGGTCGAAATTAAGCAATTCAAAACATTTGTAACTGTTTTTTTTTTTTTCATTCTTTCTAATTAAAGAAATCTACATTGATACTTTACAACTTAGAGATTTATTGTTCATTGCATTAGATTAATAGCTAAAACATTTGGAACTAGAGTGATTTGTGACTTTTGAAGTTTTTTAATCCAATATAGCTCAATAATTAAAATAAAACCTTTATTTTGACTTTTAGCTATAAAAATTAATTATTTAGTCAGATAGTCAAAGTTAAAAACACTTGCATTTCTTTTTCTCTGTATCCAATTATTAAAAAAAAAAAACCTTAAATAATGTTATCCCTTAATAATTTTACAACTTATTCCCCGGTACTTTTGAACGGTGTTGAAATCATTTGGAACTGTGATAATATTTCAATTTTGCATAAATTTTTTGTTTCCCAGATAAAAGCAAATTAATTGCTTTTTGGTCAACAATAAAAATTAATTTTTCCCTTAACTTGCAGCAAAAAAAAAGTTATTTAGTAAAATAGTTTAAATTAAAGTGCTCAAAACATTTGCAACTCTTTCTTTCTCACCTTCTAATTGAAGCAAATTACATGGAGACCAAATTAAATATAAAATTATTATTTTATATTTTACAACAGTGATTAAAACATTTGGAACTGAGATGAAATTTCACTTTTGCGGTTTGTAAATTGCTAAACAGCAAAAATGAAATCATTCACTTATAAAAACAAATTTAATTATTTAGTAAAGTGGTCGAAATTAAAATATTAAAAACATATGCAACTCCTTCTTTACATATTCTAATTGGAACAATTTATACTAAAATTAACAAGTTATGACTTTATAATTTAAAGACTTGCATTTTAAAGCATTAGGGTAGTGTTTAAAACATTTGGAACTGACGTGAAATTCCACCTTTATAGTTTATTAGTTGTATTTTGGTAAACTTTAAAAAAAAAATATATTTCCTTTGATATGTAACAAAACAAATTAATTATTTAGTAAAATATAAAAGTGTGCAAAGCATTTGCAACTCTTGTATTTCCACTTTTTAGCAGCAGCTATTTAAATTAACAAAATATTAAAAATAATTGTGATCAATTAGTTCTTCCATAACAATTTCAAATTTCTTGATCTTTTATAAAGAAATACATTTAACAATTTATATTTTATTAGTTAAAATTCAGTATTTTAATGACTAAACTTCGCTTTAACAACTTTTGTGAAAAATTTGATGAACATGAATACAATTCTTAGTTGAAATCAAAAATATTAAATAGTTATTATAACCAGCTTTCGCCATGAACAATTTCTATAAAATATTCAAATCAACAATTTGTTAAATAGTTAATATCCACGATGCTTTTAAGAGTTGCAAATGTTTTGAACACATTTTTAGTTGTGTGACTAAAATTTATTTTTTACTTTTAATTAGACAATAAAATAAGCATTTAAAAATAATAAAATGAAAGAGAAACAAATGCTAAAAAATAATATTTTAAATAAAAAGTGTAGTTGCTATTAATTTGTTTTCAGTTGCAAATGTTATGACCACCGAAATTGTTCTATTTTTAAGGTGTTTTAGTATAAATTTTAATCTTTACTGTAAATAATCTTTGGCAAAAAATTAATTTTAAATTTTAGTTTACAGACTATCAAATATTGTATAGTGAAGTTAACGTAGTTAATAGTGCCAATATCCATCATGCTTTCAAAAGTTGCAAATGTTTTTAAGCAATTTTTTCAATAAATTTTAAGTATTAAATATTTTTTGTTTTAATTAGACAATAAAATAAGAATAATAAAATGAAATGCTTGTAATTGGGTTTCTGTTGCAAATGCTTTACTCACCACAATTTTTATAATGTGAAAGAGTTTCAATAAGAATTTTAATCTTTACTGCAAACTATCTTTGCAGAAAAAGTATTGTATTGTAGTTACTTTACTAAATCCAAATATCTTTCACAGGGTATATTTTAAAATAGTCAGTAACTGATATTTCAAATATTTATAAAAATATTTTTAAAATATTTGATTTAATAAAAGGATCCATGAAAAAAGAATCGTTAGACAAATTAAGGACTTTAGGCTATCATGAACTCTAAAAACTATTATGAACATGAACAAGCGCGAATGTTATATTCGGCTCTGCCGAATCTATATACCCACCATTAACTTTTTTAAATGTTTCTTTATATGGGAGATGGGCGGTAAAGTGGGGGGACCAAGCCCATTTTTGCTTTCCAATTTTATCTGTACAAAATTCCGTTGTTATACATGCTTTTGTTGAAGAGATATCAGCAGAAAAGTATGAAATGAAGCTACAACGGACACCCTGTGTTCCTAGTTTTTAGCTCATAACTTTTTTGTTTATTAACCGATTTTACCCATTTTCAATACCAAACAAACCTTATGTAACATAAATATTCTAGCAAAATTTCGTTCCCCTACGTTGTCCCGTTCGATCACTATTCTGCTTTCAACAGACATACAGACGGTCAGACGGACGGACATAGCTAGATCGGCTCAGAATTGAACCAGGATCCAGGAAATATATACTTTATGGGGTCTTAAATGATTCCTTTAACATGTTACACACGGAGTGACAAAATCAATATACCTCCCATCTTTTTGATGATGGGTATAAAAATTATAGAGATTCACTAATTTCAGTTTTATATAAGTACTTCTCCTGGCAACTCTTATTTTTTTTTATTTTAAATATCCTTAAAATACAATATATGCTAGCATATGTATATATTATTATTATTTTTTCTTTGCTCATATACAATATGTAGAAAATTTTATAATATTTTTTATATATAAATATTTTGTTATAATTCGTAGTCTATACTACATACACATACAAATATATGCATATTTTGATATTGTTAAAATTATACTCCTACTATTTTTAATTAAAATATTTAAAATAAAATACAAAGTTATTTTATTTATTCAATAATAATAATAGTTTGTAGCTATTGTTGTTTTTGGTGGCAGCCTAAAAATTTATTTAAAAATATAAAAATTAATTAATATATAAAGTATGTGTTAAATTTATTGTTTCAGTTTATTATGAGAAAACAATTTTATAAAAATATTTAAAAAGAAAAATGAATGAATAAAAATATAAAAAAATGGTTGAA
Organism: Protophormia terraenovae; assembly: GCA_951394005.1. Classification (NCBI taxonomy): domain Eukaryota; kingdom Metazoa; phylum Arthropoda; class Insecta; order Diptera; family Calliphoridae; genus Protophormia; species Protophormia terraenovae. The sequence goes on from OX596074.1 coordinate 39,200,590, forward strand.
AATATATATAAAAGAAATTTATTATAAAATATAAACAATTAAAATTAAGAATTTTTAAATTTTAGACAACAAGCATTGCCCACTTTTAGGCTTTTTTATTTTATAAAATTCCTATATTAAGTTTAGTTAGCAAACTTTAAGGAAAATTATAAAGGAAGTAATTTTTAATTATTATTTTATAATTTAAAATCATAAACAAAATTTATTTGCTTATTATACAATTTCTAGGAAATCTGTAAATATTAAAAATAATTTAATTTACTTTTATAGTGCAAATATCCATTCTACAATAAAATGAAAAAAAAATTAATACTTTTCTTATTCCTGTAATATTTAAAGATTTTTCTCATTTTTATGTTAAACAATAAACAAAAGAAAATCAAAAATACTATAATTAACTATTGGCCCATATAAATAAACAATATGTATTGCAAAGAAACTGCAATTTGTATATATATTTTTAAATATTTAAAGAGTTTTCGTGGTATATCATTGAGTACCATTATATTGTAACATTTATTAATAATGTTGTACATATTTATTTTTATTTATTCTTAATATTGTGTAGTACAATAATTTACATAAAGTAATGTCAATTTAGCTGTTGTGTAGACTTTAAGCTAAATATTTTATGATTTTTGTATACCCAAGTAGTATTATGTTATATTGGTATAAATCAATAAAATATATCAAATACTTTTATCTTGTTTTTTATATGAACTATATAATTTGTACACAATTCGAAATCCATAAAGCTTGATAACCAAACTTCCAATAGCAGTTTTTAATTAATGACTTCTATTTGCACAAGACTTCCTTCCATATGTCAAGTAAGTCTTGTGCCAGAGTTGGCTTTTCTGGATTCAAATAGCTATTTAATTGTATCAATATTTGATAGAAAAATTAAATTTGTATTAATTCACCTTTAAAGTTTTGATCTATTCTTAGTTCTAAATGTGTAATAGGACAGACAGACCGATAGTACTTTAATCGCAATTTTAGACTTTTATATATTTTTTAATAAAGGATTCATAATATATAATTGCTAAATCTTCTTGTTTATAAAGTATCTTTTCCCGTTGCGTTTCGCTATATTTTAATACTATAACCAATATTTACTTTACATGGGACTACTACTCCCCCTAGACCTATCCGCCCTATTTGAAATTTATCATAAAAAACGATAAAGTGGTCTCAAAGTATGAAGTTCTACATAAAAATATACCTGAATAAAAACAAAACTACACAGAAAAAATTATTCAACAAAATTTTTCAAGTAATTTATTATTTAATTTTATTTACAAATTTAATTATGTTTCTTACTAATATGATTAATATTTTTAAAACATTGACAGCTTTTAAAAAAATTATACAAAATACAAAATCATTTTGAAAAATAATGTTTATGTTAACAAATAAATACAAATAAATACAATTTTAATAAATACAATGATCAATTATTGCTAAATTGAATCGTTTTTAGGAAAAGTAGAATGACGTCCTTAGATCCTAAAGATTATGGACTACTGAAATTTTATTCAGTAAGTACGCATGTTTTGTGTTTGGATTTACGCTGAAGTATTCTGGACTTATTTTAGATGTTCGTGTCATTGATGTCGAAATTAAAAATACATTGTGTATCAAAGTTACTATTAAGTATTATGTATGGTGTGTCTTCTCTTTGGAAAATTAATTCCCTGATAAAGGTGAGTACTATGTATGTGTGTTTGGCAATTTATAAACGAACAATAATATGTCTTTAATATTTTTTCCTTTGTGTCATCCCCTAGATATAAATATCAACTGGAAAAATTCCCCACTTTAAGCAACTCGCGGAATTGCCGCTTTTATCAAAGCTTTTAGTAGAATAAGTATAAGTGAATTTATTTTTAAGACTATACGAACACTTGTATACTACACACAGCTATTCATACATTTTATTGTGAAATAATGCTAAAAATATTGAAATAAATAATTTGAACGTAATTTTTGTATTTTTATTCGCGAAAGCATTTTTACACTAGAGGTATAGATTTAATTATATTTTTAATAAACACTTTAGTTCATTGTTATCAAACTTCTAATAAACATTTTTATTTATTTGTTTAAAAAATTAATTAAAATTTTCTAAAAAATCAATTAATTTGACTTAATTAATATTATCATTTTGATGACTGGAGCAAAATCAATTAATTTTTTTAATTGATATAAGCAATTTCGTAATTGAATTTCATTTTTATTTTTTTCTGTGTAAGATCAGTAATAACATATTTTATTTACGTCAGTGATTTTTCTTCAAGTATCGTTAGACTTGGTATCGTATTTGAATCATTTGTTTGGAATATGAAAACAATAAAAACTTTTATGAATTTTATTGAACTTTAATACTTTGAGGATGAAAAATACTGTTTGAACATATTTTTGATACTGAAAAGTATTTTTATTTTCCATCCCTGGTATTTACTTATTACACACAAATTGTGATGGGTGGTTTTCGAGTTGTAATATCTCAAGGGGGTCGCGAAGCTGTTGCTTGTGAGAACCCCTGTTCTATTTTCATAGAATCACTTTTCGATTTCATTTGACGATGTATGTCCATCTGTCCATTTTATTTAAATTACAGATCGAAGCGATAACTTGATAAAATTTTGCAAAACGACCAGTTATTAGAGTTTTTCCAATTAATTTTTCTGATTTCCATTTCAGCTTATTTTTTATAGCAAAATTCAATAAAAACTATGGCTGAATTTTATTAAATTCGTGTAAGCAGTAGTAAAGTCAGAAAGTTTTCTATAGACAAACGGAAGGACAGACAGATGCACAGATTTAGCAGAATCCAATCAGAATTTTTATTCTTATGGTCTATTCTTAGAGTCCTAACTTGTGTGTACAAAGTTGTTTACAAAATAATTGCCTACTTTTAGGCTGTTAAAGAAAACATATTAAGAGCATATTTTCACAAACCAAATCGTTTCCTTTTCTAAATTTTCTAAACAAATTTAAATTTCCTATAAAAAGCAACTAAAATCTTTTTTAGCGTTTTTAGACACTAAAATTTATTTTCTGTTCTTCTCTTAAGTAGACATTATTGATATTTTATTGTTTTACCATTTTTTTTCATTTGTAAATTATACTATAATTTTCTTTTACAGCTTTTCAATTTACTGTTGATGATACATATTCACAGAAAATGTGTTCATATGTGTGTGTGACTATAGTTTTCCTTTTAAAATGATTTTTTTCTTCTTGACTGCTTTGTTATATTAACCGTTTTTTTTTTTCTCTTCTTATTTTCATGTAAACAATTTCTTTTATTTTTTGCCTTTTCCACGTATTTTTTTTTAAACTTCCAGTTCATTGAAGCCAACAAAAGTGTTGTTTATGTATGTGTGTGTGTATGTATATGTAAAAGTAGTTGTATTGCAATTGAAGTCATTGTTATTGTCATTGTAAAGTATTTATATCTTTTTGATGGTGGGAAAAGTTGGGTTGTCTTTATTTTTCTTAGCTGATTTTTTTGTCATGGTTTTGGAAGTCAATACCTTTAAAAAGAAATGTCTTGACATGAAGAGAACTGAAAAAGAAAGTAGTAAAATAAGTACAGCAAAAAAATAAAAAATGTAGTATGTTGCTGAAAATTCGTTTGCGCCCCAAATAATAGTAAATCACAATTGTTAGTGTCCTGCTATAAGGACACGAATACTCATTGTAACAACATGTGCATGTATTTCCAATGACAAGGACAATGGAAAACAACTTTACAGGAATTCATATCCTGCATTATACGCATCCGTTAACTGGTTACGTATAAATTGGTTAAAAAGTATGTAAAAAGGGAAAAAGAAAAATATAATGTAGTAAAAAAAAAGAGGGAAAAAATCTAAAGAAATTGTTAAAGAAAAGACAGGAAAAAGGTGGTTTTGGTTAGTTTATACCCTACAGTACACTCTTGATAACAAGTGAGTTAGAAAAACAAGTCGATAAAATTTAAACGAAGACGAGTTGTTAAGTTCAAACACAGTTTGCTGTAAAAATCTTCGTACATATCGTATGTGAAAATCTAACATTCAAATAAATTTAAAATTCTAGTTAAATTTTTCAAAACATGTAGCGTGTTAATTTCTTTTTGTTTTGGTCCTGACACAGATTTCATTTCTTTTGTGTTTTACTTATTTTTTTGAACTACATCCTGGTATTGTTGTTACATATACATATATGAACATCCTTATTCACATATGTTCACATGTACACATCTATGTATTGTCATCCTTGTACTCAATATATGTTTCTGTTTATATGTTTTTTTTTTATCAGCTTGTCAACAATTTTTCAATGCTGTTTGTTTTAAATGCTATAGCTATTTTTTTCATGTTGCTTTTGTTTTATTGTTTTCGAAGTTGCTAACAATATTGTATTGTATTATTGCATTTCTCTCTTTGTGTCATCGTTTCTATTGTCATTATTATTGCTTCTACTATTTGTACGCAGCATTAGTATATTATTCATTATTTTGTTGTAAGCTTTTTTTTGTGACTTCTCTTTAAAGCTGTTTATTGCTTTCGAATGCTATTTGCTACTTTAGCTATTTTTTGCTATTGCTACTACAATTGTAAATGTAATTTCGCTTTTGCCAACTATTTCAAGTGTGTGAAAATTGTTTCGCAATTTTTAAGGATTTTTTTTTCTGTAATTAGTGGGTTTATGTTCCTTACGTTTTGTTTTGTGATCAGTTTTGAGTAAAAAAACAATAAAATAAAATTTATAAAGAAATTTAATGAATTTTTTGAAAAAAAAAAAAAAAAAAAAAAACTTAAAGAAGCTTATTTAAGAGAAAATAAAGCATTAGTTATAATTACTAATACAAACATATAGTTGTGCTATATTTTTTTAAATTAAACCCCCTGTTTTTATAAGACAAACGAAAAAATTGTCTCGTCAAAATGTATGGTAAACTACAAATAAAATTCAAATTTATTTGTTGTTTTCCATACATTTTGACGAGACAATTTTTTCGTTTGTCTTATAAAAACAGGTGATAAAATAAATATAAATAATATCGATATCCTAAATACGAAAATGTAGGAAATAATTTTAAGCCTTTTAATCTCTTTTTAAGCCATTAGATATTAAGAGTTCTATAGTCTGTTCTATGAAAACTAATTCTTTTTTTCATCTAGTTTTTCTCCTAGTAACATTTTTAATTTTTTTTAATTTATTTAAAAAAGTTTGAAATAAATAACTCATATTGTTATAACATCAAACCAAATTATATCAAATATTATTCGGTGGTAGAGAATAAAAATATTAAAATACTTTTGCAAAGTGTTGCAAAGTGTAGTTTGTAAGTAAGAGTGAATAAATTATTATACCAATTTTTAAGTTTTTAATATACCCAAAATTCGAGAATTATTAAAAAAAAAACTATTTTTCGCATTTTTTGTGATATAAACAATTTTTATCTCCAATAAGTACCTGTTATCTAATTTAAGTTTTTGAAACGGCACTAGAAAGTATACTCGTTTAAAAACGTACATACACATTTTTATTCATGGCAAAACTATACAGAAAAAATACGGTCTATTGAACAATTTATTAAAGATCAAAACTATACCAATTACTATTTTAATTATTTCAATTATTCATGTGATCAAAATTAAAACTTTCTAATATTTTTTTTTTACTAAAAATAAAATAATTCATCAATATTTTTAATTATTTATCTAAAATTCGGATAAATAAAAATATGAATGAACGTAACGCCTTAGAATAAGTATAGCATATTCTAAGGCGTTACGTTCATTCATATTGTCTAAAAGATATGTTGTATTTTATAAAGAAATCAATTCTGAATTGCAATAAGTTTTATTAGGTATCATAAACACGCCGATTAAAAATATGGATGTAGTAACCATAATATAAGGATAACATACTATGATTGGATTATATAGTTGCTGTGAAAATGATTGTGGTCATAAATAATAATAATTATAATTATGTTAAACGTAATCTTTAAACATCCAACTTTATCATATTTTAATTAATTCCTTTTTATACCCATCATCAAAAAGGTGGGGAATATATTGATTTTGTCATTTCGTGTAAAACATATCGAAGGAATCATTTAATACCCCATAAAGTATATATTTTCTGGGTCCTGGTTAGATTCTGAGTCGATCTAGCTATGTTTGTCCGTCTGTCTGTCTGTCCGTCTGTTGAAAGCAGGATAGGTCTCGAATGGGACAACGTAAGGGGACGAAATTTGGCACAAATATCTTATATAAGGTTTGTTTGGGATTGAAAATGAGCAAAATCGGTTAATAAAAAATTAACTTTTCTGTTGATATAAAATATAAACTCGGAAAAAAATGGGCGTGGTCCGCCCACTTTACCGCCAACTTCCCATATAACGTAAAATTTGAAAAAGTTGATGGTGGATATATAGATTTGGCCGAGCCGAACATAATAGTCGCGCTTGTTTGAAATTGCATTTAGAATTTTTATCATATTATGATACGGTTTTTCTCTATTAACGTTATTTGAGATTCTGTCATAATAGAATAATAAGGCTCAAGTATATTAAGATAGATCTGTAATGCAATTCAGTAACGATTCGACTATCGATAAATATGTCGATGGCTTTTGTTGTTTACAATAACGATTATATGATTCACTATGTACATTTAAACAACAGTAGATAACTTTTATTTTCATATGGCAGCTCTGTCAAAATAAATAGAAGACTTAAATAGGAGTAGAAATAAAAAAGAATTTGGGAATTATTTGTAAACTGTGCACATGTATACTTACTGCTTTTGTATGTTAAACATATGTTTTTGTTGATAAAATAAACAACACAAAAAATATTGTGGTTTAGTTAACGACAGAAGTAGACAACGAATGTCGTTAAAAAGTGTTACTGAAAAGAAAAATTTAAAATTTTGTTGTTTAATTTTTTAAACGATTCAATTATCGTTAAAATATCCCCGTGGGAAATTTGTGGCAATTGCAGTAATGGATCGGTTCCTCAGTACCAGTTGAGTACCAATTGACACCTAACTCGTCACAAAAGTTCCAGTTGAGAACCAGTTGGCATCACCACACTCACTAAATATCAGTTTAAAGTCAATTCTAACAGACATGTTAAGTGCACATTTAGCAACTCGCACGAAATAACAACCTGTGGCTGAGTGGTTAGAGTTGAAGATTATAAAACATAAGATACGTCAGAAGAACGTGGGTTCGATTCGGGGTGCCGCCATCGACATTAGCGAAAAATCATAATGTAGAATTTAGTTAAAATAAATAAAAAAAAAGTTTAAAAAGTTAAAATTTTTCTTCAAATTTTTATTTATTAATCGACGTTGAACATATCCTCTTGTACCAGTCCTGTGACCTGTCCTAAAACCTGTCCCAAGGTGTTAATTAGCCACCTCATGTAAAAGTGACAGGTTTCTCCGATATAAAGTTCCAGAACTGGAACCGGTCACTAAACTTGAGAACTTAAATTAAATTAAAATCTTACGACTAAGTATCATGGGAATTTTTGATTTAGAATTAAAAGTTATTTTGTTGAGAAGAAAATTGTTTAATATTCTTATGAATGTTTACCACTCAAACGATCCTTATTAATGAACTTAATAAGTAAAAATATATGAAAAAATTTATCTTCATTTTGTAAAAAAAAAATTTTATAGTTATATCTTTTTTTATCATCTCGCTATTTTTTATTCGGAAGACCATTTTTGCGAATTTTTTTAAATATTTTAGGATGAAACAAAGTGGCTATAAGGTAATTTTCAATATTTTATTATATTTTAATTAAAAGTTTACCTCGAAATTAATTTAATATTTTTTCTTAACAAACTCAAAATTATAATTTTTTTAAAATACATTTGAAAAAAAAAAGGTATATAATTTGTTATTCCTGAGAGACTAGTATCTGTTAAAATTGTATCCTAGTTATAGTTAAGCAAATCTGTTGCTGATCTCTTATATTCTTATGAATGAACTGATATTGGTGGATCTAACTCGATGCAGTATTAATAATTTTATGGAATGAGAGTTAAATCTAGTGGAAAGACGTTTAAATATACACAGAAAAAAATATTTCAAATAATTTTTTAATAAAATTATTAACTAACTTTATATTGGAATTTAATTATATGATTGGTTTACAGTTTTGTTTTTTAATAAATTGACAGATGCTTATAAACAGGGCAAGTTTTTATATGCACAAAAAAAAATTGAAATATGCGCTTGAAAAAGCACGAAAAAATGGAATAATATGCACAGAAATATGCAAAAATAGCATGAATATGTATATAAAAACCAACGAATTTATGCATTCTTATATATTAATGTGTAGAAAATATGCACAAATATGCCTTTTTTAACTTTTAATCTCTAATAAATTTCGATGTTTATAAAAATATAACTATCTTAATTTTAAGTACCATATTTGAAGCTTCGGAATTTTTTTCTTTACAATATTTACAATGTACTCAAAATCCTCACAAAAAAAATTTTAGAAATCATTTGATTGAACTCCAAAAAAAAAAAAAAAAAAAATCACCAAAACATTGTGTTTTTGTTAAGAAAACTAACTTTTGTATCCATTATATGCAAATTTATGCAAAGATTTAAAATATAAGCATTTTTTGTTAAATTCTTTTGAAATATGCAAATGCTTACTTTCCAAGCGAAAAGCTTGAAAAACTTGCCCTACTTATAAAATATAAAGAAAAATTTAAGATTTGTTTATACAAATACAGAAATAAAATAAATTTAAGTAAATTTCCAGCGCATTACATCTATTTAAAGGTAAGAAGTAATAATAATATCAATTATTCTAGTTATTAATATTATCATTTTGATGATTGGAGCAAAATCAATTAAAAATTAATTAATATTAGCAATTTCGTAATTGAAGTCCATTTTTACTTTTTTCTGTGTAGGAGTAAAAAAACAAATTTTAATATTTTAGCGTTTTCTTTCCTGGCTAAAATGTTGCCTTTATTCTGCCTTATGCAATCATTTGTGTTCCATTCTGATAAAAGTGTAATATTTTAAATGGGTCGGAAGTTCTTTTCTAATAGTGTTGCCTTTTTATCTAAAAAAAATATGTAACACGTTTTACCCTCAAAAAAAGTAGAGGGTGAACATGTTTATTAATAGCACACTGAAATATTTAGGGGAAGAAATTTATGTTTCACTAAATTATGGAAATTTCACAAAAAATCCGAAAAAAAAAAATTTCACCAAAATTCTAAAGTTTCACCAAAAATCTAAAATTTCACCGAAAACGCGAAAATTCACTAAAAATCAAATAATTCACCAAAAATCTAAAATTTCATTATTTAAAATTTCACCAAAAATTCGAAGTTTCACCAAAAATCTAAAATTTCACCAAAAACATAAAATTTTACCAAAAATCTGAAATTTAACCAAAAATTTAAAATTTCACCAATAATTTCAAGTTTCATAAAAAATCCGAAATTTCACCAACAATCAAGAATCCGATTTCGCTCGATTGAATTAAGAATAACACAAATACAGAACTGGTCTCAGATTTCTTGTTCTATTGTAATCATAAAAAAGTACCATTTTATTAGTGTGAAGGTAACCCATAAAAAATGTTACACAGTAACAAGGTAACATCTTTCTTCAGAAAAGAAAACGATATTAAATTATAAATATAATATAATTACATTGAAATTTAAATAAGATTCAAAATTAAACAAATTAGTATTTAGCTTGTTGGTTTTATGATAAATTAAGTAAAATAATATTAACTGAACTATTTATTTTGAAATATATTAGGTGACCCCGTTGTCAAGTTGAGCTAGTCTGTCAGTCTGGGTGTTGCGGATGCGATTTCCTTCAGAGACTAGTATATTTCACAACAACGCGCTAATTATCGATGTGACTTTTCTCAATTAATTCTGTTAGAATAAAATTTGTGATTGTATTGTATCAAAATATAATTTTTTCCAGGAAAAATTGTATTAGTTCAATAACTAGTTCCAGCACCTGTAGCTTGTTCTTGTTCTACTACCAATGATTTTTGTTTGAAATTGTCACCTCCAGAACTGGTTCTGTAGAATAATATTAAACGATTCTGGTACTAATTCTTTAATCTATAATTTTTGTTTGATATTGTTACATTCAGAAGCGTTTGGGGAACGTTTTCAGAAACAATTTTTTTTTTTTTTTTTTATTATTTTCTATTTAGCCATTTTCTAGAGGCCATTTTTTAAATGAATTTATTTTGTTAAACTTTTTTGGTTTCCTTTTTTAATTGTTGATTTTTTTTTTTTTTTCAATTTTGTGTTCAAGTTTTTTAAACAGTAATCATTTGGGAACCAGTAATTTGTTCGAAAAAGTTATGTAAAAGTCATACAGAATTAGTGCTTAAGCACTAGTTTTCAAAAAACATTCCTTAAAACTAATTTAGAAACATATTTATTTAATTTAGAAATAAATAATAATAAGGTTCTAGTTAACAAGTTCCAGCATTGGTTTTAAAACCATTAGTTCTAAGGATACTATTAAAATATCCGAAGTGGTTCTGATTACATCAGTTCTAGAACTAATGATTTTAGAACGTGTTCTGAAATTTTTCCTGGGTTATTTTATTTAAACATTTGTTTTGAAAAGTACGAAAAAAATTTATCAATCAGTTTTTATTATTTCAATTAGATCAATATTAATTGGAATATAGCAATGAATTCCTTGACTGAAACCTATATTTTCTGCTAAAACTGTTAGACTAGCTATTGGAATTAGCTTATTCACAAACCATTTCGCAGACTCTCTCCTCTTATCGTTCTCAAATATTTTCTCTTCTTTTTTTAGTTTTATTTTTTCTGCATAAATTTTCTTTTATTTACAAAATTTTTATTTGCACATTTTCTATTATAAATATTTATTTGCTATCTATCTCTCGTTCTCTTCCTTTTTTTTTTATTATTTTTCTTCCATTTCATAAATATTTTTATCACATTTAAATGAGGCTCAAATAGAAAAAAACTTAACAAAAAGCGATTTGTTTCCATCAAGTTTATCCCCTGTATATCACTTTATGCTTTTTGCATATTTTTATGGCAAATTATTTTGTACATTTGTAGTTGTTTTCTTTTTATTGTTTATTCGTGATTGTAGACATTCATATTTATTGTTATTGTTCTTGTTTTTTAGGTTTTGTAGAAGATCTCTTTTTGTTTGTTGTGTTTCTTTTGGCCTTAAAATAATTTATGGCCAAAATAAATGTACAAAATATTGCCAATTTCATTGTCACAGCTTTTTTTCGCTTTTTATTTATTTTTATTTTTGTAAAAGAAATGTGTAATTTATATAAATATTATGGCTTATTTATGGTTTATATGAGTGTGTTTATTGGTATGTGTTTTATGTAAATCCCTGAATAAGTATTTGAAAAAAATAAAGAAATAAGGTTTAAAAAAAGGAGTAAAGAAAAAATGTGTTTTATGTTCATTTGAGTAAGTAAACAGATTTTAATGATAATAGAAATTTAAATTATAATATAAGATATTAAATATAATTTAAAACTTCTCAATAATCCGGCAATACTCTAGTATTTATTTAAACTCTGAATTTTTAAAACTAAAACTACTTTACTTAAATAATACTACAAATAACTGACCATTATAGTATATCTTCACTCAAGCGTAAAGTATTTATTTTTAAACAAATATTAAACAAAAAAATTACACCCAAATATAACACATTGCACTTCTGTTGTTGTCGATAATTTTTTGGTTTATTTGTATAATATTTTTTCCATCAACACATCATAATAAAAAACGCCAACAACCCAGGGTTATATGCAACCCCAAAAACACATTCACTCATATTGATGTCATCGTTTTTATTTTTTTACAAATCATCATAAAAATACCAGCCACCAATATTCCATTAGTAAAAATATATTAAACACACAAAATCCAAGGTGGCTGATATAGCAGGGCGTTTAAGAAATTCATGTATTTTATGTAAATATAAAAATATGTATATTTTTGAAACCGCTAACGGAAAAAAACTTGTATAACGTATCCCTTAATTCATGCTGTGAATTTATAACAAATATTATCCAAGTTGTTGTTTGTTTGTTTGTTTTTATTTAAAATTTATAAAACATTTTTTATCAATGTTAATGGCAGTATGAAAATAAAATATAGTACATAAAAGAGAGAGAGAGTAGAGCTTAAAACTTACCAGCAAATACTGATGTTGAATTATGTCGTGGATCGTAGGGACAAACAGCTTGTCCATTTTTCGTAGCCTCTAGGGTGTAATTGTTGTCGTTGATTATGTAAGTGTTACACATGGGACGAAATGAATTTGTACCGCATACAAATAAACGTCCAGGCGAGGTAACAACCATGATGCGTATATAATTTTGGCACGCCTCCTGTAAAATGTTACAAAAAAGAAGAAAAGCATAATATTTGAGAAGAGTGTGTAAATAAATATAATTTTTATGTATATAAAGGGGTTTTTTTTATTTCTTTTAAGCAAGAGTTTATTTAATGTAATTATTATAATTAAATACATTGTTTACTTGAGGTAAATGTGTGTAAAAAAGTGTTAAAATGGGAAAAGTTTTTTCAAATAATAAGTACTTTTGAGGTTTTATGTTAACAAAGTTTAACCCCCCTTTTTTTGTAAAAAAACCTTGAAAATTTTTCCATTAAAATCTTTAAAGAATAAATTTATTAAAAAAAAAAAAAAGGTTTATAGGGTAATTTAGATAAAGTGGTAATTTTTTAACTTGAACTAAAATAAGTATTTTGTGGTCTTTTTGTAGAGCATACTAGTTATGTCAATAAAATTTATAGTCCACAAATTGTTTACTTGAGATAAATATTTAAAAATAGGTCTTATGTGGGTTACCTTATCTAATGAAATTATTTTTTTAAATCAATAAAAAATTTATTATTTATGAAAAAATGAGTAAACTTTTTTTAATTCGTGTAAAATATTGATATTGTATTTAATTGAGTAAAATTTTATTTGTTTATAAGATGAATTATATTATTTACTTCATATTTACATTAATTACCTTATATAAAAAATTAAAAACTTTTCATAATTCATGTATCACATTAATATCACAATAAAAAATTAAAAATTTACATTTGCAATTGCAATTTTTTACATAATTTACATCATGTAAAAATATAATTTTTTTTTTTATCGAATATTGTAAATAATTAATATTTTACACAAATATCAAATATAAAAATAGTTATTTATGAATAAAATAGAGTATAATTTCATTATTTACATTAATTACTTTATTTAAAAAAAAAATAAAATAAAAAAAAATTAAAAACGTTCGATAAAAAAGGAAATTTTTACGAAATATGTTTAATTTAATTATGAAAATTATTATTTATTTTTTGTTCTGCATAAATAGTTAACATTATTTACACCATGTAAAAATATAGAAGTGTATAACTTTTTTATGTAAATTAATTTTATTTATTCTTCATACAAAGGACTTTTTTATTATTAACTTTATGTAAAGAATTAATTATTTACGTAAAGAACAATCAAATAAATTACTCTTTACTTGTTTACTGCTTCACCGTAAATAAAAATAAACTTTTTAGTTATTTTTATCAAAAGATGTTAATATTTTACCAGCTTATAATTTTTTTCAAAAGAATGTTATTTACCTCATGTAGAAAATATAAATTTAAATTAATGTAAATTTTTCCTACTTGTGTTATTAAATAATGTAAAATAAATTTGTTTACATTATCTATATCGTTTTTTTTATTAATTGTTTAATTAATTAATTTTTTTACATAGTTAACAATATCTACATCGAGTAAAAAATTAAATATTTTATTTGAATCGGATAAGTAACAAAACAATTTTTTAAATAAATAATAATTTTTTACATAATTTACATTATTTACATCGTGTAAAAAATTAAGAATTGTATTTGTATTAAGATAAATAATATCCATTTTTTTTGTATTAAAAATAGAAAAAAAAATTTATCTCATAATTTACATTGAGGTAAAAATTAAAATTTTCAATTTCATGGTGTAAATAATGAGTTTTTTTTCATCATTTCATTATGAAAATATGAGCGATTTTTACATCAAGAAGAAAATAGGTTTTTATTGTTTACATTATTTATTTACTTTTATTTATAAAGATTACGTTATTTACATAGTGTAAAAATTAAAAATGTTGGTTGAATTATGTAAGCAATTAATTATTTTGTCGTATTTGAAATAAAAATAATATTTTTTAAATTAATTTACATTATTTAGTTCATGTAAAGAATTATATATATTATTTTTCCTAATATTATAAATAGTATCCATTTCTGGTATTTAAAATATAAATGCTATTTTATATAGTTTACATTATTTACATTGGGGTAAACATTAATATTTTAACTTCTTCGATTTCAAATTAAGTAGAAAATAGATGTGCAAAATCATGTAAAAATTCACAATTGTATTTTTAATCAGGTACATAATATAAATTTCTGGCATTAAAAATGGAAATTATATTTTTTACATAATTTGCATTGAGGTAAAAATTCATATATCTTACTTCTTAGTATAAATAATTGGTTTTATTTTATTATGAAAATATGAATGAATTTTAACCTCAAGTAAAAATATGTGGTTTTTAATTATTTACGTTGTTTATCTCATGAGAAAAAGTACTAGAGCACAAAATAAAAATTCTCCTTTAATCAGGTAAATAATATAAATTTCTCGCATTAAGAATGGAAATTGTATTTTTTACATAATTTACATTGAAGTAAAACTGTCTATACTTTACTTCTTTGTGTCAATAAGAGTTTTATTTTATTATAAAAATATGACGACATTTTACCTCAAGTAGAAAATATGTGTTTTTTAATAATTTACATCATGTGAAAAAGCTCAAGAGTTTAATAACACACGTAAATATTAAGTTTATATAGCACTTAATAGAGTAAATCTATTTATTTACGTAATCTATGTCGTGTAAAATTTCAAACTATTAGTTGAATTATGTAAATATTTTTCTTTTTTGTATTTGATATAAATATTTATTTTTTTTTTTTTTTTTGCAACATTAACATTATATACATCATGTAAAAAATGATCAAAACTAAATAAATTAATCAGGTAAATAATATCTATTTCTTCTATTACAAATTAAAATTATATTTTTTTTTTACATAATTTACGTTGAGGTAATAATTAAAATTGTTTACTTCTTCTTGTTAATAATGAGATTTCCTTCATTTCTTATATCAAGTAGCAAATACGTAGATGTTTTAATGTATGTAAATTATTACTAATTACCGCTTTAAATATGGTAAAGTATGTTTTCATATTATTTATATCATGTAAAAAATGAAAATATTGTTTAAATTATGTAAACAAGTGTGTAAATAATCATTTGAATCATGTAATAATATAAATACTCCTATTTTTTGCATTTTTTAACAATTAACATTGGGTAAAAAAAAAAAAAATATATATGTGCCCCAATGTCAAATACTCCCACTTCTATCCTATATTTTCATGTAAATAATTAGTTTTTTATGAACGATTTTTTTTTATTCTTTACATAATGACATTATGTAAAAAATATTACGAGTTAAAGTTTAAAAAAAAAAAAAAAATTAAAATATAATTTGACTTAATGATTTGATGAAATTGATTTACAAATTCTTGTAAATATAGTTTACATTATTTACAACATTTAAAATATTTTAGCTTTTAATGTAAATAACTATTATTATTATATTTAAGATATTCTACATTATTTACTTTATGCAAAATTTCCTTTTTGTAGATCTAGTTGAAACCAAAAATTATCTGATGAAAAAAAAAATGAAAGTAATTATAATGGAAAAACAAGTTATCCCATCCAAACACTCAGTGAAAGCCAGTTATATAAGTCAATTATATTTTACTATATAACCCTTAAAATAATCTAAACAATTTTATTAAAAATCTTCCTCTCAAATTAAACTCTTTAGTTAAATCTAAATTCTCATAAAAGAAAGCTGTTGCTGTAAACAATTTCTAATTTTGTATGTATGCAAACATGCTGTTTTGTTTACATAAAACATATACACAAATATTTTTACATCTACATAGCCATATGTATATAAATAATAAAATAAAACTAGTAAAAATAAGCTCTAACAAGCCAAACAAGCATATAAAATAAATGGTCATACTTTTTGTTGTTTTCTGTTTTTTTGTACCCCTAAAAAAACAATAATAAACTCTAAGGGTAACAGAGGCAGTAAGGTTTTTTTACAGTTGTTGCAGTAGTAAGTAGTGTATAGTAACAATCAAAGTAGTTGTAGTGAATGGTAGTAGTAGCTCAAGTGCTATAACAGCATACAGAGGTACAGAGTGGCTGAAGCAAAATAATAACAATTCATACAAATAGTTAAACAAACATAGATTTGAATGTATGTGTTCTAACCTGAATTAACAATGCAGCAAAAACAACTCATGAACTATATAAACAGACATATCCACATATACTATGAAATACAAATGTTATATAAACATATACATATAAATATCTACGCAGTAAGGGTATCTCTTCTATAGAGAATACAAAATAGCACGAATTTTAACAATTTAAAACATATACATACATAAATGTGTATGTATATAATCAGTAAAACTGGTGTAAGTATTTAATGTAAAAGTTTTTTTTTTTTTTTTTTCTCGTTTTTACAACAATTCCTTTTGGACTGATCTCTTTCCTTTTTAAACTACAACATTTAATTTTGTACATGTATGTTTTAAACTAACATGTAGGTACATACAATGTGTTACTACACATGTATGTTTAAGTTGGCCTGTAGTACTTAAGTGGATATTGCTGAGTGTATCTGTAGTAAAAAAAAAAACTAGAGTTAAAAAATAGCTAAAGATTTTTGTATTCAAAAGTATTACGAATGACTTAACAAATGTTTGTTTTCTTTATTTTTAACAGTTTTTTTTCATTGTGTTTTTTTAAACAAATATATAAAAAATACACGTTTTTTTTAATATTAAAATCATGTACAATAGGAGTCATGTAGTGAGAGATGTACTTCAGTACATAAAATGAAATTAGAAGAAGGAACTCTATAGACGCTAAATGATATTGATAAAAAAATAATTAAAATATTTTAGGTTTACAAGAATTTCGGTATTGTGAACTGATTTTCTACACCAAATATGTAAAAAATATTTAAAAGCGATTCTATATTCAGCTGGGCCGAATCTTTTACAACCTTCACCACTTTACGGACAAATAATAATATATGCGCTGTAAAGTATGCTTCATATTTTTACATTGATACTAATCTAATTTGTTTCCAAGTTGCACAAATTTTATGTAGCTTATTGTTACACAATAACCCTCCCATGAAACCAGGGAGGGTTATTGTGTAATTCGATTCGAAAGAAAACACTTTCGAATTTCAATGTATAAAGTATATAAATTCGAAAGAATTTATATACTTCGAATTTAGTTACAAAATAACCCCTCAGCAATAATATGCCATTGAACAAATTGAAAAAAAGATTCGCTAATAACTCGCCAATGTTTATGACTAAACTGTTCAAAAACGCAACCCATAGCTTATACAAGAACTTCAAAAAGTCTAAAAACTCGCTTTGACCGATATCTCGGATACTAATTTACCGATTTTTTTTTATTTATTCAGCAAAAATACTGACTAAAGTCGCAAGTTTGTATAGAAGCTAAGAAAAGCTTCTTTTTTTTGGTGATATCTCGGTGATTTATAAATCAATTATGCTCATTTTTCTTAGCGTTTTTCTAAGGAATATTCCCTACGATTTGATGTATAAAGCATATATATCCGAAAACTGGGGTTTTCTAAAAACTGATTTCAACAGACAGACGGTCAGACCGACATCTTTATATCAACTTCCCTATCAATTAGGATACATACTTTTTGGGATTTTAGATGAATATTATAGAAATTACCCGTACAAACGAAATGACAAACTTATATATACCCTTTACATCTGTGGTGAAGGGTGGAAAAATCAAAAATTCTGTCTTTTCTATCCTTCAATATAGCGTAAAATTTAATAAATTAAATTTCTGTTTTATTTAATTTTCTTTTCTAATAGTATTACGGCTTGAGTGAAGTATTACAGTTGAACATATAAGGATATAAGGGGTGCCTGTTTTGAATTTTGAAATAAACGAAACGGCGTAAAATCCCCAGTGAAAAAAACTGCAAAATTTTAAAATTTTTTAAAATTTAGTTTCACGACTTTTGCACAACGCAATTTGACACTTGTTAATTGCACGCCAATTAAATCCATGCTGGTCCTTTTCTACAAGTGTTTATAGTCTATATTAGAAGAATTGGACATTTATGTTAAAATTTGCGACTACAGCAAGAAAAAGAAATAAAAAAAACTTGCTAGTTTCAAACACTTTTTTTGTAGTTTTTTACTTTGGGTGCTTGGCGGCACCACATGGAACCATTTCAGGTCTTGCATTTTTTTTTTTCTGTTACAGAACCAAGTGTTGTTAACATAATTGCATCAAAAGTTGTTTAAAAATGTCAGAATTTAAAAAACATATTTGAGGTTGAAGTTCGGTTTCATAAAGGCAAATGTAAAAAGAGATTTGCCCATATAATTAGGATTAAAAGGATTTAAATTAAAGCAACATGTATAAATTTTTAGTACAGAAGAAAATTTGCAGATATAGTTTACGATTGCGAGAAGAGAACACTTGATAAAAAGTGATGCACTCACCCTGTTTTACCCTATTTCCAGAACGTTTCTTCTAATATCTTAGGAACAAATGGAATCATCATCAGGAAATTTTGTTAAATGATGTGGGACATAATACTAAGCAACAAAATAATGATCTTTTTATTTCTGTCTTGTACGATATTCAGCTGGAAGAAATGAAATCTTTTCTAAAAAACAAATTTCTATGGATAAGTATGGACATTACCGGCCGGAATTTTGTTGGAATTTTGACTCACGACGTTGAGCAAACGAAGGCCTTGCCCGTACTTTTCATGAGTCAGTTAAATTGTTGGGAGAAGATATTAATACAAAAAAAAAAAAAAAAAGATTATAATAATAATAATAATAATAATAATTTTGATCACATTGATTTGCTGATTTCTTATGGAAAACAGATATATTTGAAATCTCCTACACGCATTGCAAAATCAAAAGAAAATTATAACAATTTGTCAATTTCGCCTCAACCAATTATTACAAAATGTAAAATACTACGAACAATATATTGATGACTTGAAATATAACGGCTCTAAATCTATAAAAAAAAGTTAAACGAGTACTAATATCAACAAATATTAAAAATAGACTCTCATTTCTTTCTTCTAATTATGGATTTCTTTCTGAAATTATTACTAAAGTAGAGGGTTTCGATTCATTAAATACTAAAATCAGTTTAATTGATAGTGCTATTGGAAAAATCGAAGCTACAAAAGGCCCTGTTGCTGAAAAAATAAAATTAAAGTTGCTGTTATTAAAAAAAAAAAAATAAATAAATAAATAAATGAAAATGAAAAAAATTTCAGACTCAATTACTTTACATTCAGATCATGTTTCGTGTTTAGAAGAATACTCTTCTTCTGAATTAAAATTATTCAAATACGCCCCTATCACTTTTGTGGACTTTGAAAGATCATTTCCTATGTATAACAATTTTCTTACGCCAAAATAGACAATCATTTACGTTTGACAACTTAGTAAAAAGTACGTTTGTGCATATTAATAAAAACCTATCTAACTTAGGTTGTATTAAATTCAATGTCACTAATATAAGTTTAAAAAATGTAATCTTAAGGAATACAAATAATTAGTATTAATCCTTTAAAACATAGCTTCAACTTTTAATCTTGGCATACATCTAGTCAGACATCTTACTTGGCATCGACACATAGAAGCCAAGAGGCTACATATGAAAATCATAGCTTCTAATATGCACTGGCTAATTAACTAACAATCAAAATTAAACCTTGAATGTAAAGTCATCCTGTATAAAAGAATCTTAAAACCAATTTGGACATATAGAAACCAATTATGGGGAACGACAAGCAATACCAATATAGATCTTATACAAAGGGCTCAATCGAAAATACTCAGAACCATGACAGGAGCACCATGGTATATAGAAAACGAAAATATTCACAAGCATTTGGAAATACCATTGGTAAAAGAAATATTTGTAAAAATTCATAAAAGATAAATCTTGAAACTGCAACTTCACCCTAACCCATTGGCAAGACTGCTTAACAGAACGCAAACATCATTAAGGCTTCGAAGAACCGATCTACCAATTTATTAATTTAATTTTTTTATGAAAACTGATATTTTAGTTTAATTTTAGTTGTAAGATTTAAACACTTATTGTTAGGCCTACATATTACAGGCAGATCCAATAAATAAAGGAAGAAACGTAAAAGAAAAAAACAAAATTTAATGCATTCTTAGCTTAAGATGGACTGATTTTTGTTTTTTCTTATACAATAACGTTTTTTTTTTTTTTTTTTTTTTTAAATAAATGTAAAATAAATAAATGCATATTTTTTAAATTTTGAGGGTACATATTGAATTTTTAAGTGCATTTTTTAGGTGCATATTAAAAAAAAAAAAAAAAAAAAAAAAATCCATTAAAATCCGCCTCCTACCCATTAATTTTCTATAAAACAGTTTTTATCGGAAGTAATGTTAATTAACAAAATTTGATTTATGGCTTTAGAACTTTATGATCACGTGTACTTATTTTTGTAGACCTTGTTATATTTTGGTATAATTAAAATATTTCTGAAAAATTAAATCCAAGGATAACTTCCCTTTTAAAAATTCTTAAAAAAAAAATTATTAATTTAATTATTTCCATCTTAAAATTCTTTATTTGAATTTAGTAATTTATATGGGCAATTTTCTTTTTACGTTTGCCTTTATGAAATCGACCTTCAACCTTAAACATTTTTTAAATTCTGACTTATTTAAACAACTTTTCATGCAATTATGTTAACAACACTTTTTGCTGTAACAGTAAAAAAAACTCAAGACCTGATACGGTTCCATGTGGTACCGGCAAGCACCCAAAGTCAAAAATTTCAAAAAAAGTGTTTGAAACTAACAAGTTTTTTTTTTATTTATTTTTATTGCTATAGTCGCGGATTTTAACATAAGTGTTCAATTCTTCTAATGTAAACTATAAACACTTGTAGAAAAGGACCAGCATGGATTTAATTAGCGTGCAATTAACCAGTGTCAAATTGTGTTGCGCAAAAGTCGTGAAACCAAATTTTAAAAAATTTTGAATTTTTGCAGTTTTTTCACTCAGAATTTTACGCCGTTTCGGATATTTCAAAATTCAAAACAGAGTCCAATAGCTCTTGAATTTATGCATCATTTGACATATATCTCGTTAATGTGCCCTCAACAGAAATACTGTAAGAGGTATCCAAACTTGGAGAAAAAAAAAGTGAATGGCTCCAAAAGGTGCCTTTTTCGCGAAGCACACTCGCAACGTTATTTCAGTGAAGCTAGAGTATAGCGTTATCAAAGAAGGTTTCCAAATGACATTTAAAAATCATTGTGGCGTTTTAAAATATTAATTCGCTAAACGTGTATAGCTATTTTAAAGAATTCAGCAATTTTGCATATTTTGTTATAGCGTATGTTGGCATTATAAATAAATTTTAAACTGTAATAAGTTCCTGTGTAAAGTTTTACTTACGCAGAAAATATATTTTTTCACTAAAAATATTCATCAACGGTTTTCATGGACTAAGAACGCGATGTTTTTAGTTTAACATAAATCGTCGAGGCACATCCAAGGCGCTAATCAAAATTGGCTTTGATATATGTCAATTTGTAGCTGCTTTAATAACATATATCAAAATCAATATGGCGTTCGAAAAATGTACGATTTTTCATTTAATGCAACTTTAGAGATTTGACTAAGTGCAATTAAAAAATTTATATAAGTGACATTGTCTTATGACTTATTTAAAAAAAAAAATTATAAATTTTGCAATAAATGGATGAATATGAACAACACTACATCACTAAAAACAGAATTTTGCAAATTTTATAAGAAGGTTTAATAATTATTAAATCGCTAATATGTCCACACATACTTGTCTTAGCACTATATATTTAATTTGTATTTTAGATACAGCATTGTAGAATACATAAATGCAATAATTTTTGATTTAGGACTA
Source organism: Protophormia terraenovae (assembly GCA_951394005.1). Classification (NCBI taxonomy): domain Eukaryota; kingdom Metazoa; phylum Arthropoda; class Insecta; order Diptera; family Calliphoridae; genus Protophormia; species Protophormia terraenovae. Next base: position 39,222,851 of record OX596074.1, read on the forward strand.
TAAATATAATTTTGGCAATTTTTTTGTAAATTTTTATCTTAAACCGCTATAACATTAATGCCGTTCGGTAAAAGTCATTCACGCGAACAGATTTGTGTTCCACTAGAGCCAAGGAATATTGGTACTAAATATCGTAGATGTGCCATTTAAAAATTTTCTAAATTTTTTTGAACATCAAAAGTAAACGAGTTTGAAGAATTTCCCATATATGTAAGTTCCCTTAAAGAACCTATTGCGTATGATTAATATTTAATATAAAAAATATTGAATTCAAATTGCTTATACGTCTCCATACATTCCTAACAAGAAGTGAGAAAAATTATAACAAAAATAATTATGAATGCTTAAACAAATTAAATATTCTGAACATTCTTTATTTGCAACTTTAAAATATCTATCTGGTTAACATTTGGATCATTGCCCGGGTTTAATTAATGGATTAATGGTATACCATCCCCTAGTGAGTAACCAACTAAAACAATACGCAGTCATTGTTACGAATATAAGCAGGCAACTGGCATGAATAAAAAAAAAAAAAAAACAATAACAAAATAAAAAACAATAACAACGACACAAAAGCATTCCTATTTTTTTCCTTTATACACATAAAACAAAGAAAAAAAAAACTAAAAACAAGGAAACACAAATGACAACAACATTCATAACATACCAAAAAGCATCAGAGACTAAAGTCATTTTGATACTCATACCCTCATATAAAAATAACGGTTAAAAATTAAAAAAAAAAAAAAAAAAAAAAAAAATACTCCTGCATATATATAAGATTTGATTGTATCAAACAAAATACTTTTACACACACACAATACATATAAAATGTATGATTAACAAATACATGTACAGTGGCGAGTAAAAGTGTATTCATGATGCTGAATTCCTTACTTTAATAGTGAAAGGCCAATGTACGCGGCACGCGGAACACGCGGCCATCAGCTGATCATGTTTTCATGCGGTCCATATAAAAAAAGTTGAAAAAATTCAACTTTGAAGCGTTGCCGCCTATAACAGCATTGCCACATTAAATTTATGACAGTGTTCTCAAATTTTTCTTTATCACTTTATTGTAAACAATTGATTAATTTTTAAGCTGGTAATAATACTGCCGCCCGTTGCCGCGTGACGCGTACAAAATTTTCTGTATCCAATACTCTTGATGAATGGGCGGTGAATGAAATGGAACTCAGGTGGTCCTCAATCACCACTTGTAGACGGTCAAGGACTCTCTGGTCACTCCGGTCATGGAGCAGAACTAGAGCATTACTATCTCTTGATAGGTCATCTATAAGACTTTTTGCAGGTATGGCACAGTATGAGTGTATGTCGGAACATATGGGTTACTCAGGAAATACCTTTTGTAGAAGTTACTTAGATGAGGAAGAGTAAGGATATGTACAAAACTTCTTATGCAAAATGTCCAGCACTGAAAGGGCGTAGACTGAGATTTCTTGGTAGACAACTATTCTATGAACTGAATTGTTTCAATGACATGCCACTGTCAAACCAGATTAGGTTTGTTAGGAGTACGGGTTGGTTTCAAGGTGGCCCAACAGAACATTAGTTTCTGTTTATAGGAGGGGAGAGAAGCCATCTTTCCATATAGAGTATCACAATGGGCTTAGGGCCTACGATTTCACACACAATAGCGTGCGACCCTTATAACCTAAACTACACAAGCTTAAATTATATTAAAAATGTATGACATTTAGACGAATGTGGGTAGGAATATTAAAGCCCTTGGCTTATAAAATAAGTTTTAATACTTTAATAAACAGTCGGACGGACATTATGTATTCACCATTTAATTTTATAATGATCAGTGGTAAATGGTTTAATATTTAGTATCATCTTTTACAGCTTTTGCTGGCTTCTGAGGTAATAATTAAAAACTTGTGATAAGTAATACATTTTAATGAAAACCTTTCATTTTTTAATTCTAAGATACCAAGACATTTTAATAATTTTAGTAATTATGGTACAAGACTGCCATAATCACATTTATGTTTTCCATGTTATTCTAAATTATTTTGTTGGTCTAATACCGTCCATCCGTACGTCTGGTTCAGAGAAAATTTTGGATTATCCACTGGGTACATTCAAAAATATCTGCAATTAAATCTTAAAATCCAATAAATAAAATATCAAATTTTAATTTCATTTAATCTAAGTGCGGAGGTTAAGAAACCCATAATATTTGAATGTAAACTTTTTAGAAAATTTTGACCAAGAATAAAATCTACACAAAGTTTCCAATCTAAATAGATATAAATTATATTACACAAAGTTTAAAATGCGAAAATAATGCTCTTGACAATGTGATAGCTTTTAGTTCAAAAAAGTTTTATTTCAAAATATTTATCGAAAATTTTCTATAAGCCCTACAAAATTTTTTATGAAAGAGAATGTAGTATGAATGCTTTAGGGTTGTTTACTTATATATTTTATTACATTTTTAATCTACAAAAATTAAAAAATTAATATTATACTTCATAAATATAAGTAAAACTAAAACAATTTAATTCGAACACTTTTGCACCTACATTGAAAAACGAAAATATTAAGCAATTTTTAATATTTTGTCCACAATCCTTTGTTCTTTTTTACATTTTTAATCCGTTTTGGCATACTCTCTACCAACTTTTTTAAAATTTCGTCCGGGATTTTGATCCATTCCACTTGAACTCTTTGCCACAGTTCAACCATGTTCTTTGGAGCTCTATCATATACGGCCAATCTTCTCTTTAAAAGAGCCCACAAATTTTCAATAGGATTAAGATCCGGACTTTGCGCTGGCCATTTAATTAGATGAAATTTTTGGTTCGACAACCAGTTGGTAACAATTTTGGAGGAGTGTTTCGGATCTCCATCTTGTTGAAACACTAACTCCTCCTCGGGATATGCACTTTTTTTCACATATTCCGGCAAATTGGTTTGAAGAATATTAAGATAATCTTCCTTCTTCATTATACCTTCTATCTTAACCAATGGACCAAAGTTCCACCACGAAAAACACCCCCACACCATCAAACTTCCCCCACCACGTTTTACAGTTTGCTTCACCTGATGACGCTGAAGATTTTCATGTGGACGGTGCCAGTAATATTCTTTGCCGTCTGATTGGAAACGGTTAATTTTAGTTTCATCAGACCAAATCACACGTTTCCAATCTTCTACTGTCGTAGAACTTTTTTATTCTCTACAAAAGTTCATACGCGCCTTAACGTTTTTGTCTGATAGCGCTGGTTTCTTTTTCTTAACTGCTGCGACTAGACCAATTCTACGTAGTGATCTGCGAACAGTCCAATTACTAACGTTTTTATTTATTGCCTTGGCAGCTAATTTTGGTGTTCTAGTATCTCTATTTCTCATTAATCTTTCAATATGGCGAGCATCTGCGTCTGTTAACAACCTTGGATGACCAGATAACATTTGGATGATATATTTCGTCTTTTACGGACACTTTGCACAGTACTATGGGCAATGTTTAAAGATTTTGCTATTTGTCTGCATGACTGTCCATTTTCCGTCAGAATTACTATTCGGTCTTCCATTTCCACGCTTATTTTTTTCATTTTTAAGTTACAAATGAATTATCAATGTTTATTTTACTAAAATTGCCAGGTAGAATTATAAAACCCGCACTTATTTTTTTTTTAAATAAAAATAAAGTCGATATCAAACCATAACTCGATTAAAAATAACGTTAAATTATAAATTGACACTTATAAAGTGATATAAACTAGCATGTGCAAAAGTGTTCGAGTTGCCATATATTTTGCGATTGTGCAATATTACCAGAGTTGTAATTCTTTTGTATTAAATTTTTTCACTATAATGTAATCTAACAAATAAAGAATTAACATGTGAATTTTCGTTACAATATCTTAGCTAAAAAAAATTTTTATTGACATTTTCGTAGAAAATTTATTAACATAAAAACATTTTTGCACGCCACTGTATATACATATATACAAACATTCATTGCACATTTGCATGAAAGCCTGGCAGCAGGCTTTAAAAAAGAAAACAACAAAATACTAAAAAAAATATGAGACAATAAATAGCTACAAAAAATAAAAATGTCTCAAATACAATATGGCCGACATTATTTGACCTTTTTTTATAATGGAAAATATTTTTCGAGTTTAACACGATACGATGAAAAAAATAAAATAATAAAATAAATACAAAGCAATAAAGTTATGCAAAATAAAGTTGAAAAATATACAAATTACGTGAAAAATGCATAAACAAAAATATTTATGCAGGTTGTTTGTTATTCACTATTTTTTTTTTTTTTTTTTGTGAGTTTTTTACTGTTTTTTTTGTTGTGTTATTATTTACAACAAACTAAACTTAATGAATGAGTGAATTTGAATAGCGCCAAAATTGCAAGAGTTAAATTTTTTCTTTTTTTCTTTCTTTCATGAAAATATAACAAAAATGGAATATTTGTGTACACTTTTTGTTTGTTATAAAAGCAAATTTTTATGAAACTAAAAAAAAAAAAAATAAAGATAAATATCAGCTAAGGTATAATAAAATTCTTTTGAGAATTCTTTAATACATATATTGTTTTATTTTGAAGAAATCAATTTTATAGAATTTAAAATATAGTTATCCTGTTATTGGTTTTTGAAAGTCATGCAGAGATTTAGGGTATGAGTAAGTAATTCTATAACAACTGAAATATAACTAAATGAACAATATTTACTTTTATTGCTGAACACTTTTTTCTTATATTATGTGATTTTTTATCACTTTAATATTAGGTTAGTAAATTGTCTCGATTTCAATTTATTTTGTTAATAATATTTTAGTTTAATATTTATATATATTTTTTTCTACTTCTATTGTAGTTGTGTATTTTATGTTGTCGTTAACATATAATATTTTTGTAATTTTAATAAATTGAAATTTAAAATAACATAAATACTCAAATAAATAACCCAATAAACAAAAACCTTTGAAATTTCATATTTATTCATTTGAAAGCAAGTTTAAATTTCAAACAATAGCTGTGAGAATAGGCTTTAAATTCATATTATTTCAAATACAAAACTATGCCTTTCTCCAACAAAAAAGTTCTAATATATCAATTGTATTTGTCAAACGCTTTCATAATTTAAAACTATGCTGGAAGTTTCTTTAACAAACAAATGTTTCTCAAATATTTTCAAAACGTTTTTTACAAATTTTAAACTACACTTGAGTTAAACATGAAATAAATTTGTTTCTAAACTATTTTTCATACTAAAATTTTGCATGAATAAATTATAATTTGATATATTTTTTATATTAGCTGAAAAGGAAATTTTGCATTCATCATTTTGAGCATATTTTTCACCATTTGTAATGGACCTTAGTAGGTAATTTTGTCCATTTTATTGCGGCATAATTGCGTACAAATATTTTTATTTTGTAATGTATGTATAATATTTTATTTTTTGAACAAACATGTCTAAGTTTAAAACTTTTTTATGAAAAAAAAAAACTGAAAGCTTTTTTAAATATGAAAAACATTTGAATATTTTCTTATAAACAATAGAAAAAATACAAAATAAATCAAATATAAAAAAACTTAACTTTACACTTTACAATCACTTGAAAATTTTATAAAAACCTAACATTATACTTTAACTGGAAATTTTTGAAATTTTCTTGTTTATTTCACACCCATATTTTTAAAATTTGAATTGAATTTGATAATTATGCTATTTATTAAAGGAAATTTACCAAAAAAAATTATAAGGTTTGAATCGATGTTTATTGGGAAATATGTACATACATAAGCATTCTCGCTTTAAAGGGTATGTTAAACAGTAGTTTCATATTGTAGCTTTATATGAAAACGAGCTGTAAACCAGCTACTTCGTTAGCGGAAATTTTTTATATAAACCATACTTAACGTGACCAGACATCCCGCCTGAAATATTTTTCCCGCCTTTTATAAAGAAATCCCGCTTTTTTAGCTTTCAGAGTTACTTATTCTCTTTCTTTATTTAATTTTCTATAACATTTTTACCAATATTTTTAATAATAAAAAATATATGTTCCACTGAAAATTTGATAATCGTTTTTGACAATTAAAAGTTACTATGATCTACTTCTCTACTGACTGATCTTAAATGTACTTTGTGTATATTTTTTGATGGCTTCGATGCAGGAAAACCTACAAGATATATTTACTAAAATTTAATTTTGTTCCATTTTCGAATAACCTTTTGAAACATAATTTTTCAAACAAAAAAACATTTACTATTTTAAGAATGTTAGAATAGAATATACATTTTTGGAGGAAGATATTATGTTCTTGCAGAGAGCTTTTTAGATTTAAAAACTCTTTCCGGGAGAACATTTGTATGTGAGCTATTTAAATAATTTTTACCAATTTTTATTACCAAAATGTGTCATTTATAAAAGATGTTTTGACCAGAATTATCATCTTTTGATTAACAGGAATATTTTCGTATTGTACTTTTAATAAGTACCTTTGTTTAGAGTTGGATTGACTTTCTATTTTATTTTTGTATAATATGAGATGCACCTGTCACTTGGCCTAGCAGGGAGAAATTCACCCTTTTTAACCAGTTTTGGGGCACCCCGAATCGAATCCAGGTTACTTTAACTTATCTCATGTTTTATAGTCTTACACTCTTATAACTCAGCCATATATAGTTATTGCGCGCATGTTGCTAATTGCGCATTTAACAATCAAGCTAAAAGCTCTCACTGGTTCTCAACTGGAACTTAAGTGGCTGTTTGGTGTCAATTAGTACTGAAACTTGGGTGGCTATTAGGTGTCAATTGGTAATCAACTAGTACTGAGGGACCTGCGGGAAATCTTTAGCAATTGCACCAATTGCTAAAGATTTCCCGCAGGGTACTTAACGGATTCTTTAATTTGAAATATAATTTTTAATAAATGTTCTTTTATTTGAAATAAAAAAATATATATTCTTCCGATCGGCATTAAATTTTGAAAATTTGTTTATATATTCAAAATAAAAATTTAAAAATTTAACTAGAATTTTTTTTTTGGAAAACATTTCGAGAAACACGTTAAAGTTATAATTTTTGAGTTTATAGGGATATTTGTTGTTCAAAAATGTTCGAAAAGGATATAGAAAGAAAATCCCTCTTTTTTTACTAAATTTTTCAAAATCCCGCTTTTTCCATAAAATTTTGTTCAGAATCACACTTTTTAATCGTTCGGGTCCCGCTTTTTGACAAAAACCCTCTGGTCACGTTAACTATACTATATAATAAATTTAAGCTAAATTTCTTAACTCCCGTGGGAACATTTTTAATAATGGTGTTGTGTCGCCATTAACAACAATAAACTTTTTAAATATTTTCCTTAAAAAAGTACCAAAAGTACAATAAAAAATAAGATTTTCGAAAAGTACAAAAAGCAGTTTGATATATTTCTGATAAAAAAAGATAATATTTTAAATTTATTTCTATTCTTTTGTTTTAGAAAGTTCGTAGGGTGCCAATAAAATACTAATTTTTAACATCTTTAACGTTCGCAAGTTAAAAAAAATTATTAAAGTATTTTTATTACTATTACTAAGTATAAAATAATGTGACTAATAGAACTTGAGAATTCTCATCTATAAATAACAATATCTCTTTAATTTCAGGTTTATAATATTTGAATTACGAAACAGTAGATTAGAATAAGGAAAAAGTACCACAAAATAACTTTTAAGGATTCTGATTCTAATTATGTTTTTAGAATGAAGTACTATTAGAAGAACGAAAATGTACCACAAAGTCCCCTCCTATGCATTCTCATTCACTTAGGAAGACAAAAAGGTATACAATTCTCACTCTTTTAGGTCTACAAATCTTTAATTTCATGTTTCTAGGTCCAAAATTAAATAAAAATTCAAAAAGTATCATTGGAAGAACAAAAATTTACAACAAAGTCCCCTCTTATGGATTCTTATTCATTAAGGGCCACATATCCTTCATTTCATGTTTCTAAGTTCATAATTATAGAAAATTAAAAAAGTACCATTAGAAGAACAAAAAAGTACCATAAAGACCTATCTTTTGAATTTTTTCCCACATAGCAATGAAATTAATTTAATTTCATATTTCTAGGTTAAATATTACAGGAAATTCAAAAATACCATTAGAAGAAAAAAAAAGTTCCTCTTGAATTCTTACCCACAGGACAAAGTACTATCTTTAAGTACCACAAATTCCACTCTTGTGAATTCTTATCCTAATGGAACTAAATTTACTTAATTTCATGTTTCTAGGTTTAATATAATTGTAAATTCATTACTGAGTTTGAATTAAGTGTAATTTTCAGATTTTACCCCTTTTAGGTACTTTTTCCCCCATGGATATATAACAATAAAATTCCAATGAATTTATAAATTATATTGGGATCCCATATTAATATACGCAAAAATACGCATACGTTTATGTCAATAAATATAAAAAAAAAAAAATGTTTTATGAAAAAAGTAACAAAACAGGTACGATTTTTACCCCTTAAGCATTCGAATTTCTAAAAAGTACCAAATTTGTATTTGTTATTTTTTGATAGGTTATGAATACGATGTAAAGTTTATCTGTATGTTGATTGGTTTCAATTGGTTGATTGGTGCCAAAAAAAAGTACCAAAATATAGTTTTTACCCGTTTTCTCCCTAAATGGCCAATTTTCAAAAAAGTACCAAACACCTGTCCAATTATTTTTTAAATGAATAACGATAACTATTAAACTTTTTTTGTATCTTTATTAATTCTAAATCCCGTCTAAGTGGATCTATATGGAGGGAGACCTACGTTCTAAATTTCGTTTGAGGTGTGGGATCATGAATCAATCAGTCACGCTACTTCTTTTTATATATAGATAAAAATAATATATATGCCTAACGAAAAGAGAAAAATATTTTAATTAAAAATTAACTTTCCAAGCAAATTTCAAAAATTTGGTAAAAAAAATCAAATATTAAAAAATATGTTTATGAAAATTTATATTTATTACACAGAAAAAAAGTACACATATATATAAAAAATTTTTCATAAATATTATGAATCGAACATGTCTTTTTTTTCCCAAACTTTTTTCATAAAAAATAGGAATATTGCAAAAATTTTGCTTAAATTCTGAATTATTTTTATAAGATTCTAATGAAAATGTTAATTAAAAATAGTTAAAATAGAAAATATTAGCAATAAATGGCAATTTTCACAGAAAAAGTTGCTACAATTCTTTTTTGAAATCTGCACGAATTTGATGCAGCTAAAAATTTTCTAGAGAAAATTTCAAACATTTCTTTAAAAATTAAAATATTAAATAAAATTTAAACAATTTGTTTAAGTCTTCTTGACTTTTGATTCATATAGGAAAAAAATTTAATATTTAAGAAATTATTCTTAAATATTATGAACTAAAATCAATGAAAACAAAATTTTTATATTTATGCGCAAACTTTTTACTGTTGTTAGTGCTTTACGTTGAGTCTATATTAGAGAAATTTGTATCAAGACAAACGTCAAATTTTTATTTGATTTGCGGATCATTTTTTATCTCTGTCAATTATAGGAGAAAACGTATGTCATAATAAGCCATGCAAAAAGTACCAACAACAATCAAGATGGCGTCTTTTACTAAGCATTATCAAGACAAAGTTGTCAGAGCTCGAGTGCTGACAATTTTCTTTTAACGCTGCAATAACACTGACAAATTCAGTCTACATTAGACAAATCTTTATCTTGATAAAATTTTGACGTTTGTCTTGATAAAAATTTGTCTAATGTAGACTCAAAGTTAATGGCATTTATTACATCCATTGTAAGACACACGATGCGTATGAGTAATATTTTTATCAAACAAACCAAAATTGCTTATACGCTGTCAAACACACAAATATAGAAACGCAATTTGAAATATAGCTAAATCAACTGTTTATTTAAAATACTACTTTCGAGATAGTTCTCATTTTGTCAATATTTTGATAGAACTAGAAGTTCAATTTCCATAAAATTTTTTTAAAACTATACTGAGAAGCCATCAAAAAAAAAGCTTTCTATCATAAGTAAAAGGTTTTTTTACCAGCTGTGAAAGCAAATTATTCGACAATGAATTTGATGTAAAATGTTTGTATAATGACATAAAAAATTTATGACATTTAGAGGGATACGAATTTAATCTCTTGACTTAAGTAGAAGACTCGGGTAGGAAAAAATATATTTCTCATAAAATATGAAAAATATATTTTAAAATAAAACATAATTAATTACATTGTTTGGAAAAATATCTGAGTTCTTTATATCACAAAAGAAAATACAACGTTGTGTTATGGAATTCTGTATTACAGATCTTATAAAATTCAAATAAATATTGTGTAAAGGAAATTAAAATTTTCAAAAAAGTTTTTGGTTTTGCATATCTTCTTGCGGAGAAAGAAGTAGTCATTTCATTAAAAAACACAGAATATTCAAATTAGCCCAAATATCCCTACTTGTTAATACACCAAAGAGTAAAATCAAACAAGTTGAGGCCAATCCATGAACATTTTTATATCTCTGTGAATTTTAAAAGTATTAGCAGTGTAAACACGTTTTTAAAGGAAAGTAAGACCCATAGTTATAGTTAAAGATAAAGGGGAATGAAAAATAATATATGTTAATAATTTCAGTACATAATTTTAGCCAAAGTTAAAGAAAAATCTCTTTTCTTAATACGAAATAATTATATTGTCTATAGTTAAGATTTAACTCTTTACAAACAAATATTGTAATTCTGCAAAAAGAGATTTTTTTTTAGTTTTAATTGAATTAGTTGTTAATAAAATTTATGTTGGTTAATATTAATAAAATATTTCGTAATCTAATTTTGTTTTCTTAGGCGTTCGAAAGCGTATGCGTAATATTTGCACACAAATAATTAGAACAACTTATACGACACGATATACTAATGCAGCATATTAAATTTTAAAATACTTTTAGAAAAATATATGGTAATTCCAATTTAAAAATTATAAACGCAGTAGTCATCTTGCAGTAGTTAACCTATCAAAGACTCAACATACCTACATAAAGGATAAAGCGACTAACACTGCGCTGCCCTCACTGGTAAGCCACATAGAAAAATTTTTAAATTATAAGGATATTGAAGGACCTTTTAATAACGTCAAAACTGACTTTGTCATAGAAGCCTTGTTACAACTTGGTATAGATCGTACTATAATTTAATTTGTACGGAAGCTTCTTACTTTTAGGGGCATTGAATCAAATTTGGCCGCCTAGAATATTTGCAAGGTAGCAGATAGGTACCCCATAAGGGGGTGTATTGTCTCCTCTACTTTGGAATCTAAATATAAACACATTACTTAAAACCATGGAAAAAACGTGTTACTAGGCAATTGCATACGCTGATGATGTGGCAGTAATTGCCACGGGCAAAGATCCGAAACTTCTTTCGGAAGTAATGGAATCCGCGCTGGATCTCCTACTCAAATTGTGTCATAGTTGTGGATTGGGAGTAAACCCAACTAAGAGTGAACTGGTATTGTTCACGAGGAAATATAAAATTCCAAAATTTGTAACCCCGAATCACTGGCGCTCTTAGAACAACTACCAATTAAGCCACTGCTGATAATCTTGAACCGGCTACCACCAGACACCCTGGCAAAGCAAATAGCGGCACAAACGGCTGTAAGAAAAAAAGTCAATAGGGTGAGTAATAATTATCATTATGGACATGCCAAAACTCTAGGTATAGTTAGTTCGAATATGGAAGTTAATTAAGTCACACCAAGACCAACTTTCGACCCGAGTTTTAAAGTGAAAATACCGGATGAAACACACTATGACAATGGCCTCCTACTCCCAGATGACATCATTGTTGTCTTCACTGATGGCTCAAAAACAGATGAAAGTGCCAGATGTGGCATCTATTCCAAACAATTGAACCTAAGACTGTCCTTCAAGCTACCAAACTACAGTAGCGTATTACAGGCTGAGATTATGGTCATAAAATTAGCCAAAAATCGATTCAATATAATGGGATAATACATAGGAATATCTACCATAAATTCCCTAGTGAATGTGTACACAACATCGAAAATTGTTGAAGAATGCCGCAAGTCTCTAGAGGAGATAGCGAGGCATTCATCGGCTAACCTTATATGGGTTCCTGGACATAGGGACATAGATGGTAACTCTAAGGCAAATATGCATGCAGTTGCAGGAATCACTCTAGATCATATCGAACCAACCTGTGATATTGATATGCCTCTTATGACATATAAGCAGCTAATCTCACACAACCTTTATAATAGAAGCTGTGCAGAATCCATACTAAAAACCTCATTGGGGTGATTACTGGCCATTGGGTCATTGGAAGGCATGTACAAATGCTATTGTTACCATACAATGATTTTTGTAGGAAATGCAATGACGAGGAAGAAGAGGAATCTACTAAACATATTTTTTGCCATTGCCCAGAATTCAAAGACTTACGACATGATTATTTATTTGCTAACCGAAAATTAACTGACAAAACTTGTCCGGCAGATAATGATCTGAATGGAATTCCCTTCTTTATCAAATCCACAGAATGGCTTACTGATAGTAGCCACGAAACTTAGGATTATGGCTTGAGAATAATAAAGGGTATCACAACGGGACCTATTTTGGACCCAAGTGAGCTAACCTAACCAGTAGTCATCTCCCAAAAATTTGTATATCAAAAATAGAAATATTTCTTCCATAAACCCGGTCAGAAATAAATATTTGTAGGAGAGATGAAAGTTTTTAATAAAAAATGGAATAACTAGTATTTTATATATTTTCTTCAATAATTTTAACATTCAAATATATTATAGTTAATTTATTATAGTTTGATTTTCTTTTACGTAAACTTAAACAAGTGTTCCAATTTTTATTTATTTTACTGAGCAAAAAGGTTTATATTAAAAGGTATTTTTAAACATAAACATTTTCTAACAAAACCTACGAATTCGTTATATATTTTTAAAAATATTTAAGGCCCTTCAAAGAAATTACTTATCCCTTACCCTTTTAAAATTCCGTTTTGTATATTTTATACAAGTAATAGTGTATGTATGTGGTTTTATATGTAGACAATTTATATTTGTAAATACAATTATTGTAAATTGCATATGTTAATATTATTTAAATTTATGTATAATTTTAAATTATGAATATTTACAATCAAACAAAAACACTCACTCTCTCTTTCGCACATACTCGTAAACAGACATAATTTTGCAAATATTCCCTCTAGCAAAATATTTAAAAAACCATATACTTTATACTCAATGATGTCTGATGATGCTGGTCATTCTAAATACATACATATATAAGGAGTGAGATCGAAAAATTCTTAACACACATTTTGCCTCATAACTTTTTTCGGAATCAATATTCAAAATTTTTTTTGATCTAGCTATCATGGAAAAATACTACAGTTATTATTTTTAATAACAACCATGTTAATTTGTCCTTATTTTCATCAAAATAAGTGACGAAAAATATTTACGTCCAACAAGTTATTAAAAGGCCAGAAAATTTAAGGTATATTGAAAGGAACTCCAAACACATCTGGTAGAAAATCAGTTCAGTTTTCTCAGTGCATCGACTATTTGGTGCGAAAATTTAAAGCTAATGGGAAAGTTGATAACATAAACTTTCCCACTGATAAAGTTCAAAAAATTCCAAACTGGAATTCTGCAAAAAAAATTACAAGCCAAAAATAGGACTCGGAATGTAAAACCAAATTTCATACAAAAATACTCAAGCTGTATAATTGTCTCAAAAATTTTTATTGCTAATGCTCGAAGCAATGTTGGAAATAAGTTTAAGACCCAAAAGCAGCAAAAATTTCTTACAAAATTCATGGTATGACAAGCTTTTTGCAGTTGCGGCAAAACAGGAAAGTCATTTGATACATTCGGATCTATAAATACCAAAATATGCATAAAGGAATATTTGCAAAAAAGACTTATTCTTTTCTTAAGAAAGCACAACGTGTCCACATATTTTTGGACCCATTTGGTATCATGTCACTACAGTAAGAAAGCTCTGGAGTGGTACCAAATCAATAACATAGTTTTAGTACCAAGAGATGTCAATTTTCAAAATTGTCCATAGCTTAGACCAGTGGAGAGATATTGAGCTCTTGTGAAAAGTGAATTCAAGAGCACAAAAAAGGTGTCCCAAAATACCGAAGATTTTAACAGAAGATGTGCACACTGTTCCAAAAAAGTGGCTGAAGCAACTATCAAATCTCCAAAGAAAGGGTTTTCAAAAATGGTCCACAATTTTAAATTTAGTGGTTAGAACCATAAAAATAATTTATTTCTGTGATCTGTGCTAAATTATCAAATGATTAAAAAAATAATGAAAACTCTAAGATCAACCGTTTCCAAGTTATTAAATATTATGTATGTTAAGAATTTTTCGATCTCACTCCTTAGTTCTGTTGATGACTATGTTCCATAATGTTGTTGTTAGTTTTTTATTTGTTAGTTGAATACACTATGAGGAGTTTAAGGAGCATGAAGCGAAGTTAGTGGTAAAAATTGTGGTCAGACTGTGTTGACCATGGTAGATTTATTTAATGCAGTAAAAATAAATAACAAAAATAGTATACAACATAAATGTACATACACACAGATATATATATTTATGTGTGTATGTGTGTGTTTGTATGTTTTTGGTAAAATATATGTTGGTGTTCATTTAAGTATATAGAAATAAAAATCATAAGTATTATTATACATTATTATCAAATAACTAAAAAATATTATGGTAATTATTAAAGGTCTTAAATTTAGTTTTTTGTGAAAGAAAATTTAAGATATTTGGCAACTTTTATTTACAAATGTCTTCTTGTTTAGTAGAAAAAATAATATTATCAATTTCAAAACAACTCCCTCTAAACATCATGATTACATACTTCGATAATTAACATACACAACAAAGGTGTTAGACCATTTTATTATTACAACATATTATTTAAAAATAATAACAACTACAAGTATAACAATTAAAATTTTATAATAAAGTTTAAACAAAAACACAAAAAAGCAAATAAATAAATATTTAAAAGAAGAAAAAAAATATTTGTTGTCATGTGTTTAAAAACACAAAAATTACATACTTCAATGTAAATTACTAAATTAGTAAATAAACAAAATACACATAAAGTCACACACACATATATATGTATATACTTGGCGTGTATATTTTGTAAGGAAGCTTTAAACGGAAAATTATATTTTAATATTTAACATTATAAACAACAGAGGAAAAAGGAAAAGTAACAACAACTACAACACTATCAACACAAATATTTAAATAATATTAGTATTTAACAAATACATACTAATAAATAAATTTGCATGTGTTGGACAAATCATAAAATATTTTAAATTTTTGTTCTTTGATAATTAGTTTGGCAGTAGCATGTTATTGTTTTTACACAACAATATTATGACAAACATTAACAATATGTTGATAAACAAATAGTTTTATAAATACAAAAAATGTTAAATGGGTTTTAAAGTATTTCCTGTTTTATTATATAATTGATATGTTTTTAAATATTAGCATGTATTTAGTAGACAACAAATATTAGATTGTAATTTATTCCAAACAAAATGAATAAACTTAGCGAAGCACTTGGGGATCATAAAAATAAAATAAAGTATTGAGTAATTCCATTTTAAATTTAAAAAATGTTGAACCTTGATTACCGATTTGTATAGAATTCGGTGCATATGTAGAGGAGAATTCATAACCATGTAAAATGAATTTTATTAATTTTTATTTTGAAAACTGTGGTAACTCCAAAGTTTTAAGGGTAATAAACTGATTTTTTTTTAAATGGCCAAAACTTTTGTTGTGTAAAAGATATCAAAATAATTTTTGTTTGCAATATATTTGTCAAAACTTGAACTTTACTATATAAAAATTTAGTAAAAATTTGTTTGAAGACGTTTATCTTAAAAAGTCCATCTTCAATTTTTTTTATAATTTTTTTGTAGGAAGCTCTATCGGTATACTTACTATAGACAAAATTTCAGAGAGGTTAAATTTTTTAAATTTAAAATGGAATCACCCTACTGTTAAAAAAGAAAAAAAAAAAACTAATTTCATAAAAATGAACTAAATATTAAGTCACCTTCATTAAGTCACCTAGATGCTGGAATTGAGATCAAATGTGGCAGTATCAACATATTGCACTTTGGAAAAATCGACAGAAAAATGTTATTTTACATTTGGTCTCTTAAATAGTAGCTATAACCTGCATATGAATGTATGTTCTCCAATCTGTGTCTTATAAAAGTTATACACTTTGAAATTTTAATTTCATATAAAAATAAAATAATAAATTAGCACTTTATGCATGAGCATTAGGGTGGTCCAAAATTCCTTTTTGCGAGCTTCATTTAAACGTTCCTAAAATTATAAAAGGGATGTCTTTAAGATCATAATGACCGAATTTTAACTTCCTACGATGATTGGCACAGGATATGCAATATATTTTGGTTTTCTTATGGACCACACTAATGAGTATACAAGTTAGAAAGATATAGTAGGCCAAGGCCGACCATATGCATCAAAATTCGGAAAGGGGTCTTATATAGGACCTATTCAATTGTGAACCTTTACATGCGTACATATCTGCTTATTGAAACTAAACCATTGGGCGATTTTTTTTAAATCATATTTTTATTAATGACTGTTATGTTCAAGTTCTAAACATAAAAGAATAAATTATTTCTTTTTGATTTTTAAGGAAATATCTGATATTTTCCAGAATTCTTGCAATTAAAGGTTTTATTGCGTTTCGGTCACTTTTTTTTCTCGAATAAGTCCACTTGGTTTTAAACTCAGTTTCATTTTAGGCTAAAATGTTAATGTCCTTTAAATTATTTTTTACTGGAGCCCAATATTTTTCAATTACACGGAGTTCCGGACAATTTGATGGTTTAGCCTCTTTTGGAAGAAATGCTAACAATTTCTTTGTTACCACTATATTGGTTTTTTTTGCTGTAGCGGATATACTGCATTTTCTTAGGAAAGTCTTTTCCATTTCTGTGTTAATGGAACCATTTATCATGAATGAAGTGCTTCTGACCCGCATATGTATATGGCTTCCCAAATCAAAAACTTTCTTCTAAATTTTGATTTCTTTGATACACGATTTACTGCCATATTCCCTCTAGCATAGGCAACAAAGAATTCCTGGCCAGGAAGTTACAAAAAGTTTCCATTCAGTGACCATGACTTCTTTGTATAATATTATGACCCAAGAAAATGTATTTTGTAATATAACTGCCTTCCTAGCATTTGTTTTATAAGGCCGATGTAAGATTTCATGAAAAATTTCTAGTATGTGTTTAGGTGTTATTCGTTCAATTTCCATTTTAATAAAAACTAGTTTTGCTATCACCATGAAACTTAGCACATGGCGAGTGAGCATAACTACAAATGTATTTATTAATTTTTTACCACATCAAAATGTATAAGCCCAAAAGCATGCATTTTTATAAAACATATATGTGCATTCATATTGATACTAACATTTATATAGGATTTATGTACTTCAAGATGATTCCGGACGTGGGTTTTATATGGGAGCTATGGTCAATAATGGAGCGATTCTCATAATAATTATCAATTATGAACCGACCTGCATAAAATTTGGCACAGAGATTTATTTTATATACATGAAACTTATTTGTGCCGAATTTGATTGAAATAACGTCATGTTTATTGCATCTATTGTCGTTAAAACCCTATTCAAGGAGGTAAAATAATGGATCGATCATAATCAGTTTCAATAGGGTTCATCCTTGAACCAATAGAATATCATGTGACAAATTTATTTGATCTATCCCTAAAAATGGACTGTTGTTTGAATATGAGGTTTATATGGTCAGACAAACTGACGGACATCGATAAATCGACGTAGAAAGTGATTCTAAGTCGGTATAATTTATGGTAGAAGTCCGATGATTTTTTCTATGCGTTACAAACATCAGCACAAGCGCATAATACCCCAACCGTATATTGTGGTGTAGGATATAAAAAAAATAAGTCTGAAGCAAAGATCAGCACATACCGGCCAATAACTCAGTTCTTTGTGGACAGATTTGCTTTGTTCAAAAAACCGAAATTTAAAAAAAAATATTTGTGATCGTTCAATATAACAACGAAGTCTGATACTTATATATGAGCTTCAAAAAACATAAAAATGTGTGGTCCGAATCTAAAAATAAATCCCTAGCTTAAAAATTTGAAAATAATAATAAATAAATTTGATATAGCTCATTGTTGTGGTTGTTTTCCAGTGCCCATAAAAGTACTTACAATATGCGAAGCTGTCATTAAATAAATTTAAAACAAAGATTTGCCAATAACTCGATTTTTTATGGACCGATTTGTTTAGTTCAAAAAACAAACATTTTAGAAAAATGTTTATGACCGATCTGTACAAGAATGAATCCTGGAGATTTAAAAGGTCTAAAAATGCGTTAAAGCCGATTCTGTTTTTTTGCGGAGCTTAGAAAAGCCGACAACGAAAACGATCTTCGGTGGTATCTTTGGATTTTCGGCGATATTTGCTATTTATGAACCGATTTTGTTCATTTTTATTAGCGTTCTTCTGAGAAATGTTCTCTACAATTTGATGTATAAAACATATATATCTGATAACTGCGGATTTCTAAAAACTGATTTCAACAGACAGATAAACAGACGGACGTCGTTTTATTGACTTCCTTATTAATAAGGATTGAGAATATATATAATTTTTGGGGTCTTAAGCTATGTTCACATTTGCCAAATATTTGACAGAATTTGTCAAATATTTGACCACTAATTCTACAAACAAATTGTTTGTAGTTGTTTGATCTTGCAATTGTTTTGTAAGAGAAAGCAGCTTCAAACAGGATTCGGTTAAATTTCTGCAATGATTAATAATAAGTAAAAAATATTTTCCTATTAAATGGAGAAGTTTGAAAATATTTTATGTAGTGGTTACGTCATTTTTGTAAAATATTTGACTAGTCTGAACATACCTTTATGTGAATATTGTAGAAACTAAAACGGAATGACAAACTTTACACCTACAGTAAAGGGTTAAAAAAGATTGAAATTTTTTTATGTTACATCATTTTGGTGAAATATTTGACTAGTCTGAAAATACCTTTAGGTGAATATTGTAGAAATTAAAACGTAATGACAAACTTTACAACTGCGCTAAAGGGTTCAAAAAGATCACTGTCCATTCAATATTTCTCAGATTTGTATTTATTTCTCGCAAAAGTTAGAAATCTTAATTGAAGTCAGATAACAATAAAAGGAAAAACTAATGTAAAAGTCTTTATAAAATTATAAATCAATTAAAAATATGTAATATTAAAATCACCTAACGTTTCTGTTAATTTTAGGATCAATTGTTTAACAATTAGATTTCATTATTTCAAATATTTTAAAACTGTTTTTTATGCTCTCAAAAAGGCCTCTTTTCAAGTGAAGTTCACTGTAGTCTATCAGATTTGATGTATATTACTGATTTGATATTATTTTTCATTCGTTCTTTAATATTTTGTTGTGGTTTCAAAGCAATGGTCAATATTTTCATACATTTATGTATTATTGTCAGTTTTTTTTCTTAACAAATATTTATTGAACTTGTAGAAAATTGTGTTACGAATAGAAATAAATATGTGAGATGATTGCTTAAAAAGAATGTATAAGAAATGATTTGGTGGCAAATAAAAACTCGAATTAAAACTAAAATATAAAAGTTTCATTGGATATAAAAAATAAATAATAAAAATAAACCTGCGAGAAATTTGTGGCAAATGCACTAATGGTGCGGTCCCTCAGTACCGGTAGAGTACCAATTGACACTTAACTCATCACCAACGTTCCAGTTGTGAACCAGTTAACACCACCACACTCACTAAATATCAGTTGAGAGTCAATTTTTAACAGACATGTTAAGTGTCATGTAAGTAAGAACCTGTCACGTGACTAGTTTTGAACCGGTTCTCATTCCTCTAGGGCAGTAAATCAAGTTTAATTTAAAAAAAAAAAAAAAAAAATTATTAGTTTAGATTTTATAGTCTTTTCTATAGCACAATTATCAAGTCATTTTGTATACATTCTTATCACAAGTATGCTAACTATAAATGTATGTTTAAGTATATTAAATACAAGAGTTATAGAGTTCAAGCTAAATACATATACAATACAATTGAAATGTCATAAAGCAATACACTTATGTACATAAAAAAACACACATACATATAAACTTGTATAAACCAAAAAAAAAACAAGTAAATTTATACATTTAAATAAATTTGCTAAATTGTATTGATGTTGCAAATAAATAAACATTTTTATGTTTTATCATTTATTATAAACATACACATTTGCATATACTATACATATTATATATATATATATATATATATATAAATATATATATATATATATATATATATATATATATATATATATATATATATATATATATATATATATATATATATATATATATATATATATATATATATATATATATATATATATATATATATATATATATATGTGTATGTATGTATGTATGTTAGTGAGTATTAATGATTTTTTTATTAAAATACAAGTATTTGTATTTTTGTTATACAATAATTTTATTGTATATATTCATAGACATACATACACATATTTATTATTTTATGCTCTCTTTACTGTATAATTTCATATGTATACCAACTTCCGTTTCCGTTCCCAATAGGCTTGAATATTTAATGAAATCATTGTTTGAATATAATTTTTTTTATACATAAAAGAAATATCTATAAATATTTGCAAAAAAAGCAAAAAAAAAAATTGTATTATATAAATGTTTGTTTCAAATATATTTTAAATAAATAAGAACCAACAAAAAAATAATAATTATTTTAAAAATCAAATTTTAAGAAAATATTTTATGTATGATTATTCTTAAAAAAAAAAAAAAAAATAAGTAAATATATTAAGGAAATTGCTTATAAAATATAAACACAAACAACATACATACACATATTTAAATGTTATGAGATTAAAGTTGTAGAAAGAGCAAAGAAAAAAGCTTTTGATTTAAGATTTTTGTAATTTATCTAAAAATTATAAATATTTTTTTTTTTCTTAAGCATATGCAAGAGACTATAATAATGTTTGACAAGGATTAGAATTTAAAAATATGTATTACAAATTTAGGTAATAAAGTTTTTCATTAAGAAAAATTATGTTGTTTACATTTTGTTTTGATAACATCTTTTGGCTATACATTTAATATCTTTTCTTGATTAAAATATTTTTGGAAATTGTGCTAGATATAATAATTTCTTATTATCAAAATCAGTTGATATTTTAGTTGGCACTGAGCTAAAAAGTATAAACAAATAATTTTTCATACTATTAAACTCTATATAAATTTTAATTATAAAAAGTTGCGATTTTTCTTAGACCTAACAAAATTAAAGAAAAGTCTAGATACTTATAAGGAGTGAGATCGAAAAATTCTTAACATACATAATATTCAATAACTTGGAAATGGTTGATCTTACAGTTTTCATTATTTTTTTTAATCATTTGATAATTTAGCACAGATCACAGAAATATATAACTTTTATGGTTGTAACCACTAATTATAAAATTGTGGACCATTTTTAAAAACCCTTTCTTTGGAGATTTGATAGTTACTTCAGTTACTTTTTTTGGACACCTTTTTTGTGCTCTTGAATTCACTTTTCACAAAAGCTCAATATCTCTCCACTGGTCGAAGCTATGGATAATTTTGAAAATTGACCTCTCTTGGTACTAGAACTATGTTATTGATTTGGTACCATTCCGGAGCTTTCTTACCGTAGTGACATGATACCAAATGGGTCCAAAAATATGTGGACACGTTGTGCTTTCTTAAGAAAAGAAGAAGTCTTTTTTGCAAATATTCTTTTATGAATATTTTTGTATTTATAGATCCGAATGTATCAAATGACTTTCCTGTTTTGCCGCAACTGCAAAACGCTTGTCATACCACGAATTTTGTAAGAAATTTTTGCTGCTTTTGGGTCTTAAACTTATGTCCAACATAGCTTCGAGCATTAGCAATAAAAATTTTTGAGACACAAGCTGCGAAGATTCTGCCAGCACCTACGTTTCTTCGTCAATTATACAGCTTGAATATTTTTGTATGAAATTTGGTTTTAAATTCCGAGTCCTATTTTTGGCTTGTAATTTTTTTTGCAGAATTCCAGTTTGGAATTTTTTGAACTTTATATGTTATCAACTTTCCCAGTAGTTTTAAATTTTCGCACCAAATAGCCGAAGCACTGAGAAAACTGAGCTGATTTTCTACCAGATGTGTTTGGAGTTCCTTTCAATATGCCTTCAATTTTCTGGCCTTCTCAATATCATGTGGTCCTTTTTTCTTACGGATCTAGGTTTCACATCAATAGCAGGGTAGGTAGAACGCTCACTTTTTGATTGATTCGGAACACAATTTTTATCAGCGAATTTAATCCTAATTTTTTTGAACGAATTTTATTGTTTTGTTTACAAATTTAATTTTTAGATTTGTTCGAAGATCAAAAATTTTATTTTTGAAAATAAAAATATTATTTGGGAATTAACCCAAAACGAATGATTCGAATTGAAGTCGTGTACAATGATATAAAAAATGTGTTGTCTTATGTTGAAAGAAAGACGTGTGGATATAAAAGACATTTGTACATACGCTTGTGTGTTTATAACTGCGTGTTTTTCTTTTGTTTGTTAAAATGAAGCAACAACACAATGTTTATGGCAATAATTAATTGAGTATTTTTTTTTTTTTTTTATTTTCATATGTATGTATATATTCATGTACGTAAATATATGTTTTTCAATTAGTAATATAGACAAATTAGAATTATTTTAATATACATATGTATATTTTTTTTGCACATTTAAATCCATGTTTCATAATTTTATATGACAGCAATAAAAATAATTATTTTGTACGTACATATGTATGCATATATATTTTGCGGTAAATATTTAATTTACAAAATTTAATAATCCCATAAAATTTTTCTCCAATCAATCTATGCAATACATGTTTATGATTGTTATAAAATTAGTTTGGCTTTGTAATCAACCCTTTTTACTTTCTACAATCATTTAAAATACTCAAATTTATTAACCTTATGAACAAATTCTATTTTTGCTATTGCATTTCTTGTTTACCCAAAAAAAAAAAAAAAAAAAATTATCGATATTACACCAACAACACTGTTATTTTTTACGACAGCTACTTTTTAAATAATTACATATTTGCATCATAGCCAAAAATTAATTCATATACTTACCTACATACATATAAACTTACAAATTGAAAACAACAAATATCATTGCAGTTTCATAGTTAGGTTTTTTTCTAAACGACAGTATGCCGCTAAAAAGAATATTTTTTATACACATCTACATGTATGTATAAGTGTACATGCACACAATGAACCTGTTTTTACTATTTTTCAACCACTTTTTTGCGCACATCATTGTACAATATGTTTGGCGACCGAACCGTTTGTAATCGTAAAATAACGATCTTCCACATAAATACAAATTTAAAAAAAGTTTTTTTAGATTATTTTCGTAACCCAAATTAAAAAAAGCGAAGAATTCAAATTTAATCCAAAAAGTGAATTTTATTTCTAAATTTACGAATTATATTAAAAAGAGCGAAAAAAAATCTGAAAATTAAATTCGTAATCCGAATTTTTCCGTACCTTGATCAATAGTCAAATTCCCCTGATACTGCTTAATAACATTAGAAACGGTTTTACGGACGACATTTAATTCTGTGGCCAATTGTAAGACCTATTTAGATTTTTTGAAATTTTTTAATAACTTGTAGGACGTAAATCTTTTTCGTCACTTATTTTGATGAAAATAAGGACAAATTAACATGGTTGTTATTAAAAATAATAACTGAAGTATTTTTCCATGATAACTAGATCAAAAAAAGAATTTGTTTATTAAGTGTTCTTGCTAACAATAATTTAGTATAATAGTAAAATTCTTTATTTACAAGGAGAACTCGGATACAAATAATACTTTTTAAGGGACTAAAACAAATCACTGAAAACCTTAGTTGGACAGAAATTTCTTCTGTGTGGTATTTCAAATATCAGATTTTACTCATATCGAACCTTTTTACTTGCTTTCCTTGATAATGTTTTCTCTGCATTGAGAGCCATGATTATTCCAAAAAAAAAAAAAAAAATTAACAAAAAAAAATTATTTTAATGACGCATTTATTAATATGCCTTCCCTTATCCCATATTTGTTTCGATTTCTTAATAACTAATTCTATATCGAAAACTCCAAGTATTTTGTATATCCACAATGTAAAGATTTAACTTTTGAACTGATGTGGTTACCACAAAAAACATGTAATTGTTCAAATATGGCATACTTTCACACAAGACAAGTCATTGCGCTTCCTTATCGTCCGGCAATGCATAAAATCTATACAGAACGAAGCCGGTGTTGGAGATATCACTTAAAACCAAGCACAGTGTATTTATTAAGGAACTAACTTATTGAACTTCGGTTATGTAAATACACAGGGATGAAAATCTGTTTCAGCTAGAGATCTTCCATACATTACTTGAAATACAACATATAATTTTTCATCGTAAACTTCTTGCAGGTTAAATCTACAACATGTTTGCTGAACTGTTCTTTGGTTGCACACAAGACTTGCGTTCTTTGTGATAATCATCACAATAACCTCACACAGAAACTTGAAATATATTATTATTGAAATATTTGGAATATATCGTTTTCTATCACACTTAAAGACAATTCCTTCGTTTTGAACATTCGATTTAATTTCAAAACGAATCGATTTTTAAAAGTTGTATATTTACTGAGCGAATTATATCATGCACGTTCTCGTTTCTTTGTTCTGGAATGTAAACAGTCGCCTAATGCAAGATTCTTAGATCATAATTCGATGGTAATGTGTTTTGTTATTGTAAATTTTTGTATTTTCTACACTTGAATTTCTTAATAGCAGAATCAAAAAACTCATTTCCAATTGCTGGCAGGGATACAAGTTTTACTCAAAATACACCAACACTTGTCTTTTCATTGATACATATTTTATCTAAGATAAAAGTGACAATATTTTAACTCTGAACGATTTACTGTGAGACGCTATAAATGAAAATTTTCTTATACGTTACAAATTACAAAATTCTAAAATAGCCAATCCAAACTTATAAAAATAATTTCGTAAGAATATTTACATCATTAAAAGGAAATACAAAAGCTATTTAAACTGTTATGAAAATAATAGTGACTTCTAGGAATTAGGTTTAAAAAATGTTAAGGCCATAATAAAGGATTAAAAAGTAAAAAATGAGAGCTGAATTTTAATAACTATAATATAGATTTTATACAAATTCGTTGAACAATTTAGGTAATAAAATCTTCATAAACAACAAACGTTTAAAAGTCCATGAGATTATGTTCCACTTTAAAATCAATTGTTTACCAAAAGAAATGTTCCCGGTTTTAAATAGAAAATGCCCTTATTAAGTTTGCAATTTTTTTTTTTTTTTTTTTCATATTTTCTACTATATTCCAGCAATATGTTAATTATTAACAAACAAATTTATTAATTAACGAGCTGTAGACCCGCAACTTCGTTAGCGGAAATTTTTTATAAAAACCATACTATATAATAAATTTAAACTAAAATTCTTTACTCCTTTGGGAACAATTTTAATAATGGTGTTATGTCACCCATAAATAACAATTTCACTTTAATTTCAGGTTTCTAATCTTAGAATAACGAAAAATAAATATCAGAATTACGAAAAAGTATATTAGAATAAAGAAAAAGGACCACAAAAAACATTTTAAGGTTTCTGATTCACTTAGGACCTTACATCTACAATTTTATGTTTCTAAGGATAAAAATTTCAGAACATTCAAGAAGTACTATTAGAAAAACGAAAAGAGATACCACAAAGTCCCTTCTTGTGAATTCTCGTTCATTTAGGACTACATATATTTAATTTCGTGTTTCTAGTTTCGTAATTATATAAAATTTAAAAAGTACTATTAGAAGAACAAAATAAGTACCACACAGACTCCTCTTATGAATTCTTTCTCATATAGGACCATGCATATTTAATTTCATGTTTCTACTTTAAATAATATTCGAAATTCAAAAAGTACCATTTGAAGAACAAAAAAGTACCACAAAGTCCACTCTTATGGATTCTCATTCACTTAACACCACATGTTTTCAATAAACAGGTTCACAATTATAGAAAATTAAAAAAGTACCATAGGAAGAACAAAAAAGTACCACAAAGTCCCTTCATATGGATTCACATTCACTTAGGACCACATATCCTTAATTTCATGTTTCTAGGTTCATATTTACAGAAAATTCAAAAAGTACCATTAGAAGAACAAAAAAGTACCACAAAAACCTCTCTTATTCATTTAAGACCACATATCTTTAATTTCATGTTTCTGGGTTAAATATTATAGAAAATTCAAAAGGTACCATTAAAAGAGCAAAAAAGTACCATAAAGTCCCCTCTAATGATTTCTCATTTTATGTTTCTATGTTAAATATTATAGAAAATTCAAAAAGTACCATTAGTAGAACGAAAAAGTACCACAAAGTTCTCACTTACGGATTCTCATTCACTTAGCACTTCATATTCTTAATTTTATATTTCCTCTTGTGGATTCTCATTAACTAAGGACCTCATATCCCTAATTTCATGTTTCTATGTTCATAATTATAGAAAATTCAAAAAGTACCATAAGAAGAACAAAAAGGACCAAAAAGTCCCCCCTTGTGAATTCTTTCCAACATCGGATCATGCGTATTTAATTTCATGTTTCTAGGTTAAATATTATAGAAAATGCAAAAAAGAACCAATAGAAGAAGAAAAAAGTACCACGAAGTCCATCCTCTTGAATTCTTACCTACATCTCACATCACTCTTGTGAATTCTTATCTACATTTTCTTAATTTCATGTTTCTATGTTTAATGTAATTGAAAATTCATTATTTAGTTTGAATAAAATGTAATTTCCCGCCTTTACCCCTTTTTTTGGTACTTTTTTTCAGCCATCGAAGTATCAAAAATTGCATTCCAATAAATTTCAAAATTGTAGTGGTATCCCATATTAAAATACTCATATGAATATTTCAATAAATATAAACAAATGTTTTAAGAAAAAAGTACCAAAAATAGGTACGATTTTTACCCCTTAAACGTTTGAATTTCAAAAAAGTACCAAATTTGTATTTCTATTTTTTTGATAAGTTTTGAATACGACATAAATTTTATCTGTATGTTGATTGGTTTCAAAGATACATATGGTGTCAAAAAAGTACCAAAATACAGTTTTTACCCGTTTTCTCCCTAAAACTGCCGATTTTCAAAAAAGTACCAGACACCTGTCCAATTATTTTTTTAATGAATAACGATAACTATTCAACTTTTTTTGTATCATTATTAGTTTGCGAGTTATAAGGTTACCGATTTTACCCTTTTTTACCCCCTAAACATT
Source organism: Protophormia terraenovae (assembly GCA_951394005.1). NCBI lineage: Eukaryota > Metazoa > Arthropoda > Insecta > Diptera > Calliphoridae > Protophormia > Protophormia terraenovae. The sequence goes on from OX596074.1 coordinate 39,250,516, forward strand.
CGAATTTCCAAAAATCCCGTCTTAGTGGATCTATATGATGGGAGACCTACCTACGTTCCAAATTTCGTATCTCTAGCATCAGCCGTTTGGGCTGTGGGATGATGAATCAGTCAGTCAGTCAGTCAGTAACGTTACTCTTTTATATACAATATAGATTAAATAAAACAATATTCTCTTAATAAAACCATTTTGTAAAAAAATCCATAGTTCTGTGTGTATTCCTATGATATCTATGCAAAAAATGTTTATAAATTATTGTTGCTTATTTATTTTCTTATATTTTTATCACACAGAAAACTTTCAATTTCCTGTTTAAAATATCATAATAATATCAGTCTATCTGGCGGTGTTAACATTAATTAAAATGTTTCCTATATATTTTCATAAGGTTCTATCTTTTGGCGCCAATTCTACAGAAATTGTCTTTGTTTATATGTAAACGTATATATTTTTCATATAATTATTATTTGCTTATTAAAAGCTATTAAGTTGAATTTTTTTTTCGTTCATTATTATTTAATAAATTTCATTAAATAATTTAATAAAAATAGCAAGTGTTTTTTTAAGCTTACTTTAAATATATATTAAAAAAAATGGGATTTTAATTAAATATTTGTAAGAGCATAAAAGTAAGTTTGTTTTTTTTTTTTAATGTGTTTTAATTGAATTATAAATTAATACAAATAAATACAAAATTATTTATTAAGTAGTTTTTAAATATTGATTTAAAATAAAATTAATGTGTCAATAAATAAAAAAAGAAAAACATATGTTTGTGGTTATGGTATTTTAATGACAGAAATTAAAATTAAATCATGACACCACAATATTAGTAGAATCACCAATATTATAAAATGTTTTCCAAACCCTGGTTGGTAGTAGCGATATCTAATTTGTACATGGCTCTTTATAGCACTTACCTTTTTAAAAGTTTATCTTTATTCCTAATATATATTACAACTCTATTTATTCAAATTGTAGTAATATTTAACAGAAAACCTATTTTTCTTTTGAATTTCCTTTATTTTCCTGCCTTTCTCTTGTTCTAAATTTATTTCTAATTTATTTCTTTTTTCTTCTCTAAAACATGTTAAACATTTTCTACTAGAAGTTCTTTTGTAGTCAAGTAAGAGAAGAGTGTTGTTATAAATGGGTAACTTCTTGACCTAAATAAATCTTTTAAAAGGAAAAACAACAAGAAATTAAGTCTTATTGTTAATGCTTGTTGTAGTTATTTTTTCTGTTATTTCTGTTTAACAGCCCCGTCAGCTACGAGTATTAGAAGAGTTTGTTGCCATTGTAAACTAAATGCTGTAACTTTTTTTTTGTTGTTCTACAAAATCAACACGAAAAGTAAGGTGTTTGTGGCGCTTGTAGGAGTAGCATTAAGAATTAAGTCAAAAACTTACCAACCTTCTAACAAATAGAGAAAGACGTTAGACATAGTAAGGATATATAGAAAAATAACGCCAACTTTAAATAGTATTCACCATAAAGTGAGAACCTTAAAATCTTTATTGTTTAAACTTAAAAACCAGACTATTTACCTTTTGCAAAAGAAAAAAAAAAAAAAAACAAATCCTTTAAAAATCCTAGAACACTAACTCACTTAGTACGCGAAAAATACTCTTAAATAAAAACATAGTTTATGTAGAGAAATGCAATTAAGCTAAAGAAATATTTTGCATAGTCACGCAATTAGTAAAACAGACTGCTAAATACAAAATGAAAAAAAAAAAAAACACTCTCTCACACACACTCACACAAATCAAGCACTTTTACAACGAGGCATAACAACAATTTACACTGCATATTTTATGGCTGATGCATATAAACTAAAAACACTGCATATTGTTAGGCATACAAAGCATAATAACCATAATAATAAACCTACAAATATATACAAAAAATAGTACCTAGAAGAAAAAAACTTCAACATAAAACAATCAAGATATTTTTCAAATGCTAATAGGCGTACAATAAATGCATTTTCACTTTAGTTTTTCGTAGCTGGGAATTAAGAGTTAAATTTGTATAGTTTTCGTTTTGTTTTGCGGGTATGTGGGTAGTTATTTAATGTCTGTGTTTCTGGTCTAAAGGATCTTAAGTGTAAATTTCTTTAAACTTTTATTATTAAAACGTTTTAAATATTTTTTTTTTCTTGAAGGTAAGGTGTAAAGTATGCAAAACGAAGAAAATGGAAATATATATGGGTACTTTTCTTTCTTGTTGTTAGTACCTTACTTTAATATAAAGTACGACAAAAGAAAATATTTGTATAAAAATAAATTTCAGGTGGAAAAAGCTTAATATAGAATACTAAAAATTTTGTGATCTTCACCATCTCATAAGAAAAAAATCAAGGTAATATTTTAAAGAACATTAAGGAGTATGCGCACCCAGAGATTTAAATAATAATCGACACCGCATTGACACATTCGAGTGAAATTATTTTTCCTTCAGTCTGGAAGGTTGAGAAGAAACTGTTTCGGCTAAAATCTATCTGAACTATTTTAAAATAACACTATGTGACAAAATGGAAAAAGCTAAATATACTTTCAAAAGCTTTTGAAATGTGAGCTGTAGGTCTAGTTGAGTAGATACCCTAGAGTAAAGAGAACCGGTAAAAAAGAGAACCGGTTCAAAAAGTTCTAGCGATAAATCACGATTTGTAAAATTAAGATGGTTGCACTATATATTGAAGCATAACTCGAAAACTACTTGTCTGATTTTGTACTAAAAATATCACAATATTTTAATTAAAATTATCTTCAAGTCGTTCTAACATTATTTTTTAATATGGTCAACAGCTATGGAGATATTAAGCCCATCATTTGAGAAAAATTTAATTTTATACAAAATTTCAAGAAACATATTTTTCAAAAAATCATTAAAATTCAAAACTGTAAAAAATTTAAATTTTTATTCTTTATTCATAAATATAAATTTGGTGCAAATAAAACAAGACATCTTTCATTGAAATCAATGCATAATTTTAGATTTAATTCACAAATTAGTCAAAATACTTATTTACAAGTTACATAGAAAATTAAAAAAAAATTACAAAATAATTTTTTAATTTTTTTAATTTGGGAATAAAATCAAATTTTAGGTACTGATTTTAATGAAATATGTCTATCTTGTTAAATTTATCTCTATGAATAAAGAATACAAATTTGAACTTTTAACACTTTCAAATTTTTTTTAAAATTTGTTTTCTTGAAATTTTGTATTAAGTTAAATTTTTTCTTAGAAGGTGAGCTTAATATCTTCATAACTGTTGACCGTATAAAAAAGTAATGTAGGAGCGACTTCAAGATAATTTTATTTAAAATTTTCTCATATATTTTTTTTTTTAATCAAATCAGACAAGTCGTTTTCGAGATATGCTTCAATAAATAGTGCAACCTCCTTAATTTTACAAAACGCGATTTTTTGCGAAAACAATTTAAAAAAAAAGTGGATTAGAGGCTTAAATTGCCTGAAAAACTCCGTGCAGCAGATATTATTTCTCATTTTGTAACTCTGTATAATCAGACAGCTCCTTAATTACATTTGGGATCAGTTTGGAACAGAAGCAGATTCTACTCAAGCATTTAGGGTAGGAATATATAATGATTTTGTTAACAGTTTCCTAACATTTTATTCTTTAGTACAGTTTTAATATTAAACATTTCATTCTTGCGGAAGGGAAATTACCTCTTTCCCTCCCCGTAGATCCTGGCTCGGCTTGAAATTGTGGCTTGGAATTATTTGTAAATCACGCAAAACTAGTTCAAATATTTTACTCTAACACAGCTCTTATTATAACACTTCACAGCAACAATTTCCTGCTAAATAAATAGCGAATTCATGTCTAATCTTTGAACAAGAATCAAATATTTAAAATAATGTATAACACCTTTTCTTAACTTCCTTTTGAATTTAGGTTTAAAAAACCTTTTACTTAACATTTCTTTTTCATTTTTTTTTAAGATATTTTTGTTCTCATTTAAATGTCACAAGACATTTTGTTTTATGTCTTTTAAATTTTATGTCTATCTAAAAAGTACATTTTACTATCTCTGCCTATTTATTTATTCCTTTTTATTTGCATTTTCTTCATATTATTTACATGCATACATACATACTAGTCTCCTGCGCAAGATGATTTGAAAAGCAAACACACTTGAATTTCAAGTGTGTGTTTCATAGCCAACATGTGCAAAAACAACAATAAATACTGTTCGTACTGTTCGCTGCCCGAAGCAAAGCAAGTGTGTACTGTGTATGAGCGACTGCAAATCCGTGCGTTCAAATCATTTATCGTAAACAAGTGGTGCAAGTGGTGTGGCAAAAAAAAGCAAATCATACAAGACGTTGAGAAATGATTTAAAGATTTCAAGTGGGCTTAATGATTTGTTTGTTTTTTGTAATACGTAGTTGCTGTGTGTGGCAAAAAATCTTCATAATGTGTAAAAAGTGGTTGTTTATAAATATTCTTGCATACACACACATATATACAGTATGTCTATATTTTATTGTAGGTTCTTCTTTTCTAAATAAATGTAAAAGGGTGAATTCATAAAGTTATTAAAAAATACTCTTTATTAAGAGTTAAAAAAGTAAAAAAATTAAAGTTGACATTTGAAACTGTCAGTTACATATGTAAGTTAGAAAATTTTTATCTTTAGTATTTATTTATATTTTAAATAAAGTTAGTCTTATAATTAATTGTATGTTTATAAAAAATTTTAAAATTGTACTTATTTATATTATGATAGATTTTATTGCATTTAATTTATATTTACTAAGTAATCATTCTATTTTAAAACTAAAAGGAAATAATATAGAACAATGTCTTTTCATTTTTCAAATTCGTTTCCATATAAGTTTACTCCTTGACTAATAAAACTTAATGCATGTTTCTTTAAATTGTTATAACTAGTAACATTAATAATTTATTTGATCGTAAATAACAATAAGTTTATAAACAATACTTTTAAACGACTGTTTTACTTACGAAATTACTTTATACAGTCATGAACGCACACACACACATATAATTTTAATAAAAAAGAAAACACAATTTTTTTTCTTATTGAAGCAAACAAGTGGTCAAAAGGCTTGTATTTTTTTATACAAGCCTTTGAGAGGCTTGTTTGGTCGCTATCATAGCACACTCATGATTTGTTCATAAAGTTGAAGCACACACGCAGTATTTGTATGGTTTTAAGTGCCTGCAGAACAGTATTTATTACTCCGCACACACACTGATAACAACACTTGAAAAATATCAAGTGGCTTGTACAGCCTTATAAGACACAGTTTGCAGGGCTCTAATACATACATATACACGTAAAACATATAAAAAAAAACTTAAAAGTTTTTCATTTTAAACAATATTTGCTTTATTTTTTATTTTTCTCTTTTTAACTTTAACAAGTTTTTTGCGTGTTAAACATTTTGAAATGTGTTTATTTATGTATGAAAAGTATGTATGTGTATAAAGGGATATATGTATGTGTTTGGGTTTAAATATATTTATTTTACTTTATGTAGATATTGAACTTTGGTTATATGTCTATGCATGTATATCTTTTTTTATGTTTGTATATGTATGTTGTTTAATATTTATTTAAACTTTATTGAGTTATTAAAAATGCAAACGAAAGACCAACCAATTTTTTTGGGTTTGAATATTTGTTTGAGGAATTTAAAAATTATAACCACAACAAAACTTTTAAAGCAACCAAAGGAAATTCCCAATTCTATAAAAATGTAAACTTGCCTACAAACCCAGACATATAAATTATATAAATATTTTTTGAAAATATAAATAAGGAGTGAGATCGAATAATTCTTAACATACATAATATTCAATAACTTGGAAACGGTAGATCTTAGAGTTTTCATTATTTTTTTAGTCATTTGATAATTTAGCACAGATCACAGAAATATATAATTTTTATGGTTCTAACCACTAATTATAAAATTGTGGACCATTTTTGAAAACCCTTTCTTTGGAGATTTGATAGATGCTTCAGTCACTTTTTTTGGAACAGTGTGCACATCTTCTGTTAAAATCTTTGGTATTTTGGGACACCTTTTTTGTGCTCTTGAATTTACTTTTCACAAGAGCTCAATATCTCTCCACTGGTCTAAGCTATGGACAATTTTGAAAATTGACCTCTCTTGGTACTAATACTATGTCATTGATTTGGTACCACTCCAGAGCGTTCTTACCGTAGTGACATGATACCAAATGGGTCCAAAAATATGTGGACACGTTGTACTTTCTTAAGAAAAGAAGAAGTATTTTTTGCAAATATTCCTTTATGCGTATTTTGGTATTTATAGATCCGAATGTATCAAATGACTTTCCTGTTTTGCCGCAACTGAAAAAAGTTTGACATACCATAAATTTTGTAAGAAATTTTTGCTGCTTTTGGGTTTTAAACTTATCTCCAACATAGCTTCGAGCATTAGCAATAAAAATTTTTGGGAAACAAGCTGCGAAGATTCTGCCAGCACCTACGTTTCTTCGTCAATTATATAGCTTGATTATTTTTGTATGAGATTTGGTTTTAAATTCTGAATCCTATTTTTGGCTTGTAATTTTTTTGGCAGAATTCCAGTTTGGAATTTTTTGAACTTTATATGTTATCAACTTTCTTATTAGCTTTAAATTTGCGCACCAAATAGCCGAAGCACTGAGAAAACTGAGCTAATTCTCTACCAGATGTGTTTGGAGTTCCTTTCAATATGCCTTCAATTTTATGGCCTTCCCAATATCATGTGGTCCTTTTTTCTTACCGAACTAGGTTTCACATCAATAGTCAAATTCTCCTGATACTGTTTAATAACATTAGAAACAGTTTTACGGACGACATTTAATTCTGTGACCAATTATTTGTAAGACCTATTTGGATTTTTTGAAATTTTTAATAACTTGTAGGACGTAAATCTTTTTCGTCACTTATTTTGATGAAAATAAGGACAAATTAACATGGTTGTTATTAAAATAATATCATGGAAAATTAATTCCATGATAACTAGATCAAAAAAAATTTTGAATATTGATTCCGAAAAAAGTTATGAGGCAAAATGTGTGTTAAGATTTTTTCGATCTCACTCCTTACAAACCATTGAAAAATCTCCCCCTTTGATATTAAAAGTTTTCTTTATGATTTTTTTTCTTTTTGCAAACTAAAAATGTTTTAAGTTAAATTAATATTTTGAATATTTTATAAAAACAACAATTAAAGTGTTTTATCTGAATTCCAAATGCATATATAAACTAAAAATTTGTTTTCCCACATAAAAAAAAAAATAAAAAACTTTTTAATTTCTATTCAATTTTTATCTTTTTCTCTAAAGAAATCATGTCAAGTAATATTCTACAACAATTTTTATTGTTGATTTCTTTATTTTATAAATATTTCTACACGAATTTAACATTCAAAAGTCATTCTAATTCTTGTTCAAAACTTAATTTATACTTTTTTATTTCTCAATTTTTGTTTTGTCATCCAAAAAAAAAAAAAAAAAAAAAAACTTTGACAAACTATTTAAATTATATAAAAAATAAACTGAAATTAATTCAATGAATTAAACTAAAACTAAAACTAAACCCACATTTTATGATGATTCTTACAAGCTCCTTAGCCTACATTTTCCTCCAAAAAAATAAAAACAAAACACCCGACTCTACTCACTTGCATTTATCCACAATAAAATAATCTCAAAATTTCAAGTGCCTTTTTTTGTTTGAAAAGCAAATAGAACAATGAATAGGAAGACAGCTAGCTAGAGGTAGAACTGTGGAGAGGGAAGTGGTAAAAAAAAGTACTGAAGTAGAACTAAAGAATAATAGAAAAAAGAAAAGAAAATTTATTATGATCAATATAAATCAAGGTTGTTTAGTTTATTTCATACTCATATTACTACCGCTGCTGTGGCTACTACAGTTAACTCGAATACAATGTGTTTCCTTAGCTTTCACTTAATAAAAAATTTAACTTTTTAGCTTTGAATAAAACTGAAAACAGTGGGACTGATTGCCAATTATATTCAAAGTTTTAGGACACTTGCTTGTTCTGTGAAAAAAATAGGGAACATTAAAGGAAAATATAACAAGCGCGAATGTTATATTCGGCCCGGCCGAATCTATATACCCACCATCAACTTTTTCAAATTTTACGTTATATGGGAGGGGGCGGTAAAGTGAGCGGACCACGCCCATTTTTTGTTTCCGAGCTATTTGAACACAATTTCACCTTATATGGGTGGTCGGTAAAGTGGGCGGACCACGTCCATTTTTGGTTTCCAAGTTTATATCGACCCCCGAACTATACGTACAATATTTCGTTATCGTACATACTTTTATTGAATTAATATCAGCAAAAAAGTATGAAACGGACACCCTGTGTTTCTAGTTTTTAGCTCATAACTTTTTTGTTTATTAACCAATTTTGCCCATTTTCAATCCCAAACAAACCTTATATAAGACAAATATTCGATAATATTCGAGCCCTATCCTGCTTTCAACAGACGGACAGACGGACGGACATAGCTAGATCGACTCAGAATCTAACCAGGACCCAGAAAATATATACTTTGTTGGGTCTTAGATGATTTCTTTGACATGTTATACACGGAATGACAAAATCAATATACCCCCCATCTTTTTGATGGTGGGTATAAAAACGGAAGAATTGGTCTTTATGATCTCTAATGAACCTCTTACAAAATTTTAAGAAATAGCTAAGACAAAAGAACATTTTGTAGATTCAACATCTGAAAACACATTGATCTCAGTCCTTCTAATAGGATATTGCCAGCTCGAAAGAATATTTTTCTATTCAGATTTTATAAAAGCCCCAGAATGATTGTCTTGTCATAGATTTTTGATAATTTTTAATATGGAATCCCAAAGAAATAATGAAGGATATCCTAATATAAAAATATGTATAAATCTCTACAAAAGTTCTGTAATAAACACCGAATTATTTATTTTGCCATTGAATATTAAAGATTTGAAATTTTCTTTCCAATTGACCTTAATTCTGTAAACTCAAGGACAAATAATATCAGCTGTTGTCTTAAGCAAACTTGTTAACTATAATATAAACCAAGTTGAGTTCTGTATAATATTGAACAATTAAAATAGGCTTTATAATACACCTCTTCCAGGCTAGTTTGGTTATTTAATTACTTATAAAGGAACCATGTTTTTATACGAAAACTATGTATCATTTAAATACTAAATGATGTATTTGAGGTAGAGTTTCGAATATATTCGATCGTTATTTCCTTGTTCTTCAATCAGAAAAAATAATGACTACCTTTCCCTTAGATCAGCCCATGAACTTAATATTATTAAACTAACCTTTGCAATTGAACAACACACTTTCAACAAATTCAAGAAAATGGTCCTGACATAAGTTGCGGTATTTTTCATTTCAGCTAATAAATGATGCGCCTCAAAAACCAAGTAAAAGTAGTTTCAACAGAAAAACAAACTAAAATATTGACAAACTGTTGAGCAGAAAAATCCACCCTTATACAATAAATAGACTACATGGAATTTGACGTGCTGAACACGGATATGCTTTCTAATATTTCTTTCTTTCAGGTCTTGATTTTTTAAATGACGTGTCTAGTTTTTCCCCTTTTTTTAGTCACATTAGTATAACTAGATAATGGAAAATGATGCCGAGTAAAATTTATTTCAAGTTATTTTCATATTATTTATGAGCGAATAATCAATAGTTTCAGAGTTATTATTTTTCATTCAAAATTGGGATTATTTTACTTCTTAAAAGTTATTCAAAAGTAAAAATGAACGGCTTTTTAATATTTTACCATAAAGCTAAATGTAAATGAGCCTTATATAGTGATGAACAGGGAAACCACAATATGCTGTAAAAAAATGGGTTTTATGCGTATTAAATATTCAGTAAAAAAAGAAAAATATGTTCTAAAAACGCGAAAATATGCACTTAAAAAACAATGATTTTGTATAATTTTTTAACAAAATTATGTTTTTCATTAAAACAAAGGGTTTTATTAATGTTTCAACGTTATAAAATAAGGCAAAACTGAAATTTATCAACCGCGTCGAAATTTGATTCACCATTTTATACTGTATCTCATAAAAACGTCATTGATCTTCTATTTTCTTACTCATCTTATCCTATTATTATCAGTTCAGAAATTATCAAAATTATCATATCGATCACTGACCGCCAAAATATCGTAACCGACAACATTTTCGAAATTCCTGTTTTGATGAAAATCTATAATTTAAAATCATTTGTCAAAATTTTATCGACGTATCAAGTGTCATTTCAGGTTTATAGCGAAAGTAATTTTATCGTAAGTGACATTTTTCATACATATAACAATGTGTAAACCATAATGTATAAAGTTTTGTTACGAGATTTTCGCGGTTAAATCTCGATATGCTTTCATGAAAAAAATATTGTTGTTACAGCATAAACTTCAATCATAATATTCAATTTTGTTTCTACAAGAGCAAATTCATTCATTAAAGCAAATTTTAATTTTTATTTTATTATTATTATTATTATTTTTTTTTTTTTTTTGTTTTCTCAATTTATTTTTATACCCTTCACCACAGGTGTAAAGGGTATATATAAGTTTGTCATTCCGTTTGTAATTCCCACAATTTTCGTCGGAGAGCAAAAAAGTTGACATTTTCGGGATCCTTGTAAGAAATGATGACGATAGGACCATGTCCGTCCGTCCGTCCGTGTGTCGGTTGAAATGGCGTTTATGAAGCCCACCGATAACTGACATATATAATATATATATCAAACGATCGGAAATGCTTTCGAGAATTTTGCTATTCAGCAAGATCGGTTCATACAATGCGGAGATATGTTAAAAAAACCGGTTTTTAGAACCGGTTTTCCAGTTTCTGAAGCCTCTGTATATACTAGGGACTTCGTTTTTACAAAGAAGTCTCGGACATTTTTTTCTGAATTTTTGTTCTGAAAAAATGAAATAAATCGATTCAATAATAACTGAGATATCGGACAAAACGCATTTTTTATTTTTTAAAGCCCTGGTTTAAGCTATAGATTTTTATTTTTATACAAATCGGTCACAAATATTTTTATAAAATTTCGGTTTTTTGAATCCGGTTTTGAAACCGGTTTTTCTGTTTCTGAAGCCTCTGCATATACCAGGGACTTCGAATTTTTAAAGGGGGCTCGGAAATTATTTTCTGAATTTTTGTTCTGAAAAAATGAATTAAATCGGTTCGGTAATAACTGAGATATCGGGGAAAACGAATTTTTATTTTTGAAGCCCTTGTTCAAGCTACAGATTTTTATTTTTATATAGATCAGTCATAAATGTTTTTATAAAATTTCCTTTTTTTTAATAAACCAAATTCGTTCAGAATCAACAGAGTTATGGACCAAAAACAAATCTGTTAAGAATATAAATACACATACAAACATGTATATTAAGTATTGTAATGACTATTAGTGACGTTTTTTGTTTTTTGTATAGACAAGTAGTTTAGTTAGAAACAGCAGTAATATAATGAATAACAGTGTTGTTGTTCTTTGTATATGCAGTCTGTACAAAAATAAATAGATATGGAATTGTTGTTGTTTACATACTAAACATATCTGTTAAGAATATACATAAATACATACACAAACTTGTATATTAAGCATTGTAATGACTATTAGTGACGTTTTTGCCTATAAGACAAGTAGTTTAGTTAGCAACAGAAGTAATATAATGAATAACAGTGTTGTTGTTGTTCTTTGTATATGAAGCCAGTTTGTATATACACACATAAAAAAATAAATAAATATGGAATTGTTGTTGTTTATTTTTTAAAAGCAAAGCCTGCTATGATTGTTTTTTTTTTCATATTCAAATTTTCGTAGTTTGAAAAAAATTTAGATTTATATATGTGAAAATATGAAAGCATACGTTAAGGCGAAAATTTTATTATTTGTCGGTAATATGGTAATATGATGTCGATAAGATAGTAAGATGGTAATATGGTGAAGGGTATCAAAGATTCGGCACAGCCGAATCTTTTTTCAATTTCATTTTAATTTAAATTTGAAAAGCAATTCATGTGGTATAAAAAAACTATCCTTGAAATATCAAAATATGCTATAAAAGGGTTAAATATGACCTAAAAATAACAAGATATGCTATAAATATGCACTAAAAATCGCCATATGCAATAATATGCCATTAAGAGTAAAATATGCAAAAATATGCACTAACAAAACTATGTCAAAATGATTTATTTATTCTGAAACGGATAAATATTTAATCGATGGCTTCATTCAACGTCCAGGAATAAACATGCAATTGCATGTTTAATTCCACGAAACATACTATTTTTTAAGGTTTTTTCAAAATATAGTTTGTTATTTTTAATGAAAATTTTAATTTTTAAATTTTTACTTGCTTTTAGGTATGAGTTGCTGGTGACTGTTCAAAATTTATTTCAAAATTCTTTCAATTTCGTGGTTTATCAGGCAGTCAAACTGATTTAAAATTTTACATAAACATAGTCAATATGAGTATCAAAATTCTTCTTTTGATAAGAGCTATCAATTGGAGTTAAAATATTTACAAAAATTGCAATAATTAGAATGAAATTAATAAATACCATTAACAGTGAATGCAAAAATACGTAAAGGACTAAAATTATGACAATTTTATGTATTGAAAACGTTTATTGACTGTAAAACGTTATACAATATAATAAATTGCGGGTTTATTCCCAGCAGTCTTTGAAAGGGAGCCATTATTCTAATTAAATTATCCAAATAACAGGTAAAATAATAGCTATGACTCTTTAAATAACTCAGTTAAGATTGAACAGGCTGTATGTTTAAATCGCACAAGTTTTGCGCATAAATTGAATCACAATAACATTTTTATAAAACATAACTTTAGTTGTTACATTTTCCGTTGATGTTTTATTGTTTCTATTTTAACATTTTTGTAATTTCCGTTAATGTGTTCATTTAAACAGTTAGTTCTTATCAAAAGAAGAATTTTGATACCCATATTGGCCATGTTTTTATAAAATTTTAAATCAGATTGTTTGTGTGATAAACCACGAAATTTAAAGAATTTTAAAACAAGTATTAAACAGATACCAAAAACTCATGTCCAAAAACAAGTAGAAATGTATTAATTTTAATTTTCAATAAAAGTAACAAACAATGTTGTGAAAAAAACCTTAAAAATTAGGATGTTTCATGGAATAAAAAAATATTGAGGTCACTCTTAGATATGTTTTATATACCAATGGAAGCACCTTCCAAATAGCTTTTAAATGATATGACATTTTCAATATGTTGCTTTGGGAGAAAATACAAAAAAGTTAAAAAAAAACTGTAAAAAAGACCTCTTTGAAAATTGGTCCAGCTCGCGAACGGTCAGCAGTAGAACCGAAATATTTTGGGTAACATCAGAAAACATATCAGAGCAAAGTCACTTTTTTGAATGAGTCGCCTTAATATATATATATATATATATATATATATATATATATATATATATATATATATATATATATATATATATATATATATATATATATATATATATATATATATATATATATATATATATATATATATATATATATATATACATATATATATATATATGTATATAAAAGGAAAATGACTGAGTGATTGACTGACGGATAAAGGTCTAAGAAACTGGTAACTATAATTGTTCTTAATGCTGACAGAAGACCAGTATTAGAACTGTTACCAATTGTTGAATTTTACGGGTTTCTTCACTTTTGGTATTTCATTTCATTTTTTTTTTTTTTTTTTTTTTTTTGTAAATAAAAAGGCTACCAATTTTTTATCTGGTCTATGTGGGACTACTGTAAGTTCGTATACAATGGTGTAGGGAAGCGCACTGTGTTTATGTCATTAGAAATATTATTAAAAAATGTATAGGTTTAAAATAATAACTTAACACAATTTGGATTTATAATATAGTATAGTTTTTATTAAAAAGTTTACGCTACTGCTCGTTTATTTATATTTTACATCTATAGCATAAAACTGTGAACTGTGGCACATACGTAATATTTATGCTTAATAATAAGTATACGTACAGTTGTACTATATGTACATTTTTTTTATAGGAGTATTCAGTTAATAATGGAATTTTTTTATTTTTTTTTTTGCCTAACAATGTATTTGATACAAAGTCCCTGACTTTTTAGATTTCATCCACTTCTCCTTTCAAGTAACATCTCATAACACAGTGTGATAGTTATTTTCAAACATGAAAAAATCGATTTACATATGCACAAAACTAGAAACCATACGGAGTAAAACTATGTCCTCAATTTTTTTCAAGGACGTAAAATTTCCTCTAAAAAGGACTACGAAGTTATGATGGATACACATTTAAAAAAAAAAAGAAAAAATAATTACAAATAAAATTATAAAATATTTACGAATATTATATAAATCCAATATAGGTTGCAAATGAAAGCTAAGAGTCCCTGCAATATAATTTTTATTTAAATGTTACAGCAAAAAAAAAAAAAAAACTTAAGAAAATATCCTTTTGAAAATGTGATCTTTTACTATTTATTTTCAAGTATATATCAGCCTGCCAAAATCATTCTCACACGTGCAAAAATTGTTATATGGATGCAACTAGAGACCATCCGTGACAAAACTGTGTAACCAGTTTCACTCCAGAATGTCAAATACGAGGGCGTATCAATATTTCCGTGACTTTCGAACTTCCCTCGTAGTTATATGAAATGCAACACTGTTCCTATCAAGTACCACCTGTTAATAGACTACTGTCAAATTTTGAACAAGTGTCGTCATTTACTTTGCGTTTAACAGCTGTTCAAAACATACAACCTCGTGTATTTTTCTAAAAATGGAAAAAAAGTGAATTTCGAGTGCTCATGAAACATTATTTTTTGCGAAAAAAAACCGTCAATCAAACCAAGGAAAAGCTAGATAAATACTTTGGGGACTCTGCACCATCGATTTCAATGGTAAAAAAGTGGTTTACTGACTTTCATTGTGGTCGCACAAGTACAAATGACGCTGAACGTTCTGGATGGTCAATTGAGGTATGTATACCCGAAAATGTCGAAAATGGTGTTGGCCGACCAAAGAGTAAAAGTGCGTGAGATTGTTGATGCCACAGGCATTTCATATGGTAGTGTGGTTTCGATTTTAAATGATCAGCTGGGTTTAAGAAAGTTGTATGCAAGATGGGTGCCGCGTTTGCTCTCAATTGACCATAAACGTAAACGTCTGACAACTTCAAAGGATTGTTTGGAGTTGTTTAACTGCAATGAGTTTTTGCGGCGTTTTGTAGCTATGGATGAAACATGGATCCATTACTGTCTAAACATTGGGTTTCTCCGGGTGCTCCGAAGAAGGCCAAGGTAAGTTTGTCGGCCATTAAGGTGATGGCAACAGTTTTTTGGGATGCACGCGGGATAATCCACATCGATTACCTTCAAAAGGGAAAAACAATAAATGGCGAATATTATGCCAACTTATTAGACCGATTTAATGAGGATTTAAAAAGAAAACGACCCCATATGGCCGAGAAAAAAGTTATTTTTTATCAAGATAATGCACGGGTGCAGTCTCAATGCAAAACTCTATGAATTGGGCTACAAATTGGTACCTCATCCGCCATATTCTCTTTCAATAAAATGCCTATTTTAAGGACCTCGAAAAATCCTATTTTTTGGAAGGGATACAAAACTGGAGAAACGTTGGACTAAGTGTATTGAGTTAAAAGGAGATTATGTTGAAAAATAAATTTTTGTTTTGTTTACATATTTTAGACAATAAAAATAAATTAAAATTCGTGAAATTTAAATATTTTTGAGAAATTAATAATCTTTTTTCCGGCTAAAAAAAAAAATATTTATTGCCACATTTTTGGAAATAATTATTAATTACTTCGAAAAAAGCTCAAAATATGCACTTAATACTACTTTTGAATTGGTGAACATTTTCCTTTTTTGAGGTAAGTACTTTATCGTTTTTGCAAGGCTATAACGTATAAGGAGCAGGTCACAGGACACAGTAGGAGTATAGCAAGTTCGCAGACTTGAGCTCCAATCGCGGTAAAATGTGTTGAAAATAGGCAGAGTGAGATAGAAGGGAACTATCTTTATACTCAAGTACCTTGAAAACTAAGAAATAATTTTTGTGGCATTAATTAAGTCTTTTTTTTTGTCGATGTTATTAGAAGCATATCGAAGGCAGACGTAATTGTTTTTTTTAACCCATGAAAATACTTTGTTGTTAGTATTTTCCGTAATCCGTAAAAATACTTTGCTGTAAGCATTTTCGTAACTACTTTTTAGTTTTTGGTATTTAAAAAAGAGTTTCTTAGACTTGTAGTAATGACAAAGAAGTGGTAACAGCTCTTTATAAATTATTTTAAGGCATCAAAAATATCATTGCATTGAAGTCAACAAAAAAATCATTCACTAGAGTTTAGCCGGGCGAATTTCATTTGTCTATGAACTTTATAATATAATATCACAAAGAAATATTAGAAAGAAGAGATGTTTAGTCGGGACCATATAAACTTTAATTTAATACAACACGCTTAATATTTTTACATCTCTTTGAATTTCGGTGTGGAAAGTATCACACTTTTGACAGTTAAGCACGAAGTTAATATCTTTAAATATTTAATTTTGTAGTAAATATTATTTTAGCATTTATTTGAACCACAGTAGTTTTAGTTTAAATAGAGCTGTAGTAACAAATGACTGTAAGCGTTGTAAATGTTATTGTTTTATAATGGTTTAAATGTATACATACATATGTATGTGATCATGTGCGTCTATGTCTATTTCTCCACAATTCGAAATATGAATATGTCCTTTACATATACGTATTCATGAAATTATGTGAGTGTATGTGTGAGCATGTGTATGTAAATAATTGTAGATTGGTCTTAGCATTTTTAACTTCCGTTTCCGTTTATTACGAGTATAATATAAAAAAATAAAAATAAATTCACTTGCATGCTCAAGTACACTTAAAAGTTAAGCTGGTTTCTCAGCTTTTTAAACATTTCTATGCACACACATACATACATGCCTACGAATGTAGGTAAGTAATTTTTAATGCTTATATTAAATATAGTATATTATACTATATATAATATACATATAAGTATTATAGTGTGTGTGTGTGTGAATGTATAAGTATGCTTATGATTTTAATACTTTCT
Source organism: Protophormia terraenovae (assembly GCA_951394005.1). NCBI lineage: Eukaryota > Metazoa > Arthropoda > Insecta > Diptera > Calliphoridae > Protophormia > Protophormia terraenovae. Next base: position 39,267,775 of record OX596074.1, read on the forward strand.
CTCTGGGATTTTGTTGTTTTTTGTTTTATATAAAATATTTCTGTAATTATTCACACACATATACACAGCATGTGCAGGCGTTTAATATAAGTGCAAATGAATGTGTTAGAAAATTTCTATTTTATTTATGTTGGTGTATGTGTGTATGTATGTAATAGTTTTGTGTGTGTATGTAGAAAATTGTAAACTTAATACTCAAGTGAGCATGTTTGAATTATAATTTTTACTATTTTTGCCATGTGTTTTGTGAGCTTTTTTTATATTTGTTTTCATTAACATTTTATTTAGAAAAAAAAAAAAAAAAAATAAAAAAATATAATATAATTTAAATTCTAGTAATAAAATTCTTGTAAAACACTACTATGTTTAGCTGATTATTTTTTATACTAAATGAAAAAAATATATTATTTTTTTCAGCCTGTTGACTTTCAAAGTATGCGTGTGTGTTTTAACTATAAAAATAAATGTTTAATTGTGTTATTTAACTTGTTATTCTTTTTGGTTTCATTTTATTAATTTAATGAATGAATACTTGTTTTTAGTAGCAGGTTTTTTTATGGTCTTTATTGTTAGTAAATCGTTTATTAACAAGTGTTTTATTAATAAATTTGCTAAGATTCCTTTGAACTTACCTCATCTTTACCCTTGACAACACACATTTTTTGATCATCTTCTGGTGAATTCCACACCAAACGTTGTTGTTCTTGTAGATCATGTATACTTAAATTGTAGACAATATTTCTAAAATGAGAAGAATAAAGAGAAAATTTATTATTTTAAAGGACTTAACTAATTAAAAAAATTAAGGAAATGCTGTAAAAACTGTAATTAAGCAGTCATTAGTTTTAGAATTTATATAAGGTATTCCAACTTAATGTACTTCTGTTTTAATTCTCAGCATAAAGTCATAATTTTTCCATAATATAAACCAAAACAATTCTCTTTAGTTTCAAAAAGAAGCACTAGCTTAAAGTGTCACTCAACACAATAGCTTTTATATCAACTTTTGCTCAACTTAAAAACTCAGCTATATTAAAACTATCACTACTACTAAAACTACTGCTGCTAATACTACTTTTACTACTACATACATATTTCCAATTCCTATTACCCCCAGTACGATTTTCACTAACTGAATTCTATTCAACTTAATTTTAGCCATGCAAATCCAACTGTCACTAGTAGGTAGTATGTGGTTGATCATAATGAAAGCCCCCCTCTGTGGTGTGGTAAAAACAAAGAAGTTGGTTTGCAAGACCCAAATGATGATAAAGATAATGGCGCTATTAGTCAGTAGTGATGGTAGTTGTATTGCACATTCACAGTTAAAAATATAAACCAATAAAATAGAAGAATTTTTACTAAAATATACCAACAACCATGTTTTATTTTTTTTCTATTTTTCGAATACAAATACAACAGTTAACCCGGGGCTGTTAGTTGTTTAAGTTTTTTTTGTTGTTGTGTTTTGTTTTGCGCCTGAAAATTGTCACTAACAACTGAAAACCAAAAACCCTGCTAGATCTCACACTTTAAATTCATAATGAATCTTGTGCCCCCTTTTCGCCAAAATTCTCATACAAAATGACTTAAAGCTAAATACAAAAAAAAAAAAAAAAAAATATGGAATGGAAATTTTCGAGGTAAAAAAAAAAACAAAAAAGCAACAAACACATACATGCATATGAAATAGTTTTTCGTATAGCATTTGAAGAGGCTTAAAAGAGAAATTGTATTAGATAGATATATAAACCCAGTAAGCAGTTGTAAAAAAAAATAGTTCTTAAATAAATTTAAATTTTTAGAATTTCTCAAGTTTGATTTGCAAGAAATATTAATCAAAAAATATTTATAAAAATAACAAAAATTAACTTTCCATGAAACGAGATGACCTTTAGTTTTTCTAAGCTTTTATGCTACATATTAAATTGAATTAAATTACAAATTGTGAGAAAATTCTTATAGCATTAACACACAAAAAAATTCCATTAGTTTTAATTTTAAAAGTTAAAATTCTAAGTAAATTTGTTGCTGGGAAATACATTGAAAATATTTCATAATATACACACTTTCATATGCAACTGGGACACCATGGTAGCTATATTTATTATTTTTATTTTTTTAGTTTTTAGTGTTAGGGAAAATAAATCTCACTCATCCTTTATTTTTTTTTTCTTATGCTTAAAAGCTTTTCCATTGAAGCTTTCAAATTAAAGTCTATGTTAAAAAAAAAAAATATCGCAGGGTATATAAATATATAATAAGAAATTAAAGGAACAAAAAAAAAAAAAAAAAAAACGAGAGAGAAACTATAGTCGGTCAAGACCGACTGTGCGTTACAAACATCAGCACAAACGCATTATACCCCCAACCAACCACCCCCAACCACCTATGGTGGTGTAGGGTATACAAAAATACTATTCTCCCGTCTCTAAATTGATCCAACATACATCAACACCTAGAGAAATATCGACTACATTCATGTACAAAATTACTACATTTAATGTCTGTAGTATATTAACTCTTTATGTGTTCAAATTGTGCACTGAATGTCAGAATTAAAAATTAAGAATTGACACCGCATTATTACCAACTTGACACCACATCAGTGTCACATTATTAAATAACATTATGTTTTTATTATTATGTCTCTATATAATGATGAAAAATCATTTTCAATTTAATATAGCTTTCATGTTGCTAGGATAATTTATTTTATTTGGAAAAACAAACAAATTATAGTAAAAAAAAAAAGTTTAACTGTCTGTCCCATGGTGCCGAAAAGAATTATTCCTTAAACATCGTGGGGCAGGCTGTAAGTTTAGTTAGTGCATTTAAAAAATTAATCACAATAACAAAAAAGTTCCAAAAAGTTACAAAAGATTTCCTTAATCTTTTACTCCGTATTCTAGAGGGACCGACGGACATAATCAGTTGTTACTAGGATATTTCTTCTACCTAACTCTAAGGGAATGATTCAGCACAATAAAATTATTTGGAATTAAATTTTGTGTGAAAACTACAAAAAAATATTTAAAAAAATTTAGTTATTTACATAAAAATTTTATTTTGCAACAATTCTATTCTTGAGCTGAATAAGGCCTTTAATTCAAATTTTAAAAAGTACTAAAAGAATGTGAAAAGTTACCTTTTCATTCATTAATTAAAATATTCAAAATATTTTAGGGTTTTCAGCATCAGCCCGAATAATATGAGCTTTTATTAACATCAGGAAAGAACCAATCAATCATGGAATAGCAGAACAGGCTGAAAAATATCAAGGGCTTTATGATTTTAACTCTGCATGGCAAATACAAATCTATTATTAGGCATGAAAAGGAGAAACATGACAGGTCATTGTCCATTAGGGAAAATGTCATAAAATTGGGATATAAATTCTTCAGGACTTTGCTGAATGTGTGAGGATGATAAGGAAATGGAGACAGCAGAACATATAGTGTGTCACTGTCCGTACCTACAACGAAGTAGGCGGATATGGTTCGACAGTCGTTACAACGACGGATTAGTGAATGTTTCCGGGACTATCGTTGGCTTAGAGTGAACGTGGTTAGGCAGTAGACTTTTCTTTGCCATCTTATTTATATGTCTCACTTTTTTACCTCACTTTTTTTCATCATTTTCTATTTCTGAACTCTTCCTTTTCTTCCTCTCTCTATCACGTCACTTTTCCAAAGGAATTCACAATGGACCTTTTTTGATTTGTATTTATGGTTTTTATTGATTGTAAAGTATACTTAATTTTCCAAATGTCAACCAGAATTATTCTCTAAGAAAAGGATTTTATAGGCGTTAAATACGCTCTTAAATTTGGAAAATATTATTTAAAAATATGCTCTTAAAATATTATCTTCTTCTTAACTAGACAATTGAATTTGGAAAACGTATTTGACAGTAAAAGAAGAAAAATGTACTAATGAAAAATTATGTAAAAAATGATCTTACGTGCAAAATTTTAGACTGTAGTGTAACACATGAAAAATTATGCTCTCTGATATAAAATATGCCTTTTAAATTCCTAAAATATACTTAAAAATAAGGACTTTCTACGAAAATATGACAAAATACGCCGTTAAGTCAAAAATATAAATAATAAGCAGTCAGAATCAAAACAAATCGATGCCAAAATTTTTTAAATAGTCTAACTATTTAAAACTAATTGTAAGGTTTTTTTTGAAGCTCAGGAACAAATATTATATGCCCTGGTTATCATTTAAAACTAGATCAATTTATTATTTCTAGGTTAAATAATATAGAAAAAATGGCATAAGATTAAATAAAATATATATTTTTTTCTCCTTAACTTGTTACTTTATTCAGTTAAACTTATATGTTCTAACTTAAATGTTTCCAAATTCATAAGATTAAAATACCATGGAAGTGAAATGGAAATTATTTAGAATAGTTTTGTGTACCAAAATTTTTAAACGAAATTTTTCCTATAATATTTTTAAAGATTATATTTTTTTTAATTTTGTTACAAAAGAAAAAAAAAATCCACTTTTTAAAATTCATAAAAAGTACTTTAAATATTTATATTTAACCCTCTCATGAAGTAAGAAAAAGAATCAAAAAGAATTTTAATAAGGAATGTATCAAAAAGAGGATATAAAGACTGCGCACGAAAAAAATCCGTGCATGCAAATCTGCTTATAGAAACTAAACCAAAGGGCGAATTTTTTTAAAGTGATATTTTTATTAATGACTGTTATGTTCAAGTTCTAAACATAAAAGAATAAATTATTTTCTGTTGGTTATTAAGGAAATATCTGATATTTTCCAGAATTCTTCCAATTAAAGGTTTTTTTGTGTTTCGGTCACTTTTTTGCTCGAATAAGTCCACTTATTTTTAAACTCTGTTTCATTTTAAGCTGAGCTTTTAATGTTCTTTGAATTATTTTTTACTAGAGCCCAATATCTTTCAATTGCTCGGAGTTGCGGACAATTTTATGGATTAGCGTCTTTCGGCACAAACACTAACAATTTCTTTGTAACCACTCCATTGTTTTGTAGCTGTAACAAGAAGAAGAGAGAATAGGCCAGTAAAAAGTGGATACACTGTACTTTCTTAGAAAACGGAGAAGTCTTTTCCAAAGACACTCATTCACGTATATTTCTGTGTTAATGGAACCATTTTTTATGAATGATCTGCTTCTTTTACGCATATGCATTTGGCTTCCCAAAACAAAAACTTTGTTGGGAATTTTGATTTCATTAATACACGATATTTTTCTGCCATATTCCCTTTAGCATCTGCAACATAGAATTCCTGGTCAGGAAGTTGAAAAAAGCTATTCTTTACGAACGTTTCATCGTCTACTATACACTAATCATAATTGCGGAAAAAATTCGTCTGAAAACTTTCACGTAATTTTTTTACCTCCAAATTCTTGTTTTGCGTTTCTTTTAGAATTTTTTTGTACTTTAGACATCTTCAGGCTAGATTTCTTTTCAACTTTTCTAATAAAAATTTACAGCAATTAACTTTTTGTGACACTTTTCTTCCAGAGATGATGGGATTTTCTCTGAAAATCCTTTCTACTTTATCTGAGCCCTACAGCCTGAAGATACTATTTTTCTTCCACTATCGGGTTTCCATTCAGTGACCATGACTTTCTTATATTATATTATGACCCAAGAAACTGTAATTTTTGACACAACTGCCTTCCTAGCAATTGTTTTATATGACCGATGTAAGATTTCATGAAAATTTTCAATTATGTGTTTTAGTGTTTTTTTTTTTTGTTCAATTTCCATTTCAAGAAAAACTAGTTTCGCTATAACCATGAAACTTAGCACATAGCTAGTGAGCATAATGATAAATGTAAATCAGTTAAAAGAATTATTTATTTTTCACCACATCAAAAGTTATAAGCTCAAGAGCATGCACGTATTTTTTCGTGGGCAGTCCTTAATTTTTATCCCAACATTAAAAAAAAAAAAACACAAAGATATTGTCATGAGACTTTTTTGATAAAAAAATGTGTGCTACCAAAAAATTTGGAATACTGGTTTAAAAAAATATGTAGTTTTTAAGATATTGATATAGAAACACCCCTCAAACCATGCATATTGATGAGCTAATTACGGAAATAGTTTAAAAAGTCATCATTTCGATTTTTTCGTAAAATAAGTTTTAAAAAAATTCTTAATTTACAGCTAATTATGGAAAAACGATTTTTTTATAACAGGATCAAAATTACGAGTTTTTTGATACCCATTTCGAGACAAAGCTCAAAAAAACTTCTTTTGGAAAATATGTTCTAGACCCGTGACTTTTAATTGATTTAATTTTTTAAAGATTTTTTTTTATCATATTCAGCTCATTAACACGCATCGTTTGAGAGGTCTTGCTAAAATTTTTTTTTTCAGCGGAGCACTCTAATATACATTAAACATATTTCTAATGTACATTAAACGTATTGCCTATTATTAAAATTATGAGTTACAAAGATGAGGTCCTCAAGAAAATTAAAAAAAATGTTTTGGACAAATTTATAAGTTCGACTTTTATATTTAGTATTTATATTAAACATGTCCTTAAGATAACTACGGAGTTTTTACTGTAGACCGTCTAGCGGGAGAAATTATAAAAGCCTTATCAAACATGTTTACATCCCTGCCACTTTAGTTTACAGAAAAACAAGAAAAAATAACATTAAAAGTTATAAAAGACAACGAAAAAAAAGATAAACGTGCTTTTGCATTAACAATTTACCTCATACATGTAAACAGTCACTAGTATACAGTGAATGAGAAAAATTTTAAAAATTCCATTAACTCAGAAAAACATTTTCATTACAACTTTTATTCTTAATCAACATTTTGTTTGATTTATAAGACATAATGAATTATTTACATAATAAGGATCATTTATATTGAGCTGTAAGTTATTTACATTTTTACATGATGTAAATAATCTCTAAGAATAAATTTAGTTAAGAAATTTTTAGGTTTTGCTAATTTACGAAAGCTAAAGTTTTATATTATGAATTTTATTTCCCTGAAGTAAAAGAACATTTTAGATCGAGGCTGTTATATTTTTTTAATTTTATTTCGAAAATTAATTTAGTAATAATTTGTATAGTTTACATAGTGTAAAATATAAAATTATAGTGCTTAATGTGAATATTACGTAAATATACTATAAATTGTTTAAACTTTTTACCATCTTTAAGTATAAAATTAAATTAAAAATATTTTAGTTTATGGGAAAAATAAAGATTATTTACCTGATGTAAATAAAGAATTTTATTTGCATGAAGTGAAAGGAAAATTTTTATATGTAAAAATATACGAAACTCAAAGGTTTTTTCGATTATAAACATTTTATTTATATTCAATTTTTAATTGTTTATAATGTATAAAACTAAGTTTTAATTTAAAAGAGGACTCTAAAAAAATTACCACTTAAGTATTTTTCGTAGTAATATTTCAGTTTACATAATGTAAATATTACATAAATACAATGTATACATATTAAAAATTAACAACATTTTCAATTAATATAAGATATAAAATATCTTTTAAATTGTATACATTATTTACACAAAGTGGAAAAATCAAAATATTTGTTATTATTTTTCACAAATATTGTCTCTTACTGTAATTCAAAACTACATAAAATTTACATTTATATGAAATTTTTGTAAAACAAACATTGTTGCTAAGCATGTATGTATTTGTTATTTTGTCTACATGTTTGTAAATGTATTTACCACCAAATGTAAACAATCATACTAATTTCATATTGTTCAAATATCTGCTGTTGTTGTTTTAGTTTCAAACCGTTTTTCTGTTTTTTTTTTTCATTTCTGACATTTTGTTTCAGGTTCTCTGGTTCTGCTTTTTATCGGTCTACAAAATAATTTCTTTGACGCGTTTAGACTAAACCACCACTACCACGTAAGCATGTATACATTTTTAGCCGTATAGTTATTTGTACAACACAGGTTATGTATGAGTGTTTACATTTATTTTGAAACAAATAGTAGTACGCAATTTTAATTAGAGCTGATAAAATGTGGTATTAGATCTAGTCCATATACCTACATATATACAAACAGATCGTTAGCTAAAATGAAAACAGCTTTAAAAAGGATTTTAAAAATTAAAAAGAAAAACAAAAAAAAAAAAATAAAATAATAATAATAAAAAATAAAAAAATATGGGAAAACAAAGTAAAGTACTTGAAAAAATGTTAAAGCAGAAAAGAGCAGCATGGAATTTAAAATGAACTAGTGATACCGTTCGTTTACAATTTTTGAACACACCAAATAAACAATTTGACAATGCTATGGTGTCAATTTGATATCAATTCTTTGTTATTGATTTCAGCTGGTATTGTACAAGCTGAACATACAAAGTGGATATATTATAAGCACTAAATGGTGTTATTTTGTACACTGATGTGTTAGATTTTATTCAGGGTGTAGTTAATATTTTTGCTGCTCAACTCAACTTCTAGATTAAACGTTACAAGTTAGTGAGCACTTTTTTAACACACGGAATAAACAATTTCATAATTCGACAATGATATGGTGTCAATTTGATATCAATATTGTATCAATTCGTTATTATTGATTTGAGCTAGTAGAAAGTTGATATATTGTAAGCCTTAAATGGTGTTATTTTGTACACTGATGTGCTAAATTTTTCTTTGGGTGTAGTTTTTATTTTTGCTCAACTTTTAGATTAAACATTACACTTCAGTTAGCATATTTTAGTATTTAAATTATATATTTTATGTTTTTTTAAACTCTATTGTATTAAAGTAGCTGTGTTTTTATGTAAAAAGAACCTGAATTTACCAAAAACTATGAATTTCCCCCTAAACATAAATCCCTTTTGGCTTAAATATTATTGTGGCTTTAAAATTTACTAAGGCGATAAAATATTTAACTAGTATTAAATATGTCTTTCTTGTATACATCTTTATTTTTAACGTTTAAATTATTACAATACGGCTGTTGTTAGTGTTCTCAAGTTTTTCTGATGTAAAATACAACAAAAAAATAATAAAAAAAAACAAGAAACAAACGAAACATTTAGCAAAGTCTTTAGCTGCTGTTAAGGAGTGAGATCGAAAAATTCTTAACATACATAATATTCAATAACTTGGAAACGGTTGATCTTAGAGTTTTCATTATTTTTTTAATCATTTGATAATTTAGCACAGATCACAGAAATATATAATTTTTATGGTTTTAACCACTAATTATAAAATTGTGTACCATTTTTTTGATAATTGCTTCAGTCACTTTTTTCGAACAGTGTGCATATCTTCTGTTAAAATCTTCGGTATTTTGGGACACCTTTTTTGTGCTCTTGAATTCACTTTTCACAAGAGCTCAATATCTCTCCACTGGTCTAAGCTATGGACAATTTCGAAAATTAGCTTTAAATTTTCGCACCAAATAGTCGAAGCACTGAGAAAACTGAGCTGATTTTCTACCAGATGTGTTTGGAGTTCCTTTCAATATGCCTTCAATTTTCTGGCCTTCCCAATATCATGTGGTACTTTTTTCTTACCGAACTAGGTTTCACATCAATAGTCAGATTCTCCTGATACTGTTTAATAACATTAGAAACGGTTTTACGGACGACATTTAATTCTGTGGCCAATTATTTGTAAGACCTATTTGGATTTTTTGAAATTTTTTAATAACTTGTAGGACGTAAATCTTTTTCGTCACTTATTTTGATGAAAATAAGGACAAATTAACATGGTTGTTATTAAAAATAATAACTGAAGTATTTTTCCATAATAACTAGATCAAAAAAAAAATCTTGAATATTGATTCTGAAAAAAGTTATGAAGCAAAATGTGTGTTAAGATTTTTTCGATCTCACTCCTTATATAAATATACAAACATAAACACACTTACAAATATTTTACATAAATTAACGACAATGTCTTATGTATGCATACAACGAGTATATGACCCTATTAAATAACATAACATATACACTAACATTTGCCTTACATACATACATATAAATTCTCTAATATGAGGAAAAATGTAAGGAAGAGTATGGAGCAGCAGGAAAAGGAAATAGAAAATTACAAATGTATGTAGATAAAATTATACAAGTGATGAGGCATTTTATTTGTTAGCGTATATGTTTGTTGGTATTCATGTTAACATATATAGGTATGTAAGTGTGTATATATAAATTATTATATTTAGTTTTATTTATTTATTTTTTTTTTCATCATCACCAGCATTATTGTTAGGGTGTTAAAACAAGATCTCAAGGATAATGATCATTAACACTATCATTATGATTTTTAACATTATTACTATTATAATCGTCATAATAATAATGATTACAATGTTTTGGAATGATGATTACTATTTTCATGCTTATTGTCCTTTTAAGTTATTTATATGTTTTGCTTACCCGCAGTTTGTTAAATAAGTTGCTTTTGTTGTTAATGTCCTTGTTGTTTTAAGTTTATATATGTATAAGTATTTCTATGTATTGTGTTCTTTGCCATATTGTTATTGTATTGTTTTAAGTGTTACTATAATTTAGTACACTTAAAGGGAATATTGTAATGTCAGGTTTAATTTAATTAAATAGAAAATTACTAATACATACTAATACATTAAGATAATTATAGATTATGGTCTGATAGTAGGGAGACATTTATATAGAAATAGTAAGAATTTTTTCTTGTCCTGGATTACAATTAATCGTATATTATTATAATTTCAGATTATGTTTAATTTTAGGTATCTAAATAGTCCCATAATAACTTTCAAAGAAGGTTTAAATTAAATGTAGTGATTATTTTTATCAGAGGTTTCTAAATACAAATTATATTTACTGAAGATCGTCAATAAATCCATATTTACTTTATTTAAAATGGACCAATTACACCAGGACAGGTTTTCCGTGATTGCTTCAGCCGCTTTCAAAAGATCTTAATATATGACTCATAACACCGGTCTTCTTTCACCCTACTCTTTACTAAAATCACCCTGATTTGTGATAATTGGTCTAAATGCGAAAGCAGAAAATGGGTTCATACTGCTCTTAACCAGTTGTCCGACAGACTAATTTTTTTTCATTTTTAAATTTATTAGATCCAAATTAAGGATTTTTTAAGATTTAAATTTCTGGAGTTTCTGGGTTCGTAGATATTGGAAGTGGTTTTTAAACAAACCTGGGCCGATTTGGGACATTAAAAAATTTTAAAATTGAAAAATTGCATATTATATTTTTTATCCCATTTTTTATTATCCCATTTTTTATTATTTAAAAAAAAATTAAATTTTTAATCATACGATTTTTTAGGAATTTTTATTTAATTTTTACATTTTCGACTAAGTTATCATTCCATTTGTAATTTCCACAATTTTCGTCGGAGAGCAACAAATATGATATTTTCGGGATCCTTGTAAGAAATGATGACGACAGAACCGTGTCCAATGGCGTTTATGAAGCTCATCGATAACTGCCATATATAATTAATATATCAAACGTTCGGAAATTTTTAGAATTTTGCTACTGAAATTCAGCAAGATCGGTTATAAATGGCATAGATATAATTAAAAACCGGGTTTCCGGTTTCTGAAGCCTCTGTATATACTATGGAATTCGTTTTTGCAAAGCAGGCTCAGACATTTTTTTTATTTAATTTTTTTTTTTTTTTTTATATCGAACAAAACGCCTTTTGTGATTTTTGGAATCATTTGTTTAAGCTACAGATATTTATTTTTATATAGATCAGTCATAAATTAATAATTTAAAGGAAATGTAGATTTATAAATGTGAAAGTATTATTTGCTGGTAAGATGGTGAAGGGTATAAAAGATACAACACAGCGGAATATAGACCCCGCTCTCGTTTATAGTTCTTTTATTCTAAAGCCTTCAACTAACTTATTCGATGTGTTTCTAGATGAATTAGTTTTGTTAGTTTTAAATAAAACGGTGCTAAAGTCGAAGTTGCCTGTAAGTAACATTTGATATTAAAGGTTTAAGAAAATTAAAAATTAACAACTTTCTGATAACATTCTTCATTTAATCACAAACTGATTTTTAGAGATATCGGAATTTGGGGAATGGTAATGTCCGTCCGTTCGTCTATACATTGGAATAGAATGTGTCGTAAATAGCTCTTAATTCAGGGAAATGTTATAGATATCTGCGTTTTAATTTTTTTGTTTATTAGTAGCTAAAAAATTAAATCTGTAGAATTCTAAGCTTTTTTTTTAAGTAATATTTATATTCCTCCATTGTCATTCTTACACACAGAGAAAAAACATAGTTACAGCATGATCACTGCAACTATTCAATGTTTGAATAGCCGTTTTTCATTGATTTGAATAATACCGTGTTCATGATAGCAACGTTTATGTTTCTGTTTGATAATTTAATGATTACCCACAATCAAAACTTTAATATGGTTGACTGCAATTATAATATGTATTTAAGGAGTGAGATCGAAAAATTCTTAACATACATAATATTCAATAACTTGGAAACGGTTGATCTTAGAGTTTTCATTATTTTTTTAATCATTTGATAATTTAACACAGATCACAGAAATATATAATTTTTATGGTTCTAACCACTAATTATAAAATTGTGGGCCATTTTTGAAAACCCTTTCTTTGGAGATTTGATAGTTGCTTCAGTCACTTTTTTGGAACATTGTGCACATTTCCTGTTAAAATCTTCGGTATTTTGGGACACCTTTTTTATGCTCTTGAATTCACTTTTCACAAAAGCTCAATATCTCTCCACTGGTCTAAGCTATGGACAATTTTGTAAATTGACCTCTCTTGGTACTAAAACTATGTTATTGATTTGTTACCACTACAGAGCTTTCTTACCGTAATGACATAATACCAAATGGGTCCAAAAATATGTGGAGACGTTGTGCTTTCTTAAGAAAAGAAGAAGTCTTTTTTGCAAATATTCCTTTATGCATATTTTGGTATTTATAGATCCGAATGTATCAAATGAAAATCCTGTTTTGCCGCAACTGCAAAAAGTTTGTCATACCATGAATTTTGTAAGAAATTTTTGCTGCTTTTGGGTATTAAACTTATCTCCAACATTACTTCGAGCATTAGCAATAAAAATTTTTGAGACACAAGCACCTACGTTTCTTCGTCAATTATACAGCTTGAATATTTTTGTATGAAATTTGGTTTTAAATTCCAAGTCCTATTTTTGGCTTGTAATTTTTTTTGCAGAATTCCAGTTTGGAATTTTTTGAACTTTATATGTAATCAACTTTCCCATTAGATTTAAATTTTTGCACCAAATAGTCGAAGCACTGAGAAAACTGAGCTAATTTTCTACCAGATGTGTTTGGAGTTCCTTTCAATATGCTTTCAATTTTCTGGCCTTCCCAATATCATGTGCTCCTTTTTTCTTACCGAACTAGGTTTCACATCAATAGTCAAATTCTCCTGATACTGTTTAATAACATTAGAAACGGTTTTACGGACGACATTTAATTCTGTGGCCAATTATTTGTAAGACCGATTTGGATTTTTTGAAATTTTTTAATAACTTTAGTAGGACGTAAAACTTTTTCGTCACTTATTTTGATGAAAATAAGGACAAATTAACATGGTTGTTATTAAAAATAATAACTGAAGTATTTTTCCATGATAACTAGATCAAAAAAAATTTTGAATATTGATTCCGAAAAAACTTATGAGACAAAATGTGTGTTAAGATTTTTTCGATCTCACTCTTTAAATATTTTTATATGAAACCATATTTATGAAAAATACAAATATTTAGTCAGTTCTACAACTATTAATTAATTCTATAACATGGATTATACATATGTTAAAATGGAATTATTAAATGATAAAAACATGATGATTTTTGAAGCAATATTTAATAAAAGGTTATGAACCTTACTCACTCGAATCATTAAATGATGAAAAAATTATAAAATGGAATCATAATAATAATTACGTACAAATATGCTTATTTTTAACTATAATCATAAATTACAATCATAGTATGTTGCTCTTATTTTATGGTCACTAGAACCATCTTTTTTTTATTCGTATACGTCCACTTGTTTATTAATTTTCACATTTCTTTTTTTTACGTTCAAGATAGTTGAATTTTGTAATTTTGTTCATTAAGAAATCATACAAATATGATAAAATCGGTCAAAAATGTTGGGCTATATTATTCTCAAAATTATTGAAATTTAATATTCAAAACTAAATTAATTTTGGAATAAAACATTAATGCATTATACTAGAGTTTAATTTGAAAATACAAATTTTAAAGTTATATTTTATTAAAATATTCCAAAACAACCATTCTATGATAGTGGTGTGCAAGTATTGAGTATTAGTATCAAGTACCGAGTAAAATTTTTTTTGTAAAGTTGTTACTCAATACTTTCAGAGTTTAATTTTTTAAAGATATCATGTTAAAAATATAAGGACTAAAATACAACTCTGTATAAAGATACAAGTAAATTTTTAAATATATGAAAATAATTTGATTGATTTTTATTAAAGTTTAATTGATTTATTAAAAACTATATTTCAAATTAAAAAATCCGTTTAGTATCGAGTACCCAAATGAAAAAGTATTGAGTACAGCACTATTCTATGAACAAATCAAAAATAATCTTGCATTTCAAAAAAAATTTTTTTATACCAATAAAAAACAATAAAAATATATTTTAACTGATAAATTTCAGCATCAAAAAAAAAAAAAAAAAAAAAATTATATAAAAACCAAATACTAAACGAAAGCATCAGTAGTCTTCAGCAATTGTTAGTGATCTTATTAGTAAACGATTCTATGATTTAAACATGAAAATATACATCATCTTATTAGCCACTTTTGGCTTATTGGCTGGACTCATTCTGGCAGATAAGGAATTAGCGACCAAAGAAAAGTTTCTCTTAGAAATAGTATATCGTATTGAGGCACCCTTAATGTTTGAGGAATGGATCAAATTGGGTAAAAATTTCACACTAGATAAAGCAAATTACCAAGTAAGTTAAGACTTTCCAATAAATGAAATATAGTCAATAAAATTAATTAACTTAATTCCAGCAATTCAACAAAGACATGGAGAATTTCTATAAAGCCTATAAATTTCAAACTATGTTACCTAAAGGAGAATTCTTTGGAGCCTTAATAAAAACCCATCTTAAACAGGCTTATGGTTTGTTTAGCTTTTTCTATTATGCCAAAAATTGGGAAATTCTTCAAAGCAATGTGGCCTGGGCTCGTATACATTGTAATGAAGGCATGTTTGTCTATGCCTTACAAATGGCCATAACATTTAAACAAGATTTACAAGGACTTAGTTTGCCCAGCATTAACGAAATTTTTCCACAACATTTTTTTAATAGTAAATTTGTATATGCTGCTAAGAAATTCGATTATGATATTTGGAACACATTGTATAAAGCAGAAGATGAACCTAAGCATGACAATGATAATTTTTATTTCAATATTAAAAATAAGAAAATATGGCAATGGTGGAAAAATATGAGTTTAGCTGAACAATGGTATTCGGAAAATCCCCATTATTTAAGCAAAACATTTTGGATGCCTGTAGATTATAGCCGTGACATTGAATTATATAACAAAGAATCGATTTTGTCTTATTTTACCGAAGATGTGGAGTTAAACTCATATTGGTATTATCTTAATATGAGACATGTTTTCTTTTTCCATGATAATAATATGGTTATGAAAAATCGTATTAATGGTGATGTCTGGTTCCATAATATACGCCAGCTTTTGGCCCGTTACCATATGGAACGCTTGTCTCATGGTTTAGGAAAGATACCAGATTTTTCTTTTTTCAAACAAATCGAAAATGGTTATAATCCTCATTTAGTTTACCATAATGGTATAAGTTATTCATATCGTAAGAATTATTACGTAATTGAAAACTATGGTAAATATGACTATTACTTTAAAGTATTAGATTTTTTTGAACGTATGGATGATATTATATCCAAAGGTGTTTATGTTACTAATAAAGGCGACTCTATAGATTTAAGAAAACCTGATGCCATTAAACATATTGGTCGCATTATGCATACTAATGTTGATCAATTTGATAAATATTTTTTTAATTTCTGGCATATATTCGCACGCATGTATTTTGGTCATATTGATATTGATGATTCGGAAGTAATACCCAATGTATTTTTAAATTATGAAACCATGATGCGTGATCCTTTATTCTATATGTTTTTCAAGAAGATTTTCGGTGTTTTTAAATTATTATTTTACCATGAAAAACCTTATACACAAAAGGAATTATTAATGCCTGGTGTTAAAATCCAAAATGTTGAGATCAGTGAATTGATTACATTTAATGACATAAAAGGATTTGAAGTCACTAATTTGCTCAACGATAAAATGACTTTTTTTAAAGGCGAACTCTTTTGGGATAAAACCTTATTGGCATATCAAATTCGCCTTGATCATAAACCTATTAATTTTAAATTTCAACTTATAGTTGATAAACCTCAAACGCTTTTGATACGCATTTTCTTGGCTCCTAAATATGATGAATTTGGGCGTATTATTTCTTTAAATGAAAATCGTGATAATTTTATGGAATTTGATAGCTTTATCGTTTCTTTACAATCTGGTTTACAACAATTCAACTATACCGTAAATAAATCTTATCAAATGGATAAAAATTATAGTCAATTGTATAGATATGCTTTGTATGACTTAGAAGGCAAAGGAACTAGCATTAAAAGCTATGCTTATAATAAACCCTATTGTTTCCCCAAACGTGTACTTTTGCCTAGAGGCTGGCAACAAGGTATGCCTATGCAGTTCTTTTTCTATGTTTCACCATTAACACAGGCTAACAACTATTCAAGTGTTAACGATAACAACAATTGTTTTTTTGGCTCTGAAATTCTTAACATAGATAATAAGCCTATTGGTTATCCTTTTGATCGTGAAATAGATGAAAATGAATTCTTTGTTCCAAATATGTTTTTTAAGGATGTTAAAATCTATCACAAAGGTGATTTCGGAAAGAATTAACAGAAAAAATCTAATTATATCTGAAATTATAAATAAAAAGAGAACAATTAAACTAAAAATTAAATAAATTTAGTTTTATTTGTTTAAACAATAGCAAAAAACACATCTGAATTATATTCTTTTGGCAAAATTCCTCTAAGCAAATATGACATAAAATAAAACCTTTGATAACCCGAATCTTACAATTAGCAAAGACTTAAACACCTAAGAAACGATCCCACATCTGCTTAGCTAATATGTTCTTATCAATAAAAGACCTGAACTAAGACATGAAAAAATATACACTGATAAACTTTTGTTAATATGTTTAATATACATTAAAAAATATTTTATTTTTTAATTAACACAGTTGTTTCATTCTGCCTCAAAATTTAATAATCTAAGTAAGATTTTATTTCTTGTAAAAATTTTTAATTCATTCAATCATCTACTTGTTTAATTTAATCAATTTTTGAGAAGTGCAAATTTAAAAAAGTTTTTAATTAAATGAATTATTTACTTATATATTTGTTCACTGGTCAAAAAGATGGGGGGTATACTGATTTTATCATTCCGTGTGTTACATGTCGAAAGAATTATTTAAGACCCCATAAAGTATATATTTTCTGGGTCCTGGTTAGATTCTGTGTCGATCTAGCTATGTCCACCCGTCTGTTGAAAGCAGGATAGGGCTCAAACGGGACAATGTAGGAGGACGAAATTTGGTTTATATATTTATCTTATATAAGGTTTGTTTGGTATTGAAAATTATCGGTTAATAAACAAAGTCATAGGCTAAAATCTAGAAACACAGGGTGTCCGTTGCAGCGTTACTGCTGAGAATTTTTAAAAAGTGTCCAAAAAAGGGGATTTCAAAATAAAAAGTCGCCAAAAAGGGGGATCTTTTTGAAAAAAAGGGGCCAACTGCTTTAAAACTTAAAAAAAAAAAATCTTATTTTTTTTTATTTGATAACAACAAAATTTGTATTTTAAGAAAAACTACAAAATTCAGTTTTATTAATAACAAAATAATTTATAATTATTTTACAAAAATTTTTATTACTCCAAAAATAAAGATTTATTCATAAAAATTGTTTGCATACAATCCTCTTTTAATTAGTTAAACTTCTGTACTTTTGTTCAATTTCTTCACTTTTACTCTATAGACCCAAAAGTATTGACTTAAGTCTGTTAGACAAACTATTTTTTATTGATTCATCAAATGTTTTTTCTTATTTTTACAATCCAGTCCAAAATGGTTCGGCATATGATATTGAAACTATTTACAAACTTTATTATTATTTCTAGTTACTAAAGTTTCAATTCATTCATAAATACTCCGCTGTTTTTTATATCACTATACTGTGAAACAATCTCAAAATGATTAATTTATTATATATATGAAACAATAAAGTCGCCATTTAGTCGTTATTTAAAAAAGGGGCCAAAAAAGTGGCCAAGTAGTTGAAACAGGGGCAATTGGCGACTAAAGTCGCCACTGGCTTAATTTTATACTTTTCTGCTGATATCTCTTAAAAAAAGCATGTACGGCAACGAAATAAACTAGGAAACGAGTCGATATAAACTAGGAAACCAAAAGTGGGCGTAGTTCGCTCACTTTATCGCCCACCTTCCCTATAAAGTGAAACGTTAATTCTTGCTTGCGTTTCTATTAGGATTTTTTTGTAATAAATAAAAATAAATAAAATGAAGAAAAATAAAATAAATATCGACCATTCCATGAAAGAACGCCCGAAAAAGTGTATTTTTTACATGATGGCTTTCAATTTCGATAAAAATTTGTATGTATATAGTCTATTAAGCCTTTTATCAATTTCAGTTTTCAGTTTTGTGAAATTGCAAAAGCTCGCGATTTTATTTCGCTTTTTAATTTTCTCAAAAACCAAAAAAATTTCAAATGTATGTAACTTTGAATAGCAATATCTCTGGGAGATTTTGTGAATTTTAATGATTTAAACGGCCTTAAAATTTCGCTTATGGCGGCTTTACGACGAACATTTTAAAAATAAGAAATATTTTTTTAAAATGAATTTTAATGCAAAAGTATGCAATTTTAAATATTCATATCACTTGAAGTTATTGATGGATTTCTGTAATTTAAAAAGTGTTTAAAAGGCCATTGTATATTTTTTGTGTAATTTAGTGAGCATTTCGAAAACCACCTCTTCGATCCATAATATTTTAAAAATATAAATGCAGTTTTTAGATGCATTTTTGTTAGTTGCGAATTTATTAAATTTTAATTTTTCAGAAGTGTATTTAAAAATGCTTTGTTTGTTATAACTTAAATCAGTAATTAGTCTGATACATAAAGTTTTACTATTTTTAACGATTTTTTTTTTTTAAATAACACAATACATTTTTTTTAACAAAATACATAAATATAAACAATTGTATTTTTTAAATGCATTTTTCGTTAAATATGCTATTAAATTTTTTAACTTTTTTTACGTATTTGGAAAGCATGGAATCTTTAAATTAAAATAAAAATCTGAAATTTTTGGGACGCACACATGTACTGTGCATAATTTCCACTTTTCTTCAACTAGTTTAAATTTTTTCATATAAAAATTATATTTTTCTGGTATTATATGAAAAAATTTAAACTAGTTGAAGAAAAGTGGAAATTATGCACAGTACATGTGTGCGTCCCAAAAATTTCAGATTTTTATTTTAATTTAAAGATTCCATGCTTTCCAAATACGTAAAAAAAGTTAATTTAATAGCATATTTAACGAAAAATGCATTTAAAAAATGCAATTGTATTAAAATGCATTTTTAAAAAGTGTTTTTTATTTGTAAAATATTCATGTGTAAGCTGATATAATTACAATTCAAACGCCGTTTAAATAATAAATTTCCGTAAAGCCTTCCTAGAAATATTTGTATTTAAAGTTGTACACTTTCGAGATTTTTTCGAAAGTGAAAAAGCGGAATAAAATCGAGAATTTTCTGAATTTAGCGAATCAGAAAACGGAAATAGTTATTTATAGTCACCCATAGACCTTACACGTGTAAAATTTTATAAAAATCGGAGGACGCTTGGTATAGTCTTGGGCATTCTTTCATGGAATGGACGATATATAAAAAAATTAATATTATTGCATTATTTCAATGTAATTTTAAGAAAAAATTACTCATATTTCAGTTAAGAATTTTGTTAAGTGTAAATTTCTTTATATGTATATTAGACTGCACCAAAAATTTTAAAAAATTGGACAAGCATAATCTTCAAAATACGGAGTTCAAAGGTCAAAAATAGAAATTACCATTTTTAAGGAAAACGCAATAAAAGTTGAATTATTTTTCCAAGGACTTCGATGAAATTTAATGGAAATATAACTAAAGTTATATAATAGTAAAAAAAAAAAAAACAAATTTAACCCTCAACTGTGCCTGGAGCTCTTTTTTTTTTCAATGCCCTTATACATAATTATATTAAAATAAAATTTTATTGATTAATATCTTGAACAAATAAAATGACAATTAACTAATTCTTTCAAATAAAACCACGACAAACTATCAAAATGAAACATAGAAATCATTGCATCAAAATTCAAACAAAAATAAATTATTTTTCGTTATAATTTCCTTACAAATTTATTTTTTTTTTATAATTTTGGCCTTTGACCTCCGTATTTTTAAGGTTATCCTAGTCCAATTTTTTTAGAAACTTCAGAATGTTTTTTTGACATATGTTTTACCCTATTACATAATAATTTTGTTTAGTTTAAATATCAGTTCAAAAAGAGTTGATTTTATATCTTAAAATCTGCAAAAAATGTCTTTTTGCAGAAATCCGCAGAATTCAAATTGCAGCTACGATTTACTCATACAGGATATTGACTTAATTCTCTTTCAATTGTATTTTCTATAGTGTTATTTATAAACTTGAAAATTTTTTTTCGAACTTTTTTGAAATATGTTTAACAAACAAAAGTTTGAAAATGGAGTATTGAAGCGGTCTTAAAAAATATAAACTGTTTTTAACCGAGCATAGAAAGGTGTTTGGATTATCCTGCGGAAACAAGAGTGAATTTTTAAGTAATTATGGTTCAAATTAAATTGAAAATGGATATTTATTTAAACATTTATCCAAAAATTCATAAATTCGTTGTAGACATTGAAAAAAGTTTTGAACACTTAAATTTTAATTTCATATTTAACAATATTTTTTTTATTTTTTTCATTTAAATAATAAAATAAGTGTTCACAATTACAGCAATAAAAGAAATTACGTTTCTTTATATACCAAAATATTTAAAAAAAACTATTTTCAATAGCTAATATATTGTTTCTTTTAATATTTATAAAAATATTAAAACAATTTTGTTAATTTCTCTTAAGTATTTTGTTAAGTGTAAATTTGTTTGTATATAATTTTGTGTTTCTTAATTTAAGTGTTTCCTCTCTATATTTTCCTCAACACGAATTTATCCATTTACTGTGACCAATTGTATACCCCAAACCTTAGAGGAAATTTTGTTATAGCTGTTTGTTAAAACTATTAATATTGTTGTTGCTGTTGTTAAGTTTCAAGTATAGTTACATGTTTTAAGAATTAGGTTACCGCCACATTATAATGCTTCCGTTAATTTCCTTGTACTTTTACTACTTTGAAATTGTATGGTCGGGTCGGTTGGTTGGTTTACTGGCTGGCAATTCGGCTTGTTGGATTAAGAGTTATGGTCAAGCAATAAATTATGCCAAACAAACAAGAAGACAACAACAAGTTAATACTTATAAACAACAAACTTTAAATTAAGAAGGAATAAATTGTTAAGGAATAAATAAAATTAAAAAAAAAAAAAAAAACTTCTTACAAGGCGCAAATAGTAGAACAACATGGTTTAGTTTTTGTTTTTAATAAGTTTAATGTTTTACTGTATTTCTAATTTAAAACAAAACAAATTTGTTTGAAGGAAATTTGAAAGCAATTTTTTATTGAGTTAAAATTAAAAGTAAGGGAAATTTAATTGAAATTTTAAGGAGAATTTAGTTTAAGTTTTGTAAAAGAAATATTATAAGATTTTACAAAGATTAGGCCTTTTTAGAAATTGTTATAATTATATAAATTTGTGTGTATTTCAAGAAGTATTTAGAATCTGAAATATGTTAATCTTATTTAGCTTTGTAAGTTTGCGTGTCTGAAGAAAACATTCTTATTAGCATATTACCAAATCAAAATAATTAAAATCTAATCTATAATGATATTTATGGTCCTAAGTATAATGGTATTAAAAATCAGCAAAATCTTGTTTGAAGGAAAATAATTATAAAACAAAACATAAGACGACCTCTAAAATATTTATATTATTTACTAAGACTTATTCATTTTAAAAATTTAAATGCAGAAAGGAGGTAATCATTCTCCTGAATATTTTTAGTACATTAAGGATTTAAAGTTTACTTAAAGGCTAAGCCTAACAATTCTGTATACTATTTTGTCATATTCCAAAAATAAAATAAATATTGAAATTTCTCGCAATATAAAATGTTGTTTAGCTGTATACACGTTAACAATATTTGACAGATATTTTAATTTTACTTTTTGCTATGTCATTTATTATTTAGTTCTCTAACAATTGTTAAAATTTCTAGTTTATTTGTTCTAATACAACTATGTCATCTGCAAAAAGCCTCAAAAAAATAAAAAAAGAACCTACAACATATGTTGACATTTTAGTGACTGCCTAAAGTTTTTATTTTCTATTTTTTAGCAAATATGCAAAAAGGAAAAAAAAAGAAAAAAATCAAAACCATATATGATCGTCTGTCATACCACTCCGATTGTCTAACAGTCAGTTTATTCGTTAGTCATCCAACCCAGCTATTTATTGAAGTGAATTCAAATCGACAGCAAACAAACAACTCAAAGAAAAAAAATGAAATCAATTTTGTTTGCAGATTTGAAAGAAAAAAAAGAAATGGAATAAAACTGAAAGCCAAGTTAGCTGCTGCTGCCTGGCATTTGTTTCAAACAAATAAATCTACTTACAAACTACCTACCACCCACTTCTCTTAAAAAAAAAATTCTGGCAAAGAAGGTGAATATAAAAGCAAAATGTTTTGTTTGGTTGGCTGCTTTATATAGATGGATTGATGGTGTTGGTGATGGTAATACACTTAAGGTTATTTTTAATCTGAGCCAAAACAAATATAAAAAAACAAACTTATTTTATTTTTATTTTTTTTCACTTGTTTTGAATAAAAATTTTTCCAAGCTGTGTTTGCGACTGCTGCAGGAGTGGAAAATGGATAAATAAATGCAAGAGAACAAAATTTAAATATTTTTGTGGAAAAACTTTTTTCATTATATTAAAATTGCAAGGGCTTAAAAAAGAAAAAGCGTGCTGGCTGAATATCTAAAAAAGATTAAAACATTTTTTAAGGAGACTTATTTTAGAAAGAGAACAAGTTATTAAATTAAATACTAAACCATCGAAAGACTAAGAATCTAAATTATAAGTTCTAGCTTGAAATTAGAAACAAAAAATTGATTTGAGAGCTAAAATGCTTCCAAAGTTTCATAAGCGCCAACTTTCATTAAAAAAAGTTTCATCTCACTAATTGCAATAAATGTAAAATATTACATTTATTCTGTAATAAATATTTTAGGCCGAATAGAAAACTCTATCATAATTTTTCTTTCACTTTTGCGTTATCTCTCTACCCTCGTTTGTTTAGTAATCATATTATAGTGACTTCACAAAGAATGTTACCAACAGAAAAAAACACAGAACACAAAACTTCAAATATTAAATCAAGTAAACGAAAAGAAATGCATGTGGTGGAATAAAACATTATTGAAATGGCAAATTGCCATAGATATATTTACTATATTACTATGTAAACCATACTCGAAATACTCATGCATATAAAGGTTTTTTTGTTTTTTTTTTTTTTTTCTTAAACCTAAATACTTATACTACAAACCAAAGTAGGCCATAATTTTAATACCTTTTATGCACAACTATTTTACGAAAAAAAAAAAATTAATTCGAAAACATTATTAAGAAAAAAAGTAAAGTAAAAAGTCATAAGAGGTCGTATTACTATTGTAAATCCTTGTGCCTTCAATGTCACACTTCATCTACTTTAATCGAAAATGCAATTTGTATGGCAAATGTAAAGCTATAGTAATTCAATACAGTTAGTAATAAGTGTAGAAATTAAATGTTTTTTTGTGAAATACATCAATATTAAGGAGCAAATAATTTTTGAAGGATTATAAATAAAAAAATAAAAAATCTAAATACCCACCATCAACTTTTTCAAATTTTACGTTATATAGGAGGAGGGCGGTAAAGTGGACGGATCACGCCCATTTTTAGTTTCCAAGTTTATATCGATCCTCAATCTATTTATAAAAAATTTCGTTATCGCACACGCTTTTGTTTAATTAATATCAGCAGAAAAGTATGAAATGGACACTTTGTGTTTCTAGTTTTTAGCCCATAACTTTTTTGTTTGTTAACCGATTTTGCCCAAACAAACCTTATATAAGATAAATATTTGTGCCAAATTTCGTCTCCCTACGTTGTCTCGTTCGAGCCCTATCCTGCTTTTAACAGACGGAAGCACGATAAACCTGAAAAGATATAGTCGGCGTTGAAATTCTATAATGGACTGATCACAATAAATTTCAATAGGCTTCGTCCTTGTATTATAAAAGTCGCATGTTACAAATCTTACTGAAATATCTTCAAAATTGTGACGCGATCCAAACGGACGGACATCGTTAGATCAATTTAGAAAGTGATTCTGAGTCGATTGGTATACTTTAAGGTGAGTGTTGGATAACTATTTCTATGCGTTACAAACATCAGCACAAACGCATAATACCTCAACCACCTATGGCGGTGTAGGGTATAAAAAAAATCATTTTACGAAAAATTTTCAATTATATGTTTAATTAATATTTTAATTGATTTGTAATCAATAGAAATATTTTAATTGATTTAATGAAACTTCTTTTTTTATACAAAGTAACAACACTTTTAAAATAAAAGTAGACATTTATTCAAATATTGCTACCAATATGTTTAAAATTGACAAAACCACATATTTATTTCAATTAATAATTTAATAGATTTAATGAAATTTTTTTTATTTAATTTTTAATTAATTTCATATAACATACGCTTGGATTAGTAATTGACAAAAAAATTATTTCTTATTTTCTGTCTAATTAGGAAAATATTTTCTATCAGTTGACATATTATAAAATAAAATATTATATAATTTTTTGTTAAAGAAAAAAAGTCCTTCTATATAAGTGATATCCTACTACGATTTGTAACAAAGAAACATTCAACTTTTTAATGCAAATATTTTACATCAATTCAATTTCCAATTTAAAAGATCTTTAAAAGATCGAGATTAAAAGATCTTATTTTTTAATACTAACTAAACTAACTAAAACTAATATAAGTGGCCTTTTACAACTTAAATAGCGAAAATATAAATATAGATAAACAACAAACTGGTATTAGATAGATCGTTAATATTCAAGGATTCTGATGAATCTGAATTCAAGCGATGGCACAGACTTTGTTGATATTGTGGGCACCATAGATTGGGGTTGATCGCAAAGAAATTGTAATAAATATTTCTCTCCTGGAATGATGTACTTGAATATCGTGCATTTTATTGTGATACTTCTGAATCTATTAAAAGTGTCATTTGTTTTTTCTTAGTTTTTTCTCCACATAAAACAATGTTTTGCCAGATCAAAAGATTATTCGAAAATTACGATTTTTTTACACGACATTATCTGACACGTTTTCCAAAATATCCGTTTAGACAAAAATCATATTAAAATAATAATAATAATAGTAATAATAATAATAATAATAATAATAATAATAATAATAATAATAATAATAATAATAATAATAATATTAATAATAGCAATAATAATAATAATAATCTCTCCTCCTGTTTGCAACTATATTCCTATTAGGAACTTTTTTACTTTATGGGTCTTCAGTATAGCTTTTTTAACTTTTCTGATAAAATATACAGATCAATTTAATAAATGAGTCACATTTTATTCAATTTTCATTTTAAGAAAAACTGATAGATACTAATATTAATAGAATTATTGTAACGTGGAAACACTCAACATTACTATTTTCATGTACATATTTCTTAATCGATTTATTTAAAGAATTAGTTTATTTTATATTGTTTCCATATTAATATTAATTATTTTTATACTAAAATATTGAATAACATATTAGTAATAAGTAATTGCATTGAACGCCCCTATTGGAAATACCATATATATATACACACACAGACACATGTATTAACTGGTTTAGTTGTCCAGTTGATATAATTCTCATTCAGTTTATACATGAATAAATATAAGTAAACAAGGTTTAGTTACAGTCGAGGTAATTCAAACAAGACAAGAACACGCCATATAAGTCTCGGAAATTATTATATAATTCAGGATACTTGACCTGGGTTTGGTCTCAAATAAATTTTACTTTGGTTGGCTGTTTACGACGAGTGTCTTCGTGTCGCCTGTTTTAGTAGAATATTAAATCGTAGAAGTGCATGGTAACAGTAGTTTAAGAAGCTCGACATTAGCTTTAAGAAACCATTGTACGTATTGTTGAAAAATATACGATATGCGATCCCCGAAAATGCTACTAACACAGTGTGTGTGTCGAAGCCGAGTGTACAACGCTGATTCTAATTATACTACTGATCCGAGCCTGTTATCAGCCGAATAACCGAACCGATCATGTTATAAGCCGAATAACCGAACCTAATATAAGCCGAAGAACTGTAAAAAGCCTAGTTGATGAAGAAGTGATTGAAGCTGATAGAATCCGATTCAACATTAATGTAGTTATTCTCTCGTACTAAATGTTTTGTATTTGAAATAAATAAATATTCAATAAAGATAATAATTTTTTTAACCCCCAGAAAGGGTAAATCAAATGTCTTATTACTTAAGGTTTGTGGATCCGTAAGTAGACCTTGGAGGCGACTAAGTTACCTCAGCCGACGATAAAACCATTTTATAATATAAACAAGTTAATGGTACTCATTTCTTCACATATAATAAATGTAATAGGTCTTAAAGTGTGCATAGATTTTTTTGTGCGAAGTACTTATCGCATTAATTTTTCTATATAAATAATTTTACCTCGATAACTAAAATCAATTCAAAAAAGGTGGTTGATGGGAGGTTGTAGAAATTAGGATCTCTACAACATTTTTCAAGCTTGAGATAGTCAAATTTGGTACCCTGTATCACATTGCTTATTATAACGCGGTACTTTTAAGATCAGTTTTCTGCATGTCCTCTACTATAGCTACCCACCAAAAAAAAAAAAAAAAACTGAAAAGTTCATGATTTTAACATTGTGTTGTCATTGGAATGAAGTACTTAGTGGTGGAAAAGAGCTGCAGAAGTTCCTTTTTTAACCCATGGTTGTCATTGGTAGGATGTTCTTCTTGTATACTTTTTGTTTAGTGCTTTTGAAGTACTTCTCTTAAAACTATGTTTACACAATTTTTTAATAAGAATTCTATTTTTGCCTTATTAAATAACAATAAAAATGCCCTATAATTTTTAAACTTTAAATTTTCTTAGAAATTATTAACATTTTTTTCCGATAAAAATTCATTTATTTTCACTTTTTTCGAAGCCATTATAAAGAACTTCAAAAGAACAATAGAAGTCGTCGTACACCATTAAATTATGCTTTGAAGGACACCTATAGACATTCATAATATGAGTTAGTTTAAGGGAATTGTTAAAAAATATTGAAGGTTTATATTAAACTTTTTAGTAGAGAAAAAATTATATCTAAAGAACTGTTTAACCAGTTAAAATTTTTTGATCACATTCATATCCAGAAAGTATAAATTAGTTGCAATTGATTTCTATTATATTTAAATTTTCAAAAAATAAAACAATTACGCAGAGAATTTTTGCACTAAAAAATAAAAATTAAATATTTATTTTATAAGATAGATTGATACAAAAATTTTGATAAAATTGAAAAATCTAGGAATTTTTGTTAATATTATAGATGACCATTGTTATATGGACTATAATGGCATCATAAACGCAATTTCATGAAATCCTGAGATAGAGGGTTTTAAATACATATAGGCCCTTGACATATTAAAAAGTAATGTGGTGTCTTTATGTTTTTTACAAGAAAACGATGAAAAACGTCAGCAGTGACACTGATTCATAATAAATTAGTTAAATAAGATGTCTTTATAAAATTTCCTTTTTGGAATTTCCAAATTTATTTACTCGATTGAATAATAATAAAAATAATAATAATATTGTGTTTCAAGTATTTACAAAGAAAGAATAACTTTCCAAATTGTCTATAAATTTAAACTTTTTTATATTATTTCCATGGCCTTGTTTATTCGATAAAGCCTTGTAAAATTAAATAAACATTTGATATTTTTGTCATATAATTATTTCTCCATATAACCACATCTTTATTAAAAAGTTACTAATTTATAAATGCTACTCAAATTTATTTGAAAATAATATCACAAAATTCAGCTCATTCTTTAACATATACGTACTTATGTATGTACGTATTTCAAATTCTAAAACTCTAAACGTAAACACCCATATTACACTTTTATTATGAGCGACATTTTTGTAAAATATTTAAAAGGTTTTTTTCTTTTTTGGAAAAAATATATATTGCCTTTATGTAGCAAAAAGTCAAAAGGCCATCAAAATTAATGTATATTTAACTCCACCATTTTGTATTTTTTAGTGACAGTGAAGAGGTAGGGAAGGAGGGTAGCTGAAATATACAGGTAAAAGTATTACAATGACAAAGCATATTATGTATGGCCTGATCTAACTGTTTGAACTTCTAACTTAAACATAAATCTAAATTGAATGAATGAGTGTATGAGCGAGCGAGCATATATGTTTTGGTATGTTCATGTCAGCAAATAACTGTCACTTATATATAAACAAACACCAACATAAACAAACTTACACAAGCATTTACATAGCTATACATACATATAAAATATGTCATATCAAGTCATAAACATGATTAAAATTGGATGAAAGTAAGTATGTATGTATGCAGTATGTGTAGAAATGTTTGGTTTACCTTCCTACCCCTTTTTTTAAAAAAAGCCCGCTTCAATTTTTTCTCGCGTTTATGCTGGTACTAGTTACAAATTTATTTTTAGATTTATTATTCGGGTTTTTTGTGTTCATATTTTCCTGCTGTTGTCGTTGTCCTAAATGATGCTTGTGAGGTTTTTTTTTTTGCTGGCATCATTTCAAACTGACAAGACCAAGAGCAGGTTTCCACTTTGCCATGGCATTCAACATTTTTTACCTTGTCACTTATTGTATAAATATACTTGTAGCTCTTTACAGCATATACAATAAAAAATATCAAAATGTTTTTTTATTTTCCACAGTATCATTTGTAGGTTTGCTTGTTGGTTCATACATTACTGACATTAAAATGTTACCTTTACCACATAAATAAATGAACAAACGAGCGAATGATCAAACATACAAATGAATGAATGGGTGACCGAATAATAATAAAAAAAAAAGAAAGAACGAAACATTTTGTGTTCACTAATTTAATTAAAAAACCATTCAATGTTTAGATTGTATGATTGGTATCAAACGAAAATTTATGATGTAAATGTTATAATGTGAAGAGGTGAAGGATATACAGGTGGATGGGTCATTATTGTCTGTTATAGCTCGCATTGAGGTAACTGATATTCATATATTTTAAAGGAAAATTTAATTAGTATCATGGAAAAATCAAAATTTCTATGGATATTTAGTGTGTAATGGTAAAAGAAATGTTTAATATGAAAAAGGCTGCTTATACAAAAGGTAATTAATGGATGGAAAAACATTTTTTTGTTGGTAAAATATTTTAAAAAGAATTTTAGTGCAGTGTGTAATAAAAACGGATTTTTATTTTAGCTATATACTTTAATAGGAAAATAATGTTGTTAAATGGACAACATTTGTGGTCATATTAACAATTTTAACAACATTTGTTGATAATTTTATGTCCAGGTAATCTAATACATAATATGACACGAAGATTGCGTCAAGTTAATTTACAGTGGAGTAAAGTCAACTTTTTTTTGGAAATAAATCTGCAACTGCTAATCGGCTGATTGCAATTACATATTATTTAAATTTGTGTTTTTTTGGTCCTATAAAATATATTGGCTTCTGTCAGCTCTGAGAAGGCTCGGTTATTCTCATAAAGACTCGAATTAAACACTACTTAATGTGTGATCTTTGTGAAGATTATCTTCAAGTTATAATAATCTGTATTGAATATTGTTATAGAAACTTAATGATTTCATCGATATATTCACCCCCCAGGTTTTCAATTTCAGAAAATCGTTTCCTGGCATCTGGTGATTATAATACTTAGCATACATTCTGGAGATCAAGACTAATAACCCCGAAAAGTCGTGTTTTGTTTGATACAATTTTTAAAATGGGTTTGAATATGATTTCGAGCAGAGAACCTATTTACTCGACGTCTGATCCAAATAAGATACCCGATGTGATCGAATTTGGGGTTAAAAAAAAAAAACATTGCTATGCATCTAATAAGAGTTGAATCTTCACGGGAATTATCCTCGGATCATTCACTCACTTTTTTTAATGATATTAATCCCCCGAGAAATTGTATCCCCGTCTGCTAACTTGGCGATATCAGGCTCAGGAACTACACAGTGCACAGAAAACATGTCGCTAAGTACACCAGTAAAACTTGCTGCTGAATATGCTACCTTAACCCCTCCGACAAAACAGATATAATAGAATATATTCTGTGGATGTCGAACGGCTCTTGGTTGAAAAAAAGGTGAGCTAGAGGCTCTACAGATCGCCTCAACTCAAATCTAAGCTTAGAGAATGCAAATATCATCTTATAAGCTCTTGGAAAATCGAAAGACTGAATATTTTAATAAATATCTAAAAAACCTGGATGCAACACCGCAGTCTTATTACTCTCTATGGTAAGATACTAAAAAACTTTAGAGACCAGTCATATGTAGACCCCTTTTACGTAATACTAATGGAGGATGGGAGAGAAATGATACCGAAACGGAATCTGTTTGTAAGTCATCTGAAAAATGTATTTACCCCGAACGTATCAAATGACGTAATTGAGTTGCCACCTGTTGTATCCCAATTCAGAGCAGTTGAACCCCTTTGCCTTAAGATTCGAGAGATCGACAAGACTATTGTTGATTTAAACTCTAAAAAAGCACCAGATATTGATAAAATCAGTAACAATATGCTTTTGGAGCTACCCCGGATAGCACTAAAAATTATACTATTTTTAACATTATATTTGCCTTGAATATTATGCACCAGAATGGAAGGTATCACTAGTTACCATGATATCTAAGCCAGGAAAAGATCACACAAAGTAGAATCGTATAAACCTATAAGTCTATTATCAAATAGATCAAAACTCTTTGAGAAACTCTTAATGAATAATTTAACCCTTCTATTGAATCGAAGCTAATGTATACCCAATCATCAATTCAGATTTAGAAGAAAACACAGTACTATCGAACAAACACACAGACTTGTAAATGTTATTAACAAAACGTTTGAAGAAAAGAAGTATTGCTCTGCTCTCTTTATTGACGTTTCACAAGCTTTTGACAAAGTATGGCACTATGACATGATATATAAAATAAAGCAAAATTTACCCACTAATACATATAAATTATTAGAAAGCTATTTAACTTATCGAAAATTTATTGTTAAATAGGGAGACTTTTTAAGTAATCCCCAGTCCATTGAAGTAGCAGCACCCCAATTTAGTATACTGGGTCCTTTGTTGTACTTAATATACACCTCTGATATGCCAACTAATAATCGAACCCATACATCAACATTTGATGATGATACTTCTATTTTAAGCACACAAGATAGCCCCCAAGAAGCACCTCGGCTCTTGCAAGACCATATATTAGACATTGAAAGAGCAAAAATGCATTCACATAACATTTACATTGCGTAGAGAAACCTGCCACCTATCTTTATTAATAACCAAGTAATTCCCCAGCAATCAGAGGTTAAATACCTATATATCCATCTTGATCGACGTCTTACATGGAAATCCCATATGGATGCAAAGCTGACACAAATGAAACTAAAAACACTCCAAATAAATTGGCTTATCGGTAAGCTACTCTTATATAACTAAATTTTGAAGCCAATATGGACTTATGGTATTTAGTTATGGGTGCGAATAATAATTGTGGCACCATGGTACGTCAAAAACTCAAATATTCATAAGGATCTAAACGTCCCCATTGTGAAAGATGAAATAAGAAAACACACAGTGAAATATTTTAGGAGGCTAGAAATTCAACCAAATCCTCTAGCTCGAAACAACCTGAGGAGCTAAAATATAGGAATTAAAAAGGTTTTGAAAAGGTCTGACGGTGATTAGACAAAATTAGATATTAATATTTAGATTTAAGATTTTAATACTTATTATTAGTTCATGTACAAATACTGAAGATTCAATAACAGACAAGAGAAATTATTGGATAAATTTGGAGTTCATTAATTTCTAGATTTTGGAATTTAAGTAAAATTTTGTTTTTGGGTAAGAAACTTAAAATATTGTATGTGTAACAATAGCCTAGTTTGTAAAGATATCCTAAACACATTTTCGAAGATTATCCTCTTTATAATTTGAAATAATGAAGTGTGAAAAAATTTTAGATTTTGTTAAAAGGAATCCCGTAATTCCTTACAAACTGGCGACAATCCCAAAATTTTTTTAATTTTGCTTATAAAATCCTTTTTTTGCAGGTTTGCCAAAAGCGGTTGGTACACTCTTTAGAACACATCAGAGTTTCTGAAACTGTGTTATGTTTATAACTTCATTCTTTAGGACTTGAAAACATGTAGGCAAAAGTCAAAATTTCAATATAAAATAGGTCAAATTCGGCAGGATCTGTATCTGGCTCTGATGGATGATTGGGCTCATTTTAAAATTTGAAAAATTCTTCGTGAAAATGCCTTTCGGAAAAGTATAAAATCATTATATGGTGCTAAAGAAAATTTTATTTTAGTGCAGAAATATTGCAGATACTTTTTCAGTATAAAAAATACTTAATTTTTTCAAAGGCGTGCTTTTTTGGAACCGTTAAAGATATCGATCTAAAATTTTCTTTATTCGATAAATACTTTTGTTCCAAAAAAATCTTTCATAATCGGTAGGAAATGTTGGCCTATGTACAGAAAAACTGGAACAAGATCTTGTAAAATTGACACAGTTAAACATTTTTTTCGACAGCTTTAAAAGGATATAAACATTTTTTAAATCGCAATCGAAATTTGGCAAGTGATTAAAAATAGTTTATGTTAGGGGTATCCTAATTTGAGCCCCATAGGTCCGTTATTGAGAAATCAGTGGAGCCCCTTTTCCAAACATAAAACTATACATTCTAATTTTATTTAATTTTAATAAGTCGATTAAAAGTTAACAATTAAATATACAAAAATTTTCGATTCAGCCCCACTGTGCAAAGCGTTAGTAGTCTTTTATGGTAGATTCTATCAATCACTGTTCAATTTGAGGAAGAACGGTATTGAAATACTATTGATACTGAACGGTTTCATTTTGTAAACAGATGTGGTCGATTTTTTCTCTTTTATTTTTGCATTAGAAACTAATGAGAATTAACAAAGTTCACGCGTCATTATCTGAAAAAGATTTGTTTTTAAAATTTCCTAGGGATTCTAACAATCAGCTACGTTCGTATGACAGGTGATAGCTTAAGTTATTGAGCAACTTTGTTTTTGCAAAAATTCTGTTTATATTATTAGTACTTTTCAATATAAAATTTTATTTCAAAATTAAGATTAAATTCGATATAAAAAGCTGATCAACTATTTTTTTCATTAACCTCATGTCATTCAAGACTTTTACGTACAAAATTTTTAGACAAACCCAACAATAAAATAAAAACAAAATAAAGATGAAAAGAAGACATTAAAATCGTTAGTCATGTCATCAATGCCAATATCATTACATCAACATTATGGTGTATGAATAAATGAAAGTGTAACACATAACACATGTATAAGAAATTTCTAGGAGTATGAGTAAATATAATTGTAAATATATGGAACAATATTAATATTAGTTACCAACACACACGCACAAATTTATATATAAACCAAACAATCGTCTCATGTACGATTAATCGTAAGCATATATTTGATGGCAACAAATGTCAAATGGCACCTGTCAGTGTTTTCCTGTAGAAAATACCTCAAAATACATATATATACTTACACATAAAACACGCTACTCACACACACACTTTTATACTCTTTAGTGCATTTATTTCATTGTATATATGAATAACTATACAAACAAAGAGGCGATAGGAATATATGTACTTATGTATATAGAAATGTTAGAGAGCATCACTAAAATGTTCTATAACTTGGCATTTGACAGTTTGACATCACAAAAGGTTCACCGGGTTACAACACAGTATACATATATATGTGTATATGTAACAATAGTTTTGTATGTTTTAAGCTTTATTTTTCTTATGCTATGTTTTTTAAAACGAAAAAAACAAAAAAATTACATTTTTCTGCTTTTTTTTCCTATAAATTTTAACAAATCTAATATATGTTGCAAAAGAGTATCAAAGAGAGCGTGAGGAGAAACATGTTTATATCCGGGGTTTCAAAGGTCATTTTTATTGTATCATACGTCAAACTTGACATGTTACACTTACACACTCATACTTATATTTTATACCTCCTAGCAAATTTCAAAGGTGTCATGTGAGAGTGTGTGTGTGTTTTTATAGTTTTCGTAACTTTAAACCATCAATATTGTTGGTTGTAGCCAAAGCCAATCAGTTAAAACACTATTAAACCAATCTATTGACTGTACGCTGTATGTATGTATGTACCCTGCAGACAATGGTGGCAGTTGCGTACAAGTAACTTGTACCGACTACATTAGGATACCACTAGTCACTATATTAGCTACGTGACTAGTCACTTTAACATGTGATTGTCCTAGGAGGAAGTCTATTGCCACCTAAACGACTTCCTAGTGTTACCTTTTTGCATATATAATCACCTCCACG
Organism: Protophormia terraenovae; assembly: GCA_951394005.1. NCBI lineage: Eukaryota > Metazoa > Arthropoda > Insecta > Diptera > Calliphoridae > Protophormia > Protophormia terraenovae. Next base: position 39,302,991 of record OX596074.1, read on the forward strand.
ATTACCGAAGGATCAATAAAATTACAAATAGTCACTTTAATTACCAAAAGGTAGAGTCAGTAAAGTTCCAATTGCTATTACGATCAAAGGTGTCCGATGGAGAGCGGCAGGTGACTATACACCAATGAATCTTACTGCCTAAAAGCGGGTTAATCTCCACCAAATAAACTGCTGGGTATGTTTAGAGAAAAAGCGCTATAAATAACACAAAAAATCACATCTCTTTTATGCCATAGATGTTAATCAGAGATAGAAATTTTTTTATATATATTTGTAGATGTGTTTGAGTGCTGGAAAAAACCTAATATGAAATGCGAGCAAAAAGAATTTACACATCGTTAATTTTGTTGGGGAAAAAAGCCAAAAGGCTTTAAAGGATATTAAAATCAAAACCCAATGTTTTAAGAGAAAAAAAATTGTGAGGCTGTTTGTTCGAATAAAAATAAAAGATTTAGAAATCAAAGAGATTTTTAAGGTAAAATGAATGAGAAAACTATACAAATTACTATTAACCATCTACAATTCTTTTAAAGTGGTAAGAACTAAACACGCAATTCAGTTGTGGCATAGCCTGAGAAAGTTTAACATTTTGTTACAACAAATTAATTGTAACTAAAAACCTCCCGAGGGCAGTGAATACATTGACTAGTAATAATTTTGTCCGATTTTTGTTAACATATAACAAGAAAATTCGTAATAAAATTATCTTAAAGCGAAAGTCTCTAGAAGAAAAGTTAAAAATTAACGTAATCAGCTTTATTTGTATAGCTTTTAATTCAACTCATAATGGTCAATTTTGCCACCCTTTAGCAGTTATCCTGTCATAACAGGGTGATTTATTAAACCTAAGACGTTCCTCTATAACTTTCTTATGCGTTTCTTTACAATCGGTGTAGATTCGGTAGTTATTAAAACATTTGGAACGGAGATCATTTTGGAACAATATTTTTGATACCAATTTCGTTTAGTATTTGATATACTTTATCAATTGTATTTTATTAAACATTAAAAAAAAAAAGCCATTCCATTAAATTATAACAACAAAAATTTTTATTTTGTAAGGTATCCAAAATGAAAGTGTTGAAAATATTTGCAACTCTTTGTAAATAGTTATTCTCTTTTAATATTCCCCTGATGCTATTTGGTTAAAAGAAATTTCTATACAGTATTCTGTTTCCAAATTCCCAATTTCTTTAATAATGTTAATAAATTTGGAAGACTCTGTATAAAAACTTCGATAAAACATCGAAAAATTAAGATTGAAATCCCATTATATGCAAGTCTTTCAACTATAAAAGGAAAAGATAAAAGTTCTGGACTCAGGGGCACAAAAATATTTTCTTTTTGCTGGAGCCCACTTGATTTAGATGCCAGAATAATGGAAAAGTGTATTATGGTGAGTCTAAATTCAATTATTTAAGATCAGACAGAAGACCTAGTGCTCAAAAACTTAGAGACAAAATATTTTATCCTAGGTACACAGTTGCAACACACGTGGATATACTATAAGATCTCTATATAACTATAGAGAACTTCTTAGCTCAATAAAGCGTCAATAAGCTGAATACAAAATGCCACTCTCATGGATATTCCAGCACGATAATGTTCCGAAATATACGGATAGGAAAATAAAAGACTGACTGGAAGAAAAACAAATAAATGATGTCATCCCGACTTAAAAAAATGTGGATAATTACAAAATGTAGTATCGACAATGAAACATTTCGAAATAGGGATTAAATTTCGAAGAATTGGAATGCTAATATGGTTTAAAATCACAATATGTAGTGTCATAAGAATCCTAACTGAGGAAGGCTGTGAACTATATATAAACCAAGAAGCTCCTATATTTAGCATAAAATTGGTCTCGTCCAAGACGAATAAATGTAAACCTAAACGAAACAGATATTTACATGTTTACAAGGAAATTAAGGATGAAACAATACAATAAGCTAATTAAGATATAATATCCAGGAAGCAGAAATAAAAAACTGTACCTGGACAGATATAATAAGGCGCAGGTGTTGGTTCCAATCTTTTTTTGAAAGATTAGCTCTACTGGAGCGTGAGTATAACCTAAATACACATCAATGGATAACAAGTGTAATATAAAATGACGCAAAATATGCAACGAATGTGATCTTTAGGAATAAGTAGTGAAATCAGTGCAAACCCAACAAAGACTATTTTATTTATAAAATAAAAAAAATTCTAGTTAAGTATGAAGCGGCTTAACAGCAATATCTTCCCAACAGTAAGGAAATTTATCACATACCTCTCGGATATAATTTTGGTACTGAAAAAAAAAAAATTCAATACACGCACACCAGAACGACAATCCTGATTAAACGGGACCCACTTATAGATACCGCATCATAGAGCCATCCTTGTAGCATCGCACGTTGGGGTAAAATGTGTCAAAAGTGGCGCTTAATTGAATTTTAAAATTTAAAATTTTGTAAAAAAGTTGGGTACCGAATAAAAATCTACAAAATTATGTAACAATATCAATTAAAAACTTTAAGCCAAGTTATGTTGTTTTTCTTATAAGGAGTTGTCAAAGTTAAACATTTTTTTACATTTTTGAAAAATAGTAAAAAATTAAATTTTCATCAGATTTCAGTGTATATATTTTAAATAAAAAATCTTCTAAGGTAAAATTTTAAAATGAAACCATCAACTTCAGATATCTAAGTGAACTCTTCTTCAAGTATTTGTAAATTATATTTAGTCCTAATGTTTTTGTTATTTTTTTGAAAATTGTCCTAAAATACACTAACTTTCAAGTTTCATGGAATGTAACTTAAAATGTTATAGGATATTTGTTCTGAAAAATAGCTACAATTTTCTGAAAAATATTCCACTTTAATGTTATGAAAAAAAAAAAAAAAATCGTGTGCATATATAGCCCGATTTGAGAAAATAATTTATTTTTTTCGAAAAAACTTCAGTAGATTTCATACAGCAAACAGCTTAATTGCAGACATTTTCTTTTCTTCAAACATTAAACAGTGGGGAAGAATTGAAATAACACAGTCTTAGCAGAGGACAGTAGCATTTCGAGTTTAGAAGCACGATCCAATATACGCATCAGGAGCGGAACTATTGGGGTTCAAAATAGGGTACTAGTGCCATGGAAAAAGTTTAACCACTACCGAATTTTTGTTCCTTACCCAATTTCCAAGATTTTTATATATCCTTAAAGTCCTTCATAAATCCTTTAGAAAACATGCTTGCATGTACTACTTATTTTATATATTTTTCGAGTTATATACATTTGAAATTTCAAACATCTCAATTTTACAAGATCTTGGTTAAGATTTTTGCATATATAGCCAAATATTTTCAACCAATATTATTACATTTTATGTAGTTGGATAAAAAGCAAAATTATCTATCGAAATTTTTGGTCGTTATCTTTATTGAGTCAAAAGTTAAACGATTTTAAATTGAAAAGTTTACGAAAATTAACAAACAGACGGACGGTTGGACGGACATTAGAATTCTTTCAAAAAAAATCTTAAAATTTTAAAAATATTTTTTTCCACTTCTTGATTAATATGAAATCCAAATGAAAAAATAGAACGTGTTCATAAAAATTTGGATATCACCTTTTCATGAATTAAGCGTCATTTTCATCCCATTTAACCCAAATGTATAAACGGACGGACATTTTCATTTAGCCAAAAAACATCTTATAATTCTAAAAATTAATTTTTTTACTTACTAAATGTGATTATTAAAGTGTTGAAATCGCCTTTTCCTGAATTATGCATAATTTTCGACCCATTTAACTCTAATATATAGACGGACGAACAGACATTATCGTTCTGCTAAAAAAAATCTTAAAATTCTAAAATTGAATTTTTTTAACTAATAATCAATAAAAAAAATAAAACGTGATCATTTATTTTCGACCCCTTTTACCCCAATGTGCATCGTGGGGATAGAACAGAATTGGATATCAATACACATGGAGTAAGCAAATTTTATAAGCTATTCTCTATAGCAGAGGTTCCCACAATAATTCACCTCGTGGACTCTTTCAGAAATTTTTCCACGGACCCCCAGACATAAAATTTTTTAACAATAGAAATGCAAAATAAATAAAAAGTACTTGCAGGATCGGCAAGAAAATTTAAAACAAACGTTTATTTCAAGCCAAAGGAACAATGTATTTTATTCAAAGTAGTGTCCATCAGAAGCTAAGATTCTAAAAGATCTATGAAAAGATCTAATAGATATATGAAAAGATCTAATAGATGTTTTCATCACCTTTAATAATTCGAGGCAAAAACCAAAGAGCATCTCAGGCATTTAAAATCGCCTTTCGTCACCTCTTGTCTTCATTTTGTGTGGCACCAAGTTAAATAAAAAATTTAATTCAACTCAATGAATTTTGTGGGAAAAACTTTTTAAATTTGTAAATCAGATTAAAAAGATTTGATCAGTCTTTGTGATAATTTGGTGGGACCAGAATACACAATCATGTTGAAGGAAAACCTAGGAAAGAGACTCCTTTAAAATGCTTTGTTCAGCTAATAGCAAATTTCTTTTAAATTGCCTTTAAGAAATTGTATATAAAAATATTTATCCATCTTCTTTTTCCACAAATTAATCAAAAAAATTTTTTCATATTAAAAATTTATAACCAAAAATATTCATGCATGTGCCTATTTCTTTACACACAATATTTCTAACACATGAATGAATTTTGTTAAAATGATTCGCCAGAAAAATAAAAATAGAAAAACCAATAGAAAACCTCTAAAAAATGTATAAATAAATTTTATAAAATGGTTTTGTAGCTATGAAAATATCAAACAGTTTCTCATTTTATTGGCAAATAAATGTAAATGTGTATGTGTGCATAAGTATTTAAATACAATTTATAGATGCTACAATTTATTATTATTTTTTCACCTTTAGTTTGAATTTATATTAGTAACTATATACATAGAATATGTGAAAAATAATGTATATATGTATATGAATATAGAGAAAAATTTAGACCAAAAATTTGTGGTATTATTATGCGGTTCATGTGTTGTGGCAGAAATTTTTATTTTATTTTTTTTTTCGCTTATTCTTTCTATATATGTGTTTTATATGTATGTATATGTGTTAGCGTGTATAATTTAAGTGGATGTTGCATAAATGAATGATGGTTGGTTGGGGAAACATTTTCAACTTTTTGGCTTATTTTAGTTTTTATTTTAATTTTATCTCTAGTAGTTTTTTATATTTTTACTACGAAAAAAAAAAACCAATAACAACTTAAACATGTATGGAATTGGTATTAATTTTAAATGTATTGAAAAATGTGCAAAGAATTTATAAATTAAAATTTTGCTCGAAACAAAAAAAACTAAATGTGTAACAAATCAAATTTAATTAAAAATTTAACTGGGCCATCATACATACATTCAGAGGAGATTAATGTAAATTTTGGTAATATTTGTGATAAATGTGAATTGATGAGGCTTTTTTTTTGGGTCTTTGCTAGTTTAAGTATTCATAAAGAGTGGAATAATTTGTTAAAAATAAATACATAACCAAAATATGTTATATATACTTTAAAAAACTTCTGTAATAGTCTCACAAAATATTCCAAAAATCCTGGCTTAAAAGCTCATAAGATATGAACTTAAAACCCCTTGTGTTAAAAAGCCATTAATCACTAAAATGACATAAAAATATGCAGGGTTATAAAAATTTCTTGCTAACAAAAATGCTTCAATGTCTAAAAATTTACGCAGCACGATTTCATGCGTAACAAAACCTAGAAATACTAAAAAAAGAAATCCTTTATATTTTGACTACTCTTCCAGAAAGGCAGACATCTGTTTAGCCACATGTGGCTAAAGGAAAATTTGTTCAGCCGCTCCTTATTACACACATACATATACACTTTGTCGCTGAAATTTATATTTTAGTTGCAGATTTTTTTTCTGGCATTCATCTTGTAGTTTGCCAAAGAACAAAACTATATAAATTGTTTCGTTTTAATTTAAAGTGTTTTTTTTTTTTTTTTTGGTTTGCTTTGTTTTTCTTTAGTTGTTTTAGTTTTTCACGCTCTCTTTGTTTTAGTTTTTCTTTTTTCGCTCAGTCGCAATTTACGTGATAATGATTCTAAATTATAAAACAACTTAAAATGCTTCTTGTTTTTAGTACTTTTAGTTGCAACATGGTTTCAAATGAATTTAACACGAACAAAAGAAACAAACCAGGCACCATACTAATTGTCGTTTTTACTTTTTTTTTTTTTTTGTAAACATGTCCTTCACGCAGGCTTACACATACACACACACGTGAGATATGGGGTTTAAAAGTTAAAATTTATGTAATAAAGAATTTTTTTGTTGTAAACAGATTTTGAAAAAGAAAGAAAAAACAATCCTTAAATTTAAGTAACACCTCAAGCTTTTAAAAAGAACCCTGAACCGGTTTATATAGAATTGTATTAACCGATTCATATTGAAGAGCATGCTGAATGAGCCGGTACAAATGGAATATTATGAAAAATGAACCGGCTCACATAGAATAGTGTGAAAAATGAACCGGTTCATATAGAATAGTATGAAAAGTAAACCGGTTCACATAGAATAGCATAAAAAGTGAACCGGTTCATATAGAATTGCATGAAAAATTAACCGCTTCATAAAGAATTGCATGAAAAATGAACCGGTTCATATAGAATATCATGAAAAATCAACCGGTTCATATGGAATAGTATGAAAAATTTACCGGTTCATATAGAATAGTATGAAAAATTAACTGGTTCATATAGAATAGCATGAAAAATGAACTGGTTCATATAGAATAGCATGAAAAATGAACTGGTTCATATAGAATAGCATGAAAAATGAACTGGTTCATATAGAATAGCGTGAAAAATGAACTGGTTCATATAGAATAGCATGAAAAATAAACCGGTTCATATAGAATAGCATGAAAATTAACTGGTTCATATAGAATAACATGAAAGATTCATAAAGAAAAGCATGACAAATAAACCGGTTCATAAAGAAAAGCATGAAAGATAAATCGGTTCATACAGAATAGCATGAAAAATGAACAGGTTCATGTAAACTAGCATGAAAAATAAACCGGTTCATATAGAATGGCATGAAAAATAAACCGGTTCATATAGAATAGCAAGAAAATTAACCGGTTCATATAGAATAGCATGGAAAATGAACCGGTTCATATAGAATAGCATGAAAAATGAAAAGGTTCATGTAAAAGAGCACGAAAAATTAACCGGTTCATATAGAATAGCATGAAAAATTAGCCGGTTCATATAGAACAGTATGAAAAGTGAATCGGTTCACATAGAATAGCATAAAAAAATTAACCGTTTCATATAGAATAGGATAAAAAATTAACCCGTTCACATATAATAGCATGAAAATGAACAGCTTCACATAAAATAGCATGAAAAATGAACCGGTTCATATAGAATAGCATGAAAAATTAACAGGTTCACATAGAATAGCGTGAAAAATAAACCGGTTCATATAGAATAGCATGAAAAATAAACCGGATCATATAAAATAGCATGAAAAATTAACCGGTTCATATGGAACAGCATGAAAAATTAACAGGTTCATATAGAATAGCATGAAAAGTGAACCGGTTCATATAAAATAGCATGAAAAATTAATCGGTTCATATAGAATAGCGTAAAAAATGAAACGGTCTTATAGAATAGCCGATTCATATAGAATAGCATGAATACATAAAGAATGAAAACAAGTATTATTTTTTTGCTCATTAGGTATTATACGTCGTTTTCCTACTTTTGGTCGAAAACCATATTTTTGGAGGTATCTTTAATATGGTTCAACTCACGTGAAAGAAATAATTGAGCTATAATATTTTGAAGATTGGTTTATAACATATCAGTGTTTAATTTTAGCGTGATATATTTGCATCTTTTCCCCCTACAAATCAAAGCACTTTAATGTGTATGTGGCGTATGATTGTTATACATATTTCTTTATATGAAAGTACTCACTCGCTATGGTGTACCAAAATTCAATTTATTTTTCAATTTAATTATTATTATTCCCCTTCCATATTGTCCTGACATTCACTAAACAATTTCTATTAAAAATCATCTTTAAAATCGATCACATTGCGAAGGTTTCTTTAACGGAAAAAGGAGAAAAATAAATCAAATTTTAATATTTTTATTTAAAATAAATTTTATATTTCTATATATTAGCAAGCAACAATGTATTGAGCATAACTGTTTCTTTTTTTTTTTTTTTGGATTCATATCATTTGGTTTTCCCTCTTTTTTATTTTGATGCCATTTGTATTAAAATATTCCAAAAGTTTTTATTGAAAAAAAAAACAACAAAAATAAAATAATTTTGTGTAGTATATGAAAAACTTTAAGCCGCTTTGCAAGTGCATGGGAAACACTAAATCAATTTAAAATTTTATTTTTATTTTTAGTTGGTACATTTCTAGATTTTCATTTTTTATACTATCAATGAAATAATAAAGTTTTAAGCAATTTTTTCTTGCTACCATAAGTTGGGGTTTGTGTTTTTTTCTTTGCTCCTAGCATTAGAAATAAATTAAAGTTTTGCGTGTGTTTTTTCAATTGTGGTCTTAAGGAAAATAGATATGGAATTTGTAGTTGATGCAAAGGCATGGCATAATACTAACAAGACAAAATTTTCAATTAAATTAAAAAAAATCAGTTGCTAAATTAATAAAAGAATGAAAAATATATAACAAATTAACTAGTACAAATAAAACGTGGCTAGTAGAAATCAACATACGTTTATGTTTTTCAAGGTTATCTCAAAATAACTTTAATTAAAGAAAACAACATGATTCTTTAGTTTACTTTAGAGAAAATAAACACTTTACAAGTGGAATTGTTTAAAAATTATTCTCTTGATACCCTTGAGAAGTCAATAAAAATTTTATCTCATACTTATTTCTTTACATATTTCTTTTATAATTTTCTTCAATTACAAAAAGGGGTAAAATTTCCATTAACAAAAGAAATTATGATTTCAATACCTTTCATAGCAATAAAATTCCTTTTTACTTGGCATACATGTCCTTCGTTTTATGTTTTTCGTTTTCAGTTTTTCCTCTTTAATAAACAGAAAAATTATGCATGAATAGTGTGTGTGTATGTAATAACAATAATATTTTGTGTAAATTTTATGCATTAAAGACGTGCTGTTATTTGGTGACATGAAACTACAACTACATTTTTATACAAAACTAGCTTTCTGTCTTTTTTGGTTCTTTAAACAGTAAAAAAAAACAGAATTGGGACACATATTTTTCTCCACACAAAAGGACCAACAGAAAATACAGAAAATATATATATAAAAAATGCTACAATTTCCATTGAAAGTAATATCTGTGTAACACTATGAACCCATAAATATTTCATGTGTAAAAGCGCAGCAGAAAAAAAACAATAAGAAAACTCTTATTTTTTTACGCTTAAAATGTATGCACAGGGTCGTTTTTTATTCAAGGAAAATAGTTAAAATTTTCTTGAGAGAATAAAAATAGTAATATTGAAAAAAATGCACATGTACATACATATGTTGGTTATTGGCTTGTGAAAGTGTAAATGTTGGTATTTTATTATAAATATATATAGTGGTTAGAATATTTTAACACTTGCTGGCATATGAAAAACATAAATTATTAAAATTATACAAATATAGTTGTTATAGAGTAAAGATTATGAGCTTAAAAAACTTACAATTTCAAAGAAATTCTTTTTTATTTACTGCTAGTGTTTCGAAATATCCAGTTCCTTTTGAAACTAATATTCAATAGCATATTCAATATCTTGAATTATTCTACAAGAATTAATTTTAATTTTGTACACTATTTTTGATACTTAATTTTTCACTATATTCTGAAAGATTTAGTTTATTTTTTTCGCTATTCTATATCAACTGGTTAATTTTTCACGCTATTCTATATGAACCGGTTCATTTTTGTCGCTATTCTATAAGAACGAGTTCTTTTTTCTCGCTATTCTTTACCCAGCAAAAACTTAGCTTCTGTTTTTAAAATCAACAGCTTCCTGTATGCATTACATTGTAGCCTTATTTGCCACTCGCAGCATTACTTAATACTACTTCAATAACTGGTATTTAGTAAATATGAAAGTAATTTGAGTTTTAAGTGGATCAGTTGTCTAGAGCGCCTAACTAAAAAAACGTGTTTTTAAAATTAAAGGGAGTCCAACTCCCACTCAAGGTAAATGCATTTTTTTATAAATTGTGTTTATTTATCTCTCTATATGAAAACTACTTTTTAGCGCACAAAAATATAAGGCGATTGTGGTGTAGCGAGTAAGACTGCAGACTAACAAACACAACCAGTATGTTGATGCGTGGGTCCAAATCTCAACCGAGCCAAATGTTTTTTTTTTTTTTTTTTGCGTAAAAAAAACAGCATCCAAAACAGCTCTTTTGGAACCCAAAAAAGAACTTATTTAATTTTGGACATCTCGAACAAAATTCATCAGTTATAGCACCAAAAATGGAAGCAGTTTTTCATACCGACTTCGCTTACAAATCACGTTATTTGGTAAGCGAAGTTTTTGCTGGGTATGAACTGTTTAATTTTTCATGCTATTTTATATTAAACGGTTATTTTTTCATGTTATTCTATATGAACCGATTCATTTTTCATGCTATTCTATATGTACTGGTTCATTTTTCATGCTTTACTGTATGAAACAATTAATTTTTCATGCTATTCTATGTGAACCGGTTTATTTTTCATGCTATTCTATATGAATCGGTTCATTTTTCACGCTATTCTCTATGAATCGGTTCATTTTTCACGAATATTCTATATGAACCGGTTCATTTTTTATGCTATTCTATATGAACCGGTAAATTTTTCATGCTATTCTATATGAACCTGTTAATTTTTACGCTATTCTATATGAACTGGTTAATTTTTCACGCTATTCTATATGCACCGGTTAATTCTTCCCGTTATTCTATATGAACCGGTTAATTTTTCACGCTATTCTGTATGAACCGGTTCATTTTTCACACTATTCTATATGAACCGGGTAATTTTTCATGCTATTCTATATGAACCGGTTCATTTTTCACGCTATTCTATATGAACCGGTTAATTTTTCACGCTATTCTATATAAACCGGTTAATTTTTCACGCTATTCTATATAAACCGGTAAATTTTTCACGCTATTCTATATGAACCGATTCATTTTTCACGCTATTCTATATGAACCGATTTATTTTTCACGCTATTCTATATGAACCGTTTCATTTTTCACGCTATTCTATATGAATCGATTCATTTTTCACGCTATTCTATATGAATCGATTCATTTTTCACGATATTCTATATGAACCGATTCATTTTTCACGCTATTCTATATGTACCGGTTCATTTTTCATGCTATTCTATATGAACCGGTTCATTTTTCACGCTATTCTATATGAACTGGTTAATTTTTCTAACTATTCTATATGAACCGGTTCATTTTCCATGCTTTTCTATGTGGACCGTTTCATTTTCTTTCCTTATTTATATCTGCCGGTTAAAAAATCAAAAAAAATCTTTTTAAGGAAAAAATTTGTAAATTTAAAATTTTTATTGCTCATTCGTTTTCTTTTGTCGCTTACTGTATATGCACGTGTGTTGCACCAAAAACTTATTGAATTTTTTCGAAATAAAAGATTTTGGTAAATTTTGTTGTCTTCTATTTTTTTTTTTTTTTGTCTAGTTTTTGCAACAAATGCGGTTAAAGATTCGCGTTTTCGCTTACTTTCAAAAAAAGAAATAATAAAAAAAAAAAAAAAATGTTCGTTATTTTTGTTTTCGTTATTATTGTTGTCTCTCCACATATTTGCTGCAATGCAGTTAGTTTTCAGCTTTTATTATCTTGCCACACATACCGTTATATGAACACGGACATACCTACTTGTGTATGTGAATATGTGGTTATGCCAATATAGGGACTTGTGTCTCCACATGTTGTACGAATGTGTTTGTGTTTGTTTCACAAGGATTTTTTTTCCTATGTATACGTTTATGTATATGAATGAACTAAGGTTTTTTTATCTCCACAGGAGAACAAAAAAGAAACGTTTAGGTTCTATTTGGTTTTCTTTAAATAAAGAATGATGAAAGCAGGAGGAGAATGAAAAAAATATATAACAGCGAACAAATTCAATTGCCTGCGTTTCCTTTTGTTCAAAATTCACAACAACAGCAACATTAAACAAACGAAATCTGAGCGTGTAGAGGTATTTGAAGATTTTTTCTGTTCCTTGTTTGATTTCCTAAATACAAACATACATACATTCCTATTTAGTTACTGGGAAAAGGGGGAATGAGTGGGTAAATATGTTTGCCTTTGTTATAGGGTTTCTTTCCATGGGTATGACGTTGAACATTTTTTCGCTTTTGTTCAAAATCAGAAAAAATGTCTTTCTCTTTTTTGCAGATTTTTTTTTTTTCGTTTTTCATTCTAACGATTTGGAAAAAAATTTATATTATGTGTAGTTTGAAAATGTAATCACGTTGATGTTGAAATCAGCGCAATTTGTGGTAAATATTGCAAATGAAAATAAAATGAAGATTGTATAAAATACGTTTAAAAAGAATGTATTGTTTGATATATGAAGGATTGATTGAAAATTATAATAAGCATGAGTGTGGAATTGAAATCGATGGGAATCTTATCAAAGTTAAAGAAAAAAAAAAAAAAATAATAAATAAATTGAAAACAATTCAAGTTAAATGTGTGTTTTTGGGTAGGAATTTAAAGGAATAAAAATGGTTTTAAGAAAATGTTTGATAAGAATTAAATTTTCTAAATTGAATAAATGAAATTGAAATTTTTAGCTGTAATAGATTTTTAATAAAATTTTAATTTACTTATAGTAACATTGATAATAAGCTCCTACTATTATTTAAATCTGCCTGAAATTTGATCTCACTTAACAATATAATAATGAGCCTAAAATTATGCAATAAATTTTATAATAGTTGCAAGCTAGTTCAACCAACTAATTGATTTTAGTAGTATTTTTTTTTTTTAATCTTTTATTTAATATGAACCCAATCACAAATCATTTCATCATTTTTAAATTTAAAACTAAATCACTCATTTTAAAATATGTTTTCATTTTTTAATTCTTGCTAAAATTAAAATAATAAATTATTAATAAAATATTAAATCACTTATTGAAAAAATTTATAATATTCGATAGTATTATTTAAATTTTCCTACAAGCAGATCTTTAACAATATAATAATGAGCCTAAAATTATGCAATATATTTTAAATTACAATTAATTGTTTTTTTCTTTTTTTATTTAATATGAATCTAAAATCACTTCAATATTTAAAACTAAATCAATAATTTAAAAATATCTACAAAATGTTTAGATTCTTAATAAAATTACTCATTCTTCCTAGTCTCAACCAGTTCCTTTATAATGTTCTTCTTTTAATTTTAATAATTTTTATTTGCTGTGGTGTCCTTCTTCTTACACTTTTCCGTTTTAACATGACTTTCGTCAAAACTTTGTTTTTCCACTAAAAGCTGAAAACAACAACAACAAAAAGGAAAATAAATATATTTTTATTTCCTTCAATATTGTTCAATCTAAAGTTTATTTTGTTGCTATTTTCTTGTTATTGTTTTGTAAGATTTTCTGGGGAAAACAAAACTGCTGATGTTACTTTTTTATTACTTCTGTTTACTTAAAAATAACAAAAACAGAACAGAAGTTTTTTCTTGACTTTTTTCACAAGAAAAAAAGTAGCGAAAAAAAATTCTTATAAAAAAATAAAATATAAAAGGCAACTAATAGTAAATGACACTTTTTTTTTAGTTGTTACTGTAAGTTGTGTCAAGTAAATAAGTTTTATTTCCTTTTTATTTGATTTTTTTTTTTTTTTTTTGTAGCATAACTTTTTTTATAGGCTTTTTGGCATATAGAAAAGGGAAAGAGTAAAATAGTGAAGTAAGTAAACAAAGTTTTTTTTTTGATTTTTTGCAGTTTTTCAAGTTATTTTATTTTATTTAATTTCTTTTTTTTCTTACTAACGTGTCAAGTTTTGTGGTTTTTTATTGGAAAATGTTTGAAAAAAAAAACTCTTTCCTGTCACAAAATTTTTGTTAAAGATTTCTATCTATCTGGAGTGTAACATAAAGTACGTAATAAATCAAAGCATATAAAGCACTTAAAATTTTGTTCTCCTCTTTTTTTTATCTTCAAATAAAGTCAATGTCCTTTAAATAGTATTAGGAAAAAGCCAATAATTTTATTAGTTTTTTGTGATGTTAAACAAGTGTTTTATTTAAGATAAATAATATTGACATATTATATTTTATTTAAATTCTCTAGAGTTTAATTAAATGTTTATTTAAATTAGTTTATGTGTTCTTGTTTTTCTAAAATAATAAAATTTTTATGTAATCAAATTATTACACATTAAAATATTGATTTATTTTTTTGTATTATAGCCTTAAGATATGCTTTAAATTTTATAGCCATATTAAAAAATATTAACAGTGGAGAGGAGAACAAAACTAACTGAAACTGAATATTGATAATCATTAAATAAATTATTTAGGAAAACTTGTAATTAAAATGCAACATTGAAATTCGATTTTGAACTTACACCATCAATTTCGTTTTTTAAAAACTTTGTGTGGATTTAAGCAGTACCTTTTTATAGCTTTTATTTGCACTTATAAATTTCATGAACCTTAATATCAGTTCTAAAAAAATAGGTTTAAAAAAAAAGGCGCTAAATTAAATTAAAAACCGTTAAGAAAGGTTGAATTCCCTGAAAAAAATAAAGTCAGAAAAAAGCTAATAATTTAATAATTTGTATTGTGTAAATAAACTATAGAATTAAAAATCTTGAAGTGCGTCAAATAAATTCTAGGTGCTAGAAAATTTACTATTTACAGCATGATATCGCCAATATAATGTTACCTTATGTACTTGAACAGATAAGAAAAAACTTAAACTTAAATTCGTTCATGTGAAAATTTAAAAATCTGACTTTTACCGATCTATATAAAAATTAGGATGCAGCTAAATTTACCAAATTTTGAGCGTAACTCCCCTAGAATTGTTCTTCGTTAACCTATGCTGCATCGGACCTGAAGTTTGTGGAGTCTGTTTTTATGGGAAAAAGTTAGTCTTTTTGCAGATTTTAGCAAAATGTTTCTATAAAATACTTTGTTTTGCACTTAAATATTAAAAAATTTTAATCTACACATAATTATCTATCAAATAACATACAAAAAGAGAAAAACGATTAAACAATGTTAAAGTTATTACAAATTCCCCAGAGCATTAATGTTTTAAGAACAATCATTTAGAACACTTGTGTAAGGAAAACGAAAATTTTCAATTTTTTGATAAGTCTTTAAATAAAAAGATACTTTTTCAATTAAATTTGAACCCTAATTACTGAAAAATAAATTTTTGTTTCTGCAGGATTATCCAAACCTTTCTAAGCTCGGTTAAAAATTATTTATATTTTTTAAGACCGTTTCAAAACTCCATTTTTATACTTTAAAAAGGTTTGTTAATCAAATTTCAAAAAAGTTCGAAAAGCCTTTGCAGATTCATAAACAATACTATAGGAAATAAAATTAAAAAAGAATTAGGTCAATACTTTCTATGACTAAGACGTACCTGTGATTTGAATTCTGCGCATTTTGGCAAAAAGGCATTTTTTCAGTTTTTAAGATATAAAGTCAACGTTTTTTTAAACTGAAATTTTTATACTTAGCAAAATTATTATGTAATAAGGTAAAGAATATGTCAGGAAATACATTCTGAAATCTTTAAAAATTGGAACAGGATAACCTTTAAAATACGGAGGTCAAAGGTCAAAAGTAGAAGAAATTACAATTTTTAAAGAAAACATAATAACAAGTTAATTATTTTTGCGTGGATTTCGATGAAATTTAATGGAAATATAACTGAAAATTACAAAACAGTAAAAAAGGCTAATTTAATCTTCAACTGAGCTTGGGGTTTGCTTTTTTTAAACGCCCTTATTCATAAATATATAAAAGAAAATTTTATTGATTAATTTGACAAATAAAATGATAATTCGTTTAAGTAAAACCATAGCAAACCATCGACATTTAACATAAAAATCATTGCATCATCATTTATCTGTTACTACCTTGGTGCAAAAATAGAAAAGTTTAAGTGGTCATAAAACAACAATTTTGCCTACCAGCGAAAAAGCCTTTGGAGGGTTTATTACACATATCAAGAGCTATCAATTGCAATCGGAATGATTCCGCCCCCACGCTGTGATCACCAATTTGTTGCATAGTGTTATTAAAGTACTGTTGCATAGTGTAAGTAGTTATCATTACAAAAAACCGTCTCTAAATTTTAAAGTCATTTAAAGAAAATTTCTTTTTAAGGCCCACAAAATTCTCCCCGAAATTTTTTTCTTATACCCAAAGATATTATTCTATAGCTAAAATTCGGAAAGTGGGCACAATAAATTAAAAAATAAAAGGAGAGTTTCATGTGAAAAATTGATAGTTTCTACAAATGAAAATGACTTATTTATGTTTTTAATTTAATGATTTTCCTGCCACATCGTAGTTTTCTTTATATTATGTCATTTACCAGTACCACGTCTTTTATATGATGCCTTTATCAAAAATAATATTTTCAATCGAAACAAGGAATTCTTCATTGGTTTTGTTGCAGCCAATGCCAGTTGATTCCTAAAAGAAGTAATTTAAAAAATATATATCATCCATTCCACGAGAGAACGCCCAAAAATATTTTTCATGTCTTCCGATTTTGCTAAAATATTATTTTTAAATTAATGCATTAAAAGAGGAAAAAAAGAATAGATTACCCTCCCCAAAAAATTGCAATTTTTTTATAAATCTCTTGTACATAATATTTACAAGAAGGAACTCTTCGCGACATCTTCACGAATATCATTACGGACCCCTTGTGGTACGCGGACCCCCATTTGAGAACCGTGCTCTAGGACCTCAACACGTACACAAAATTTTATCAAAATCGGTAACTAAGAGTAAAATTTTTTTAAATTTCAAATGGAATTACTCAGTAATAAAAAATAAAATCCAATTTTAAGATTCACTGTTATTTTTTTTCTTTAGTTAGTTAGTTAGTTAACTTTATTGAGACTTCATTTTTTCATAATACATTATTCAAAAACATAAATTATTAGTAAAAAAACTTAAAACTATATCGTATTATTTTAATTACATAAGTAAATATATGATTATGCGACTGGCTTATTTAAATTAAGAATTAAATTAATATTTGTAAATTAATTTACAATAACATAAAGTGAAACAGCGCTTGCTCTCGGCACTTATAAATACTAGTAGAGTTATATCTACTTTATATAAACTTAATTCTAAAATCCTAAACCTAAATCTTAATGCTAATCAAATAAAAAAATAAAAAATAACAAAAAAGAAAAATAATAACAGTAAAAGATTATCCCCTATGTATGCCGGGAGTAGTACCTGAGTAAAAGTTTTGACCAGGAAATCTATTGAGTTCTTCCTGTAGTATTCCAATTATGTTAAGGTAATTAGTGTTTGACCAACTAAATGCCTGTTCGGTGGAAAAAATATCCTGTATTGCACTACCTTCAAAATACGATAGCCTATCTACAAAACGCTTTGCCAAATCCAAAGCATAATAAGATAGAGGTGAAGTTCTAGCCTCTTCATATATAATTTTATTTGAAAATCGTTTGTTAATTGATTTAAAATTTTTTCCTACACACTTCCGTAAAATATGTCGCTCGAAAATTTCCATTTTCTTCATCAATGTTTTTGAGATGGTAAACCATATTGGGAATGCATACAAAAGAATTGGCCTGATACTTGTTTTATATAAAAGCAATTTAGTCTTAATTGGCAAAAACCTGTTATTAAAAAGTCTTGAAAATGCCCCTTTAATTTTGTTTGCCTTTTCCAAGTTATAAATTACATGTCTATTAAACTTTAAGAGCACTCTTTTTTAGCCTGATCCCTTGTCAACGTTTTATAATTTTGCATAAAATTATAAATTTTATCTTCCAGCGTTATAGGTTCTGGAGCACATAACGTTTTTGCAAGCTTCATGAATTCCTGAATAAGAGCTGGTTTTTCTGGTCTGCTCTGTGTTCGAACATCATTCAAAACATCAAATAAACTTGCAAATGATTTCCCCTTAACAACATCATTCGACGGATGCAGAGTCCTTGCAACATTTTCAGCTGCTGACATTTTCCTCTCCTTTGCCTCTAAAAACGAGTTTTTCCTAATCTTAACGTATTTCTTGTAAACAGGGCAACCCCTGTAATTTGAAGTATGACCATTCTCATTACAGTTTACGCAAAATGGTAGCACATTATTGTCAGGGATAAAACCGCATTCACCTGGAGCGTGTTTTTCCTGACATTTCACACAAGAAAATGGACGACTACAATTCCTAGAATAATGACCCCATTTCTGACATCTCCAACATTGTGGAATTTTGGTACTAGCTTTTGGACGTTCCCAAGACACAACCTGATTAAGAATATACTTGAAGCCGAGCAACTCATTTACTTTTCGATTAGGTTTAAGTATCACCAAAAACAAACCAGTATCAATACCCTGCTTCCTAGAATATTCTGTGGAAAACTTTGAAACTGAATCTACAGTATCTGGAACAATTCTGTCAATTTCTGACTTAATATCATTAATATCTGTCTTATAATAAAGCCCCCTGCAAACAATGCTCTGACGTTTATACTCCTTAGGTGTATACGTATAAGAAGGAATTTCCCTTTCTTTCAAAAGCTGCATCATTTCTGAATGTGCAGCAGAGTCCTTAAAATACAATTTGCTTTTATATTTGGACTGGTTTTTAACTTTAAATTCAACATTTTTTGAATTTAGTTGGTCAATCAAAGATTTAACATTTACATTTTCTAGAAATATAGGAGGACAATGTGAATTCCTGGTCCGTACGTGTGGTTGGGAATCATTATTGATCCTGGATTCGTTAATATTTATGTTTGTGTTATTAAATGGCCCTTCGGCTTCTACATTTAAATCTCCTAACAGTGAATATTTGTTTGTACTGTTAACATTATCAACTAACTTATCTAATTTATTAAATTGAAATTTTGATACATCTATTTTTACGTCACCTTGAAATGTTCTTTTCTTATTTTTGACAGTTTTGAATTCCTCTTCTATTGAAGAAATTGATAATGACTCATGATCCATAAAGGTTTCAATTTCAGCCATTTGTAAATTTGGAATTTGTATATTTTCCAAAATATCAACATTATTTTTTGGGGGTTCAAAAGATTCATGAATTCTTGTTTCTTGAATATTGACACTTGACTGAGTTGGTGGTAATTGATTTGCAAAAACTGCATCAAATAATTCTTTACCAAGTTGAGAATTCTTAGCATCAATATTTTTGACCTCTTGACTTGACTGATAAGGAACTTGTATCTTCGGTTGGGAACCAGATGAATTTATATTTAATTGGTTTGTAAAAATTTCATTGACTTTAGCTGCGTTCTTGTTTTCTTGTCTTGGTTGAGATGGGACTTGTAATGTTGCCTGTGAAGAAGATGGATGTGTATCCAATTGGATATTTGCTTCGTTTTTAACAGCAGATTTCCCTTCTTTAGAATTTCCTAATTTCTTCTTAGAATTGTTGGGAGGTCTTCCTCCGGATTGGGATAGCAATGGATTTCTCTCCATTGTAATGGTTTTGTTGAAATAATTTTAAAAAAATGTTTTCCAAAAACAATTATTTGAAAAACAAAAAAATTTTTTTTTTTTTAATTTTTGTTTGAAAAAATAAAATTTATTTTAAAATATTTTTCAGAGCTTTCTAAAAAAACGTCCGATACGTTTTGCAGTTGACAAGAAACTCCACCCTCTATTTTTTTCTTTTTATAATATAATTGACATTTTATGTAATTTTTAAGTTAAATAATTTAAAGTATAACTTAAGGCATAAAAAAGAAAACTATTTGTACATATTTTTAAATAGTTACATAAGAAATATGTTTTTAATTATAATAAATTTCTTAAAATTCTTATTAAAAATGATAAAACACAACAAAAAACTTTTTTTTATATACTAAACTAACAAATAACAAAATATGTACTATTTTATGTCATTACAAACTAAAAATATTTACAAAATTTAAAGAATTTTATTATAAACATTAAAAAATTGTTTAAACATAAATAAAAATATAAATAAAATTAAACAAACTAAGGATTTTTTCTGAATTAAAAGCTGTTCAAAAAGTTTTAATAAATTTAAAAATAAATGAAAACATATTTTAAAAGAAACTAGTTAAAAATGGAATAAAGGAATTATTATTATCCTTAGTAATTAAAAATGACAAAATTTATATATAATATTACTGAAAGTTAAAATTGCTATCATTGGTTTTCTAGACTTAAAAAATTCCATAAAATGTTCTAAATTGCAAGAAAGAGTTCTTGTCAGAAAAAATAAAGTTTACGTAAAATAACTATATTTTTTCTTCAAAAACAGACAAAACAAAGTTAAATTCCTTATACTCTAATAAACATTTAATGTCAGCTCATATATAGAAGCTTTAAAATTTATCTACAGAAAAACAAAAAGCCAAGTGTTTTGTTATCCTGCACTTTTTTTCTATTATTTTTTTATTATTATTTTTTTGGGCTAATAACGTCAGTATTCCATATATCAGGAAAATGTATCACAAAGTTTTTTATTTTTTCAAAAAAATATAAAAACTGTTTATGAAAAAAAAAAAAAAAAAACACAATTCAGTTTCCTGTTTACGTTTTCTATGGAATACAAAAGAATAAACTGCAAATAAAAACAGCATAAACACTTTTGCAGCTCTTTTTTATCCTTTTTTTAAAAAAATAACTTTTTCACATATTCACACGCACTCACAATATTTGTTGCAGAGTTATGTGAGTGTTAATAAAGTTTTCAAAACATAAATAGACAATAACAATAATAAAAAAAAATTGTAACAAAGAATAAAAAAAAGATATTTCTTTTTTGTGAGAAAAACTAGGACACAATTTTTATTTATGATAGGAAGAATTGAAAAAAAAAAAAAAAAGATAAAGAGAAATATGGCATTTAGATTCAAATATATAGATAGAGGAGGAGTTTAATACTTCCTTTATGTTATCAGTATTACAAACAAATCCTTTTGATCTTTATAATCGTTATTAAAAGTTTTAAGGTTTAGAATTCATAAAATGAAATATTTTTGGTAGATTGTATTTAATAAAGAGTTTAGCTTTTTTAATGCAAAACATTAAAGTACTACATTTTATCAAAAAGTCTAATTTGATCTACTTCGTGATAATAGCTAACAAACCACATTGCCATAAAAGAGGTCGAAAATGGCGTTTAATCAATATTTTAATGATCACGTTTTATTTTATTTTCTTTATTTATTATTAGGTAAAAAATTGTATTTTTAGAATTTTAAGATTTTTTTGTCAGATTGGTAATGTCCGTCCTTCTTTATATTGGGGTTAAATGGTTCGAAAATGATGCCTAATGCAGGGAAATCAAAAAGATGGGGGGTATATTGATTTTGTCATTCCGTGTGTAACATGTCGAAGGAATTATTTAAGACCCCACAAAGTATATATTTTCTGGGTCCTGGTTAGATCCTGAGTCGATATAGCTATGTCCGTCCGTCTGTCCGTCTGTTGAAAGCAGGATAGGGCTCGAACGGAGAAACGTAGGGGGACGAAATTTGGCACAAATATTTGCCTTATATTAGGTTTGTTTGGGATTGAAAATGGGCAAAATGGGTTAATAAACAAAAAAAGTTATGGGCTAAAAACTAGAAACACAGGGTGTCCGTTTCATACTTTTCTGCTGATATTTCTTCAACAAAAGCATGTACGACAACGAAATTTTGTATGTGTAGTTCCCACTCCCATACAAGGTGAAAATCAACGAAATTGTGTTCAAATAGTTCAAGGACAAATGTAAACACGGAAACAAAAAATGGGCGTGGTTGCCCACTTTACTGTCCACTTTACAGTCTCCTCCCATATAACGTAAAATTTGAAAAAGTTGATGGTGGATATATAGATTATAGGGCTATATATGGAAACAACTTGACCCAGATCTTGCTAAATTGACATTGTTAAAATTTCAAATGCATATAACTCGAAAAATGTATAAGATAAATACTACATAGCATGTTTTTAAAGAGCTTTAAGGTGATATAAAAATTCTTAAAATCGGTTAAGGCAAAAAATCGTGAAATTTTATATAAATCCAACCAACCAATTAGAATTTATAGATTTATTTCCCAAAATGTTTAATTCTGCCTCACTATCTCATGTTCGATAAAGCTAGGAAAAAAGGCTGCACTTAAACTGTTTTTTGTATGAAAGCTACTGGAGTTTTTTTTTTTCAGAAAAAAAAAAAAAATATATATATAAATATCAATTTTTAAAATCGGGTTTTATATGCGTGCGATTTTTTTTTACATTATTAAAGTAAACATGTACTATTTTTTAGAATATTTTCAGAACAAACATTCTGAGCCCAATAACTCAAGTGGCCAAGGTACACACCCTACCGAATTTGTCCCATTTTATATGAAAGTTTTGACTTTAGTCTATATTTTCAAAAATCCCAAAACATGAATCGGTAAACGATATACAGTTTAGAAATCTATAAAACGTTATTAAAAATTTTCAATTAAAATCTACGGGACTTCGAAAAAATGTGGATTTTATAGCCGAAAATGTGAAAAACCCCATTTTTGGGATTTTCGAATTTATTTGGGGAATTGTGGTATTCCTTTAAAAAAAAAAAATTTTAAATTTTTTTTCACATTTTCATTTCATACGATAAAGTCTACATTCACCGAAAATTTCATTAAGATATCTTTACTAACAAAGATTTTATTACAGATAAAATATTTATAGTTTCTGGAAAAAAAAATTTTCTACAAAAATTTTATTTTAATTTAAAAAGTATAAACTCGATTTTTTTCATCTAAATTACATTACTTAGCTGATATAATTCTTCGTTATATTGAAATTAATATCTTTTATAGAACCGAAACTATGCCAATTTTAAAGTTTAATAAGTCACGGAAAAAAACGCATAAATTAATTTTTCATATTCTGACATTATTCCATTACAAAAAAAATAAATCTAAAACTAATATCTAAAGTTTCTTTTTTATTTAATTTTCTTGTTATATTTAAGTCTATGCAAATCTAAAACAAAAAATTGTTGCAAGTGTCAGAAAAAAGAGAAAAACTATGTAAGAAATTAGAAAAAATAAATAAACAAATGACACTTGTAACAGAGTTTGACAAGAAATGAGAATAAACAGAATGAAGTAGAGGTAACCTAATAAAACAAAAATGAAAAGTAAGAAAAATTGTATTAAGTAGCGCTACAATTTATGTAGAATTCCTCTATCCACAGCATACCTTACGAATATTAAATTCTAGTAAATTGAAGATCTCGTCCTATATGAGGTTTTGAGGTTTCTTTAAAAGGTAACTAAAAATTTCTACTGATATTTTTCTATTCCAACAAAATCGTTTGTAAAAATAAGCTGAAGCCTTAAAACGACAAAATCACTTAAAAACTTTACCTGTTTATGTATAATTCAGTAACAGTCAAACACATACATAAATCTAAATGAATATTTCAAAAAATTTACATTTCTAAGAAATTCTAAGTTGAGATTTACATAGAAAAAACAAAATAGAAATGAAAAGTAAGCAGTAAAATGACAACAACTAAGAACTTAAAATGGAAATAAATATGTAAACAGTTATGATGGCAACTATTGCTACAATAACAACAAACATAACAGTTGCAAATGGCAGTCTTACGAATACATGCATTTGAGTAAAAAGAGTACTAGTAGACATTTCAGTTTCAAATGTAAAATTTCTTGTAGTCAAGGTGTGATTTTTTTAAAAGGAATTTTCTAGTTGCTGCCATCCTGTTTTATTTTCACACTCTATATAGAGTTTCTACTGCTTTTTTATGGTTTTGCAAACATCAGCAAAAATGTCAACAAATATTTGCAAAAGGAAAAGTAAGTGACAGTAGAGTAAAGTTTGTTGGCTAGGAAAATGGAAATATAACTGAAAACGACCTGGTACTAGCAGGGATGCTAGAAATTAAATGAGAAAAGTTAAAAGATATTATGATGCCCTAGATAAAGGAGAAGAAAAGGTACATAAGTATTAAGAGTTTAGAAATAAAATGTTAGAAAGAAGTAATTTCATAATAATGATTATTATTTGGAATTAATAAATTAAAGCTAATTTCTATTAAATATTTAAAATGTGAAATTATAATAAGAGCATTAATTGGCATTAAAACCAAAAGACTTATATCGACCCTACATGATCTTAACATACTGTCTCCACGTTGATATAATATATAATATGTCTTATCACAACAGTCTCATAATATTTCTTATAATACTAATATTTTAGTCTACACGTGAGATAATTCTCTCAGAGAGCGAATTTGACACTCTCTGTTACATATTATGATATAAAAATATTACGTGGAGACCCAGTTAAAGGGTTAATGATATACTTTAAATATAAACAAGTAAAATTTTCTTGTAAAATATTGCCTGCTTTAAGGGTAATAAAACTTATGCTACATTTTTATAATAAAATGTAATTTAAAATATATTTTTTATTATTTAAATTTATCTTATTTTTTCAGTAAAGCAAATTCGTTTTTTAAAATATTTTAAATTATTAAATTTTCAAATATAATTTTATAATAAATTGTATCTACCCCTAAATTATGCTTTACTTTCTAAAAGTTTATGTCTTTTTAAATATTCTTAACATTTTAAAAAGCCCTATTTACAATAAATTTAAACCATATTTTATAGCCTACTTTAAGGTTTCTCTACATATTTTTTATATTCAAAATAATCCCACCTATTTACATACAAAGATTTTTAGGGTCATCACGCATTAAAATCTAAAACGGAAATGACTTAAAAATCATGACATTTTCTTTTTTATAACTCTCCTTAAACATTTTTATGAAAAGTAAAAACATAAAGAATATAAAAATAAAAGAAGGACAAACGAATGGTTAAAAAAATAGCCTCAACAGTTTGAGATGACAAGCTCTTAACACAACTTCCTGTTTGCTTATAAAAGTCCAGAAGAAAAAAAAAAAAATATTTAAAAATGAAAAAATATTAAATAAACTTTTTCAACTTACCTTGCACCCACTAGTAAAGAATCACCATCACGCGTTACCAGTTTGAAGTGATCTACGGCACTTTCATTTCCGAGAAATTTTAAAACATCTTCAGGACCTGGAAAAAAAATAATGAAGAGAAAAAGAAAATACAATTAAAATAAAGTACGTTTAGTTTTTTCGTATTTTTTTTTAAAGGAAATATGTTGCTAAAAGAAATCCTTGGTCGGACAATTGGAGCATGTATATAAAAAAAACAACAATATTCAGCGTCATTACAAATACAAAAGCACGACTAATTAGACAATTTTCAGTTTTTTTAAAAGAATTTTTTTCTGTAAAAAAAGGGAACAATTCAGAAGCCCTGACAGGGTGTTATATTTATAATGACAGAGAGAAAGAGAGAGAAAGGTAGAGAAAAAATAATAAGAGAGCAATTAACCAGTATATATTTTTTTATTGCAGCTGTTAAATAAATATTATTCTTCTTTTTATTTAAACAGAGTGAATGAAAAGAAAGTACACAGAGTTAGAAAAAATTATAAAGAGAATTATTGCTCGTAGTGCAAAATAAAGATACAATTTGAAAAACTAAATTGAAGAACTAAAGAAAATAAGTGACAACTTAATTTTACAAAAGCTTCAAATAAAAATTACCCATAATTCCGAGTTAACTAGTTCTAAGGAACTAAGCAAATAAGATGACGCACAAAAAATCCATGCACACTTACTTTATAACTTTTATTATACTTAAAAAAATTACTACCGTTAACTTGTTTGCATTTGTTATTCTCACTACCCAGCACAAAAGGAACTGAAAAAGAGCTTAAAAAGTCATGAATTTAGCATTGTGTTGTCATTGGAAGTATGTACTTAGTGGTGAAAAAGAGCTGCAGAAGTTATTTTTTTAACCCATGGTTATCATTGATAGGATATTCTTCTTTCATACGTCTTGTTCATTTATTTTGAAGTACTTCCCTTAAAACTATGTTTATAAAATTTGTTAGCAAAAATTCTGCTTTAGCCTTATTAAAAGGTGATAAAAATGCTTTAAGATTTGTAAAATTTTAATTTTCTTAGAAATTATTAACCTTTTTTCCCGCTAAAAATTCATTTATTTTAACTTTTTTGGAAGTAATTATTAAAAACTTTCAAAAAAGTTCAAAATATGCACTTTGATATGCACTTTGTTTCACTGAAAACGTGGTGAAAATGTTCTTTTTTGGAAGCTCTTGATCGTTTTTTTTTTTTTTTTTTTTTTGCTGGGTAACTTTGTGCTAAATTTTGTTGTAATTACATAATTAGTTTTTCTTAAAAAGAGAATCGTACAAAATTCATTCAAAGACATAATTCGAATTTATAATTAAAACATATGGGACAGTTTCTATGATTCCAGGTGAGTCGAAAAATTAAGTTCTTGTTAGTCATAATATCCTACACCATTCTGTATGTTCATCAGACTTTGGGGAAGGGTCTTATATGGGACCTGTAAAAAATATTTGTATTAACAGTATTAGACATTACTATGAAAGATACGTATAAATTATATTATTCATGGGAACTATTAGCCTGTTTCTCTATGCCTAACGAATGCTTTCTTTCGCCTTCTAAGCGAACGAAAATTCATTGCGAACTATGAGTCGAACGAAAATGTAAGTGTTTTTATACAAGATTGTGTTTCTTTATTCAGTAAATACGAAGGAAAATGTCAAAATCAGTCTCTTACCTTTTTGCTTTCGTCTGGTTGAGTTTTTTAATGAAAAATAAGAAAATTACCCTCAAGGACACTGCAAATATTGCTAAAGTTATATTGATTTGCTACGTATCGAGAAATGATGATTTTGATTTATCTCAACAAAATTTAAGCTTTCAATTTTTATTTGTTTATCATAAATTACTAGGATCCTGTTTCCTGGCAGCTGGCGATTATAATGCTAAGCATACATTCTGGGGATCACGACTGACTAACCCGAAATGTAGTCTTTTGTTTTATACAATTTCTAAAATGAGATTGAATGTAATTTCGAATGGAGAACTTACATATTGGCCTACTGATTCAAATAAAATACCTGATGTCATAGATATTTGCAGTTGTAAAAAAATTTTTCATTGTAACTAATTCAAGTGGAATCCTCATTGGAGTTATCTTCACCCAACTTTGTTACTCTATTTAACCCCCGAGAAATTGTATCCCTTACTGGTAATTTAGCAATATCAAACACAAGAATTAACTGATTGAAATAAAGGAGTTGGGTTTGTTTCTTTAGTTTTCACTCACAAAAATAAAAAGTATATAAAAGTACGGGAACTCAAAAATCCAAATTGTTTACTCAAAAAACAAAAAAAGAAAACGTCAATTTGCATTTGACAATTTACACAATCTACCCGAAGAAATATTCTGATCTGTTTCGTGCAATAAGAAAATTATTCTCTCAAAAAAGCTTTCATTTGCACAATTTTCGAGTACAGGAACGCTTTTGGGTAAAATTGGGATTCCGCGTGGTCCCAATTTAGAGTACGGGAAAAAAAACTATTATTAACATTTGCTTGATTGTATCTATGTTTAAACAATTTAGTATTATTTATCGAAACTCCATGAGAACGAAAGCTTAAAAGCTCCATTACTCTACCGTAAATGTATAAATGTCAATGTAAACGAAACGTAAGTTAATAGTTAAGGCTTATTAAAAGGTGATAATAAATGTAAATGTAGCGAATCAGCTGACACGTTTTGCTTATGAGTGTTATGTGTGTATGTGTACTAAAAAACGTAAATGTTACGTAGCAACCTAATCAAATTAGGTCGCTCTACGTTTTTACGTGACAGCTGTAACAACAGTGTTGACAGCTTTTTATTTCATTATACTAAATCTGCGTAAAAAATCGCTGTAAAAGGTTTATCAATTGGACAATTAGTTTTGCTGTTTTCTTCACTAAAAAATTGTTGAAATAATTTAAATAAGACGTAGAATCGAATATTTAATTTAAAGTTCAAATTTTTTGTCATAAAAGCAAAAATTTCGTTTTGTATACAAATCGCTGAAATACAAACCAATAAATTTAGCGATTTTCGATTTGAATTTGATCCACTGGAAATATATGTAATTGACATCACCGATGTTCATGTGTACAAAACAACAACAAAGTATTGGCTACATTTACGTTTTTAGAGTAATCATCCACTTACGTTTTCCTTTACATTTACGTTTTTACATTTACATTTACGGTAGAGTAATGGAGCCTTTACTAAAAAAAGTAAGTATAGCAAGTACTTTGTTGTTGTTTTGTACACATCAGCATCAGTGCTGTCAATTTCCAGTAAAACTAATTTAGTTTAAAAATCGCTGACAAAAATTTTAAATTTTTGATTCAACTTTACGTCTTATTTAAATTATTTTAACAATTTTTTTATGAATAAACCATCAAAAAAAAAAAAAAAAAAAAAAAAATTAAAATAAAGTTTTGGATGAAATCTTATTTTACTGGGGTGTATTTGGTCGAAAATTATGCGTTTTACGTAAATTGATTTTAATAATTATGATATTATTATTTTGTTAAATTTTCTTCATTTTGGACATTTTAGGAAGGTAATAAACTGAGGAATTTTAAAAGATGAAAACGAGAAAAATTTAAGTTCTAATGAATTATTCATGGAAGAACAGAATAAAAAAAAATATAAAATTTTTAATATTTCAATAGCTTTGAGCCACCTCTGAATTTATTGCAATCAATCTAAAACTTTGTATTTTATGGTTTTTGGGGTATTCGAACATTTCTAGGGGGTGAGACTGAAAATTTAAATACCTATATTTTTTTCCATATAAAGGAGGGCCACCCTAGTACTCATACACACGTGTCAGCAGATTCGCTACATTTACATTTACATTTACGGTATATTAACGCAGCCTTAAGAAATAGAGAAACCAAAATTGATTCGAAATCGTTCGACTTGCTTTCGTTTGCTAAGATTTCCGTTTCTATAAATATAAAATAGATTTTCATAAAATATTAAGTTGATATAAGATTTATGCACTTAAAAGTGTTTTTGGGAAGAGCTATGGTTAATTCTGGACTGAAATTTGGCATCCAAATTGTTATCTATATAAAAACTTATATCTGCCAAGTTTCAATTAAATGTTTAAGGAAATGTAATTCTTAATCCCTATTCAGCGGGGACATTTGTTTGGGGGCTAAGTGAAATAATGAGTAGAATTCGCTCAAAGTCCTGTCAATCTTCCCAAGCGCCATTACAGTTTGAAAAGTTACCAACAGCAGCAGCAGCCAAACAAACCAAAATCTCTTTTGTCTTAAATAAATAAGTTTATAACGCTAAATGAACCCTTACTGTGTTTCCTTCCTCCAACGAAGATCCAAGTAAGTTCCTATATTATTAACCCCAGCTGAAAGAAATAACAACAAAATGTTGTTGCCGAAAATTTATTTATGGTCCTTCGAACCGGATGTCGGCTTACGACACTATGTAACCACATATTTAACGCCTGTCGCTGCTGAGTATCTCAAAATTGCACCCAATGCAAGGCGGGCACCATGTTTAGTTTTCAACGAAACTGAAATTGATAAGACACCTCGAATGCTGATGAAGTGTGTAGCGGCACAGAAAATACGTATTTCGTTCTGCTGGTGTCCAATTAAAGTCCACAAACGCTTTGATACCGCTAAACAGAGACAACAAGGCAATTTATAATTGCAAACTTGTTTACCGATAATAACTAATTCCAATAGACTTCGTCCTTGAACAATAAAAGACATTCGTTAAACTATTTTCATATTGGCGACCTGTAGTTTGTCTAAACGGTTTACGTGGACAGACGGACAGAAGTGTGGACATCATTAAAGTGATTCTTAGACGAATATATTGGGTGTTACCAACATCAGCACAAATGCATAAAACCCCACCCACCTATTGGTGGAAGGTATACAAAAACAAAGAGTTCAAGATCACCAAAAGGAACACTGATAACCGAAGAAAAAGTTAATTAATATACTGCAGAAAAAAATAATGCGAGATTTAAGAGAAAATCTCTACATCTTTGGACTGAATGTGACTCATCTTTTAAATTAAAAAAGTTGGCCTGAAGTAAAAATTCGAATGCTGCCTATAGCTTAATAAAAAGTATGTATGTATGTATGTATGTATGTATGTATGTATGTATGTATGTATGTATGTATGTATGTATGTATGTATGTATGTATGTATGTATGTATGTATGTATGTATGTATGTATGTATGTATGTATGTATGTACATATGTATGTATGTATGTATGTATGTATGTATGTATGTATGTATGTATGTATGTATGTATGTATGTATGTATGTATGTATGTATGTATGTATGTATGTATGGGAAATATATCAGATAAATATCGTGTAAAGATCCAAGAAGCCGAATAAACTTTTTGTTTGGCAAGACAATTGTAAATGCATGGAAAAAAGAACTTCATTCTTAAAAAAAAAGACAATTTAAACTGAGAAATGTGCACAAATGAGTGACAATAGAAAATAATCCTTCATATCATTATAAAATACACGTTGAATTATATTTTTTTGGCCCTGTCTCCCTTCTTATTATTACAAGAAAAAGCACCATTTGTTTGATTCCACTTAATTAGTATCAACGGTGGCTAATCTCTTAAACTGTCCAGAACTCAGTCAATTTTAAATGTATTGGGTCATGGCAAAAAAAAATATTTATAGGATATTTAAGTTAAGTTAAAAATAAAATTGCGTTTAAAAAGAAGTGGACCCATTCCAATAAAAAAGGAACCCACAACATAATAAAGCTTTAATGGAGAGTATTCCCGAAAATATTTAATATTTTATTAAAAATGAATAAAAAAATAATTGTTCGTTTAAATTTAAAACTTGACAGTCTTTAACAAAAATTATATTTCGAAAAGATTGACCCATTGGTTTCTATTTTATAAGTTTTATGCACTAAATTTTTCATTCGCAATTTGTATAAACTTTTCTTGTCACTCTATTTTAAAGTTTTAGAATTAACTTTTTATATTGCAACTTTTTTTTATTATACAGTCCGCTACAGGTAGCAACCAGAAACCAGCCAGTATACACCCACTCAACCAATCAACTTTTTTATTTAAATAAATAAATGGTTGGAAGCCGGAACTTAAAAAAAAAAGAAATAGAAATAAACGTGAAAAGGACCAACAACAGAAAGAAACATTTAACGCCTGACGTAACACACACACACACACAATTTATCGTCATTAGTTATAATCATGATTATTATTATTATGAAAACTCTTTCTATCATTCGTCCTGCCTAGTTGTATATTGGTCCTTTGGCCTGTCTTTCCTTTTATTCTCAGCAAGGCTGTGTTTTTTTTTTTTCTGTGATGTTGACAACTTTTATGATGTTGCAAATTATACCATGATGTTGATGATGATGCTGGTTTCGCGCAACAAAATATAATAAAAAAACAATGAAATAAAAAGGGTTTATAAAGGTCCTTTTTTTTGCTCTCTTTCAGTACACACAAACAATAAAATATAATAACAGGCATTTATTTAATAAAAAGAGAAGCTTTTTGTCAACGTAGGAAAAAATACATACATTTAAATTGTAGATTTGTCGTTTATAATTTTTTTCCTTTTTTACATGGGAACAATAGAATCCTTTATTTTGTATGTGTGTAGTTGCATAAAAATTATGATAATTTTTTTTAATGTTTTTTGTTAAAGGATTAAAAATACAGAGGACAGAAAGAAAAATTTATTATCTTTTATAAAACACATTTATTTTAAATGAGAAAAAAAAAAATAGTCGAAGGAATATTTTTATTATTTTTTTTTTTTTTAATTTAAATTCGTTTGACTTTGTCGACGTTTGTATTTTATTTGAAACCTAGTAAAAGGTTTAAAAGAATTATAATATCCGATAATATATATTTAAAGAGTATAAACATCTGTGTTTATTTAAATCTAAAGAGCTAAAAAATATAAGAACAATAGCTAAATAAAAACCTCAGAACTCTAGACGCATTTAAAAATGTATTATCAGTAGCTTATTATTTGTTTTGATTTCTTGTAAACGGAACGTAAGTAGATGGTTACTCAAAAAACGTAAATGTAGTCAGTACTTTGTTGTTGTTTTGTACACATCAACATCAGTGATGTCAATTACACAGATTTCCAGTAAGTCTGCATCAGTTTAAAAATCGCTAGATTTATTGGTTTGTATTTTAGCGATTTGTATACAAAACGAAATTTGAGCTTTTGTGACAAAAATTTTTAATTTTAAATTATAGATTCAACTCTACGCTTTATTTAAATTATTTTAACATTTTTTTTAGTGAAGAAAATAGCAGAATAAATTGTCCAATTGATAAACTTTTTACAGCGATTTTTTTAGGCAGACTTAGTATATTGAAATAAAAAGCTGTCAACACTGTTCTTACACTGTTACTACGCTACATTTACGTTTTTGAGTACACATACACACATAACTCTCATAAGCAAAACGTGTCAGCTGATTTGCTACATTTACATTTACGGTTTAGTAACGTAGCCTTTAAGCTAATTCCTCTTAAAATTATTATATCAAATATTTCAAATTTAATTTTTAAATAAAAAATTTGCTGGATTTCTATAATTTTTTCCTTCAGTGCACCACAATTTTATACTATTTTTATTTAACTACTGACAGTAATCGTTCCGTTTGAAACTTTTTAAATAAAAAAGTAATAAATAAATAAAATTCTATACTCATATGCCCAGCTCACATTATCAACTTAATAATTCTATATAAAAGATTTATGTTTTTTACAGTGGCCGCCATTCATGTGTTTTCATACCAGTGTTCATATTCTATAGACAACTATCCCATGGGAGTATGCAGCATCTAATAACCTTCACGTATATATTTATTTAGTAACAAAAACCGAAGGTAGAAAAATATACAGATTTTTTGTTCATAGTTTTCTCTGGACAAATTTACGTTAAAAGATTAAAGGTTTTTATAACAAAAAAAAAAAAAAAAAACCGGGGAAAAAAATAATAACAATTTTATTGAAAAATCCTTTTAAAGCTGTTTGTTACAAATTGCTTTAAAGTGATTGTTATAATCAGCTGGAGTTTTTAAACAATTTTAGAGAGATTTTTTTCACTATATAGATAAAAAAAAAGAAGAGATTAAATAAAAACTTTCGAGGAGTAAACGGTCATAATGGTAGAAAGAGAAAGAATGTATTGAGGAAAATTCCTTTATTGCTTTTGGAAAATCTTATTTTTAGTTATTGCAAGTTCTTAAAAGAAATGCATTTTTGTATGAAACAATTTTTGACAGCTACGAAAAATTTTAAAAATTAAATCTTTTTAATGAAGTTTTCAGCAATAATGGTCATTTCACATACAAAGTTTGCTTATTTAATGCTTGTTTTTAATTTTCTTTACAGTATCGCATGTTACCTAATAATTTTACAATTTCTCTTTCTGAAAAAAAAAAAAAACTTTCCTTTAAATATTATCTCACACGAACATCAATAAAATTATTGGCCGCACTCAAAGTGAAATTAAAAGCAAAAGGTTTTTAACATGACTTTTTAAAAATGAAAGAATAAAAAAACATTAAAGGGGAAGGAAAAAGAATTTGCAAAGGAAAAAAAAAAAAAGAAAATAATCCAAAGTAAAAAACGTACAAAAGATCGTGGCATGATTGAAAGAGTTAATTAAACCATTGATGGATGGATGATGTGAAATGTGTAGTATGTGCAGCGTTCATGGTAGACAAATTTGTAGCTTTAACAGGAAATCATGTCAGCTTTAATATCGATTTGAAGTTTCAAAATCATTTTGTTTTAATTTAAACATTTTGTAAAAGTTAAAGGCTTAATGATTGTGAAGTAAACTAGGTTGCTAAGAAAACTCTCAGAAGTCCAAAAATTAGAAAAGCTTAGGCCAAATGTTAAACATTTTTGAGCTTATTTCTATTAAAATCTTCTATTTTATTTACCCAATAAGCATTTTTTCTGGAATTCAAGTGTAAGAAAAGTTGAATTCCAGTTATAAATTTAAATTTCAAGTATTGTTCTATTACAGTTTTATTCAGTAGTATACTCCAGTGAAAAGGAAACTTGAATTCAAGTCGAACTTAACAGTGCTAACACAGTTTCCTTCCATTGAAATTCTTGTTAAATACACGCAGAAAAAAAAAAAAAAAACATTTCTTAATATAGTTGCCCCAACAATACTATTTTCATAGCAAAGATATATTTTCATCGCAACCATCGTTATTGTTGAATATATTTTATTTTAAAAACAATTTTGTTATAGCAATTACTCTTTTGTTCTCAATTCACAATTAAATTGTTGGCACAACATGTTAAGCAATATGTTTAAATTAGAACCACATTATTGTTGTTAAAATTCCATGTGCAAAAAAAAAAAAAAAAAAATTTTTTTCATTACCTAAATATATTATTGTGTTTGAAATTTTGAATTGACTATAAAATTATTGTTTTGTATTGGCAACAATATACATTTGTTCTTAATCACAATTATATTGTTGCACAGCATGTTAAGCAATATCTTTCAATTAGACCCACATTATTGTTATTGTTAAAATTCCATGTTTAAAAATTTTTTTTTTCAATAACTGAATATAATATTGTGTTTGTACACAATAGGTTATCGTCGGAGTGCAAAAAAGTGTCACTTTGTACGAGTATTTAAGAAATTTCTCAGATTTCATCATTCACCGGTAATGAACCTATCCATCTTTTTATACCAGTGATTTATTCTACATAACTAAATTATACTTAATATTAATAATAATGCCATAAGATAAATTAATTGGCTTTTATTTATTTTTTTCCATAATAATTTTTCCTCGAGACTATAATTATTTTTATTGTGAATCATTTATATAATTGCTGTATACATAAATCAAGTACATATACAACAAAAATATGGTTGCAGATTAACAATATTTTTATTGTGATGCAACCATATTATGGTGCTACATCTAACCATAATATAATTTACAGACAACTATAAAATCAAACCATAAAATATGGCAGTACTTGATTATGGTTGCTATTCACCATATTTTTTCCTTGCGTGTAAATAATTCAATTCATGCTTGAAAATACAGTAAAAATCAAGTCTTTAGCGACAGAGAAAATCAAGTAGTCAACATAAAAATATTAGAGATAAATTTTGTGGAATATTAGTTGATCATAAAGATTTTTTTTTTTTACAATTTTTGAAATCTCATAAAATAATTTTATTTACTCTCAAGCAAAAATTCCAACCAATATATCTGTCATAAAATATTCTATTATACCATTTAGGATTGAGAACTTTGTATATATATACTTTTTCTAGTCATAAATTTAAGTAAAAACTGTTTTTTTAATGGAATGTGAATTTGTTGCTCGTTTTAAATTCACGATTAAATCAATATAAAATAAAAAATTGATATCTTGTGTATTGGATTATTCAGGGGATAAATTAACATTGCTTATGAGCCGGACGTACGGACGGATGTAATTATATCACCAAAATGGTTTAAAATAACAAGGCAAACATATAAGTATGTGATTTACTATTATAACCGTAATAACTATGTAAATTAATTATTAAAAAATTTCAAACTTAGAATAGAAAATTACAAAAATTTCTCACTGTGGACCACCACAGCGCACCGCGGTTTATTTAATCGAAGAAATTTACTGCTCAATATATAGCATCGATATAGAGATCTTGAGATTAATCAGTTTGGCAAATACTATGTTTAACCAGTACTTGAACTTGTCTGAAGTTCATACTGAAGAATTTAAAAAGACCCCCCAAATTAATGTTGGCTATTACCAATTACTTACTACAGTTTTGGAGTTAGAGTCGTTTCGTGCATCGTTTTATTTAGATTCCAATTCTGCATCTAACCTTAAACTTTATTTAAAATTTATTTTGAAAAAAAAAAATAAGAACATTTGCCCTTCATATTTACTCGTATTCTTTTAACAATCCCCAATAGGGTTAAGGATATTATAAGAATTTGAGAATTAAAAACTTAATGTTCGGTTCACGTAAAATCCGTTGGCCTACACAAAGTATTCAAATATCAAAAGAAGTACATATTTAAGGAGTGAGTTCGAAAAAAAAAACATATATAAAATTCAATAATGTGGAAACGGCTGATCTTAGGATTTTGGCTCTTTTATATTTAATTAATATTCTATTACAATTTACAGAAAAATATAATTTTTTAGTTTTAACCATTACTTATGAACTCGTGGAACCTTTTTATAATTCTTCCATTAGAGATTTGATAGCTGTTTCAGTCACTTTTTTGGAGCAGTTTGCTCACCTCCTTTTATAATCTTCGATATTTTGGGACACCTTTTTTGTGCTCTTCAATTCTTTTTTTTTTCCACTCTAAGCTTCGAACAATTTGGAGAATTGACCTTTCTTGGTAAAAAAAAACTATGTTGTTGTTTTGATACAATTTCAAAGCTTTCTTACATAGTGACATGATGCTAAATCTGGCCAAAAATGTGTGGACACATAGTGCTCTCTTATGAAAGAAAGAAACCTTTTTTGCAAACATTCTTTGCTTTTTATTTCGGTACTTATAGAGCCGACTGTAACAAAAAACTTTCGTGTTTTTTGCCGCAACTGCCTAAAACTCTTCATACCAGGAATTTTTTAAGAAATTTTGTCTGCTTTTGGGTTCTAAACGTATCTTCAATATTTCCTCAAGCATTAGCAACATAAAAATTTTGATCCAGAAGCTGCGAAAATTCTGCCAGCACAAACATTTCTTCGTCCGTTATACAACATGAACATTTTTGTATGAAATTTGATTTTAATTTGCGTGCCCTGGAATTCCATGTCAGGAATTTTTTGTACTTTATAGGTTTTGAACTCCGTATTAGCTTTAACTTTTCGCGCTAAATAATCAGAGCACTGAACTAACCGGGCTGCTTTTCTACCAGATGTGTTTGGACTTCTTTTCAATATGCTTTCAAATTTCTGACCTTCCCAATATCATATAGATCTTTTTTTCTTGCCGAACCAGATCAATGGTAAAATTCTGCTGATACTGTTTGATAACATTAGAAACAGTTCGACAGCAGACATTTAATTTTTTTGCCTAATTTTTTGTAGGACAAATTTGGATTTTTTTTTTGTTAATTTTTTAATAATTTATCGTACATTTTTTTCGCCACTCATTTTGATCAAACCCACATTAAAAATTATAACTAACATATTTTTCAAAGATAACTAGATAAAAAAATTTAAATATTGCTCCGAAAAATGTTATCAAACAAAACGTGTGTTAAGTTTTTTTCGAACGCAATCCTTAAATAGTGGTTGGTATAAGAGCTTATCAACGGCGAACACCATACTACGAAGCTGCTTATTACAGGTTTTATTTGACCGTTTTGTCATAATTATAATGTATGTGCTGAACCAAGAATGCTTATGCAGCTAATTCATTTGCATTGTAGAAAATTGTATTCTTTATAAGAACAGTTCGTATGGGTAAATATCCTTGTTATCAATAACAAAGTAGGGACATTTAGTTATAATACTCACAAACTCTCCCAAACTCTTCCATAGAATAGTACATAAAAACGTACGCAGAAGGGAACTAAGAATAAAGTATCATAATGGACAATATTATATGCACCTGGTTATGAATTGGGACGGTGTCATTACTAAAATCTAAACTTATCTTCAACTTCCCCTCCATAATGTTTTTTCCTTGTACCAATTTATAGAGTAGGGGTCCTTCACTGAGTACTTTTTAGTTCAATAACAAAACAAAGTTTTAAAACTTTTTTTTTTTTCAACTTAGTTTAAGTGCTTCTCAATATTTTTTTTTTCTTTTTTTTGTTACAACAACACATTTTTAACTAATTAATTATGCTCTGGAAAAAAAGTCTTGAAATGATTTCTGAACTTCCGCCATAGCTTTCAAAAAGAACAAACTGAAAATCACTTAAGAATGGTTACTTTACTTAAGGATACTTTTATAAAATACATAAAACACCTACGAACTATGAGGCTGCCATTAACAAGAAGAGGGACACAGAGAAAGCAAATAATACACTACTAAAAACAACAAAAATTAACCACAATTTGCCAAACGGAAATATTTACTCAGATGAGTCTTGAAACTTACAAAAACATACAACACGCACACACACTTACGGTTTGTTGAAAAACAAACAAAGTGAGAAGTCAAAATGTAAAAAAATACACAAGAAAAAGAAAATACAACACATACTTATACAATTTTTAACATCATGCGAACTGTCAACTGATGAGATGAAACAAACAGAAGATTGTACTTCACAGGAAACACATCAAAATATTTGTAACATTATTAAACATTTAAAAAGACGTACATACATACGTATTTTTATTCTCAAGGAAAAACAACAAATTCTACAGGAACAAAATAAAAAAAATATATATATTATTAAAAGAAAAAAGCAATAAATTCTTTATAAGAAGATCTTTGCTGGTTCCCCCCAAAATATGGAAGAATGTAAAGAGAAAAAAAATTAAATCACTTGACGTACAAGAAAAATTAAAATCAACCAAGTGTAATATTACAAACGGGCATTATAAATATTAAAAAATGAGGGAGAAACAAAATTTAATAATATTTTTCCTACCTTCCTACCCCTCTTAAGTATAAAGAAACAAGGTCCAACATTGGGCTGACATGGCAATTCCTGTACTAAAGCCATTTAATAGGCTGCTTAACACATGAGTATAACAAGAGCAAAAACAACAAGAAAAGCTGCAGCAACAGGACAACTGAAGTGTTCATCACTTAAAGCATCATTTTAATAAAAAAAAAAAAAGAAAATTAAACAGAAAAAAAGAAAAAAAATAAAGTAGCTGTATATTTCTTGGCAAATGTCCTTGTTGCTGCTGTATAATTTCTACTTTGGCTGTAGCATTCGTAACCCCCCTGAGATGATGATGATTTTATATTTTTTAATTTTCTATTTAATTGAAATAAATGTACTTCAGTTTTATTTTCTTGAATTGTTGTGTTTTTTCTACTTCTCTTTTTATGCCTCACTCAAACCTGTGTTCCGTTTTTTTTTTTAATACAAAACCTGATGTTTCCTATGAGTTTCCTGGTTGAAATTATTTTGTGTTCATGTTTTTGGGGGAAAAGCAGAGCGAAAAAAAAGTTTTAAGGTCAGCAGTTTTATATTACGAATCATGCAAATCAAATGTTTATTAAATGAAGAAATGTGAATATTTTTTAATGGAATTTATACTAGATACCTGAGCATCATCTGTTTACATTAGTGTTTAATACTTTGGACCATATTAAAAATTTTTTTAAAGGAAATGAAGAGAAATTTATAAACGTTGAGAACAATATAACTATGGCAAAACTTTCACAAGTATGGTTAAATTACGTTTAAATTTAAATTTAGGAAATTGTAAATGAAAAGTTTTGTTCCCATTTTTATCAGTAATAAAGATTAAAGACGAAAAGTCAGACAGAAAATTTAATTAAAGAATTAAAAAATTTTAAACGTTCGGTTCAGGAAAAGTCCGTTGGCCAAACAAAGTATATCAGAAAAAGTATTTATACACTAAATGTCCAGCTGATATTATTTTTAGTCCAGCTTATAGAATAGACTATAGTACAGCTTACTGACCCAAACTACATTTACACAAAAAATTTCATAAACGAAACAGTTGTAAAATTGGCTCTATTTAAGAAAAACTTCGTTTGAAGAACGATGAAAAATTTTGTGTTAATTTCATTTCATTTCGCATTTTCATAATTTTTTAAATCGATTTTTTTGGAAATAATTCTGTAACTTGTACACCGTTAAAATTTCGTATGGTCAGAGCTGAGGTTTTCCGCATTGATTTAGAGGAGTACTTGCTCCTAGCGGGTCACGGAAGTAAAGGGTAGACCTCCAACGTTGGTCACCTCGGGTAATTTTTTTAGAAATTCGCCAAAAATTAATTTATGACCTGAATGTAAAAAAAAAAGTTGTATATGGGTAGTCCTTGTAAATCTCTGCAAAAAAATATGCTTACATGTCTAGGTAATCTCGTTTAGTTTAAGAGATATATGGACCAAAGAAAATGTTACCCTTATTTTTTGACTCGTATTTTTTTAAGTTTTTTAAACTTGGTGGCCTTAATTTGAACCCTAACATTTTTTGATAATAATCACTAGATTTCTCACAAAATTCCAAATAATATTACTGTAAGAATTATATTAATATATCTATCCAATAAAAAGTTATATTAATCTGAAATTTAAACTTAAAAAAGTTGACAATTTTGGGGTTATTTGCCAAAAAGATGGTGGCAATATTCTTTAACTTCTAAAATATTTTTTTTTTTTTTTTGTTCCGGACTGTAAAATTTTTATAACGTTTTCAAAAGAAATCTTAATGCAAACGCGTGTAAAATAAAATCGGAGGCTTTCTGGGGAACGGTTTTCCCTCAAGCCCTATCCAAACTTTGTCCATATTGAAAAACTTTTTTAATTTGTTTTCTTAAATTAAAAAATGTCAAAGCCGAGATCAAGAAAAAAAAATATATTAAGAATATAGTCCCATATGTTGGTTAAACATACAAAAAATATCTAATGAGCCCCGCCTTTTACAACGGTTGGTTGATCATTTTAATGAAAAAAGTCAATTATTAAAACAAGTTTTCCCCGGACTGGAATATTGGGTATTTTGGTACAAAAAAGTGGGAGTTTTTTTAATTCCTTGATATTAGAACAAGTCTATCAATAACGTGACGAAATTTCATCAAAATACCTTTACTTGTTTAAATTTTATTTAGTTCCAAATATTAACACTATTTCTCGAAAATATGCTTAAAATTAAAAATTTGAATTGAATTTTGGATTCGATTAATTAAATTTAGAAATTTAAGTTTTTGTAATAAAATTGGTTACCGAATTAATATACACAAAATTATGTAATAATATCATTTGAAATCTTCAAGCTAGGTTGTGTAGTTTTTTTATAAAGAGCTGTCAAAGCTAAACATTTTTACATGTATTTTTCTAAATAAAAATTCTTTTAAAGTAAAAATTTAAAATGGAACCATCAACTTCATCATTGAAGTTTATTTTTCTTCAAGTATTTGTAAATTATATTTTGTATTAATATTTTTGTTATTTTTCTGAAAAATAGTACGTATTGTCTACTTTAATACTGTGAAAAAGTTGAGCGCATATGTAGCCCGATTTGAGATATTATTATTATTTTTCTTTTTTGAAAAACTCTGGTAGCTCTTATACAAAAAACAGTGTAAGTTCAGACATTTTTCTTAGCTTTATAAAACATTCAACAGTGGGGCAGAATCGAACATTTTTTTAAAAAATCTGTAACTATGGTGCCTCAAAATAGGGTACTAATGACAAAGAAAATTTTAACCACTAGCGATTTCAAAAATGTGTATATCATCTTAAAGCTCTTAATCATGGTACAATAACACCAGGTAACAGTATCGCTACAACAAATACAACAAAGCAACAACAACAGCCATTTTTGTTGGTTAATTTGTTTCCTTAATGTCAAAAAGAAAAAAACAAAAAGCAAAACAAAATATATAAAAAACAAAGCACGTGTATATTACACTGGGGCCTCGATCAACCGGCAAAGTCGATTATCCGGGAAAGAATATTTATAATTGTTTTCTTTTTTTGCATCCATTTATTTTTTTTTTATTTTTTTTTTATGGCATCGATTAACCGTGATTACCTCTATCCGTGTTTCTAAGCATAATTTTTTTTATTGCTTTTGAACAATCAAACTCAATATGAATAAAACAAAAAAGGAGAGTTCCCTCGTTTGAATAAGATGAGTCAGAGAAAGCTAAAATCAAAATTTACTGCATTCATGAAAAGCTAGTTAAGAAAAATATGAATTTCAAAAACATTATATGATTTTTTTTAGAAATTAAAACTACTATTTTGTCCTTATATTATTTAAACATTTATATTAAATCCTTGAATAACTGAATTATATAAATAAAAAGTGTTACTCCATTAACCGGGAAAATTGATTATCCAGATTGCTTTCGGTCCCGACCATTACGGATAATCGAGGCCTCACTGTATTTAATATAAACAAACTGTAAATGTAAACAAAACATAAATATAAACAAAGCGTAAATGTAAACAAATTTTAACAGAAATATTACAAAATTGAAAGCAGCAAAAAATTATCAGCTGTTTTTATACTGTTACCTGGTATTATTGTACCATGCTCTTAATAAATTCTTCGAAAATAATGCTTGCATTTATTATTTATCTTATACATTTTTCGAGATACATATATTCAGTTGAAATTTCAACAATCTCAACTTTGCAAGATCTTGTACAAGTTTTATCCATATACAGCACAACACTTTCAACCGTTTCTATTATATATTTTATGCAGTTTATTAAAGAACGAAATTATCTATCGAAAAAAGAAAATTATCTTTATTGAGTCAAAAATTAAAAGATTTTGAACTGGCAAGTTTGGAAAAATTAACAAACAAACGGCCGGAAGGACGGGCATCATAATTTTCTAAAAAAAAGTGTTATAATTCCAAAAATATATTTGTTTTTACTTCTCGATTATTATAAAAACTAAATGTAGATATCAAGGTATTGATATCACCTTTCCCTGAATTAATCGCCATTTTCGACCCCTTTTACCCCAATGTGCGAACTTTTGAATTTCAGGTGTCGATATAGTCTGTTCTATAATCCAGCATATACGCTAGTTTATAGCCCAGCATATTCACTTGTTTACAGTCTAGTATATAGACTAGTTTATAGTTCAGTATATAGATTAGCCTGTAGTTCGGCATGTAGATTAGTTTTTAGTCCATTACATGGATTAGTTTTTAATCCAGCCTTTAGGCAAGAAATATAAGACTTCTAAATTATCCGGTTAACATCGGTCTTTAAAAGCATCCCAAAAAAATATCTCAAAACACAGTTATGAGGCGGCTAGTTAGTATATTACGTTGTAAATTTAACAACTATTGACAATTTACGGTGTTGATTTTTTTTTCGACATGGTTCGTTTACTTTTAAACACACGGAATCGAAAT
Organism: Protophormia terraenovae; assembly: GCA_951394005.1. NCBI lineage: Eukaryota > Metazoa > Arthropoda > Insecta > Diptera > Calliphoridae > Protophormia > Protophormia terraenovae. The sequence goes on from OX596074.1 coordinate 39,346,383, forward strand.
GGGTTTTAATATTTCAATAACTTATTAATACTTTGTTATTATGAATACTTTGTTATTAATCACTTTTTTTTATAAATCTGTTAGACTTATACAGTAGACGCTCACAAATTAGAGCTTTCAGTAATTCGAACGTCCAGAAATTAGAATCAGTGTATGCAATACATTAAACGCTCTGAAATTCGAATTTAAAATTCTAATTTCCGATCGTTTTTATTTTATTTTTTTTGTTATTTGAACACAAGAAATCTCCAATTTATTTTTATTATGTTTGAACATAGTAAAACTACAAAGGGGAATCACCAAATAATATATATTTACTCCCTATTTGTTGTTTTTTTTTTGTCGCATTTATGTATATTTGTGGCTAGTTTATTTGCGAAATTTGATACGCGTGTACATATTTTGGCAGTCTCTATTAAAAAGTGAAAGTGTATCATTAGAAATGTGAAATAAACGTAAAAAAAAAACACTTTATCATTGGAAACTAAAGTCAAAATATTAGAAAAGCTTGACAAAGCAGTTCAAGGGAAGCGGTTAGCCCTAGATTTTAATGTGACAACATCTTCAATCAGCTACATCAAATCACATAGAACAGCAATATTAAATGCTGTTTCCAACACATATCAGGAGGCAAGCAATAAATCTTTGTACAGCGCTGAATATCCTAAAATGGAAAGTCGTCTGTATGATTGGTTTTAAATCAACGAGAAAAAAAGTGTACACTGACTGGGCACATACTTAAACAGAAAGCTAAACAAATATTTAATGAGGAATATCCCGATAAAGATGAAAATGCATTTCGTGCAAGTGATGGATGGTTTACCAAATTTAAGAAACGACACGGTATCCGATTTTTAAAAATTTGTGGCGAGATTATTTCCAGTTATGTTGCTTCAGTCACTCCTTTTATTCATCGATATCGTGCAAAGGTCGCTGAGATGGGGTTAATGGAAACACAAATATATAATGTCGATGAAACCGGATTATTTTTTCGTTGCCTACCAGACAGAAAATATGTCTCTGCTTTTGAAAAAAACGCCCCTGGACATAAAATTCAAAAAGACAGAATTTCAGTCATACTTGGTGCAAACTCTGATGGATCACATAAATTAGTTCCATTGGTAATTATAAAAGCAAAAAACCCCAGGTGTTTTAAAAGTTTCAATAATCCTCTGCATTATAACTTTTTCAAAATATGCTTGGATGACTTCTCGAGGTAAGAACAAATATTGATTTCAGGTTCATTAATTTTAAAACATTTAAAATTTACAGGTGATCTGCTTTTCTCAGGAAAATAATTTGCCACCGAAAGCCATTTTGCTTATAGATAATTGCTTCGCTCATGCACCCATTGAGAAACTTAAAAGTGACGATGGAAACATAGCTGCATTATTCTTTCCACCAAATGTAACAACAGTTTTACAACCAATGGATCAAAACCCTATTAAGTTAACAAAGCTCAATTACAGAAGTATGTTTCTTTCTCAATTAATTGGTGGTGGTAATATTAATTTTAAAAAAAACTTATCAAAGAAACAATCGCGGGGAATTTTCGCTCTTCAACTTTTTTATATTTTTTTTTTTCTATATTAATTTTTATTGGACAAAAACTAAAAAGTCCCAAAAAGTCCCGTTATCTAAATGACACTTTTGTAATTGCTGATAGGTGGAATCATCTGAAATCCCATTCAATCCGCAATGCAATATTATTACTGAAACAAGCTTGGGATGAGGTACCACAAAGTGTTATGAAGAAATCTTGGTCAAAGGTTTCCAATTTGGACTCTAACCAATACGACAGCGACGATGACGTGCCAATAGCGCAATTATTGCAAATAGATCAGGGCTGCAACGAAGTTATTCAGAGAACTCAAGCTCTTTTAGAAGAAATAGCTCCAGACGATTGCATTGGTATAGAATATATCGATAAATGGAATGAAGATGTGTTTGATGACGGATCTGTATATGTTCTCAGTAGCGATGGTGACGATGTAAAGCGTAAATAATTTAAAAAAATGGTGCAATAACTATATAATAAAAATTTCGAAGATTGTTCAGATGTATCAAAAAGAAGAAAAGCTAAATATCTTCTGAAAACGGCTAATCCGTATCAGCTACTGATGGCAGCTGAAATGCAAATGCGTTCAACAGGAAAACGTTCATCTGATGCAATAGTTGGTGAACTCATAACTGCTTCCCCAAAAAGAGGTAAACTTATACAAAAAAGTAGAATAAGCTCAAATAAATCCTTGAGCCTCTCCACCGATCAAACTTTAGCTATGATAATAAATATGGGTTTATCTACACATGACTATCAATTGTTTAATTCAAAATTATACCCTTCTTATGAGTCCATTAAAATGTCCAAAAAATTATGTTATCCAGAAAAAATAATTGTAACAGTGTCATTTGCTGAAATCAATCTTCAATCATTGATTGATCATACAGTTTTGAGACTTTGCTTGGCATTAAAAGATAAATTTCTTTCTACAAATGTTGATTTTAGTCAAGTGACTTTGTTGATAAAAGGGGTTGTGATGGCACAGTTAATAACCGTTACAAACATAAATGATTTTATATGCCTGCTACACTATATAAAATTTTATTTCATGGGAAAGATATCATTGAAAAATGTATTGTACCTATCGGCTAATTATCCGAAGAAGCCCAGGAGGCAAGAAATAAGGATTGTAAAAACTTTCGCGAACATTTCACAAGAAAAACATCTAGAGAGGACTCCAATATTGATTTGCTACATAGACTATTAATATCATCAGATCCATTAATTTGCAGCTTACGAATACCACCAAAAATTACTAAAATATAGAATTTTGATCACTCAGAATGTGAAAATCTCACACTGTGCGATGATTGGAACAGGATGCTACACGGCAAAGTTAACAAATATCGTTAGAATATCTTAACGAACAATGATTTATTTACTGATATAATATTTATGGTTTCTCCAAAAATTTAATTTTTGCTTTAATTTAAAAAAATTAGAAAAACTATAAGCTAAAATGTTTTTATTTATAAAATTTCGCAAGCGGTTAAAATGTTTTATATCAGAGGTACCCGATTTTAAGCTACGCTCCTGATAGGTCTGTAGGGTCTCCCTTCTATTTTTCTAAACTGTTAACACCTCTGTTACGCCCATGTGAAATTTGATGTAAATCGAACCAGCCGATTAAGGAGTGAGATCGAAAAATTCTTAACATACATTTTGCTTCATAACTTTTTTCGGAATCAATATTCAAAAATTTTTTTGATCTAGTTATCATGGAAAAATACTTCAGTTATTATTTTTAATAACAACCGTGTTAATTTGTCCTTATTTTCATCAAAATAAGTGACGAAAAAGATTTACGTCCTACAAGTTATTAAAAAATTTAAAAAAAATCCAAATAGGTCTTACAAATAATTGGCCACAGAATTAAATGTCGTCCGTAAAACCGCTTCTAATGTTATTAAACAGTTTTAAGAGAAATTGACTATTGATGTGAAACCTAGTTCGGTAAGAAAAAAGGACCACGTGATATTGGGAAGGCCAGAAAATTGAAGGCATATTGAAAGGGACTCCAAACACATCTGGTATAAAATCAGCTCAGTTTTCTCATTGTTTCGACTATTTGGTGCGAAAATTTAAAGCTAATGGGAAAGTTGATAACATATAAGGTTCAAAAAATTCCAAACTGGAATTCTGCAAAAAAAATTACAAACCAAAAATAGGACTCGGAATTTAAAACCAAATTTCATACAAAAATACTCAAGCTGTATAATTGACGAAAAAACGTAGGTGCTGGCAGAATCTTCGCAGCTTGTGTCTCAAAAATGTTTATTGCTAATGCTCGAAGCAATGTTGGAGATAAGTTTAAGACCCAAAAGCAGCAAAAATTTCTTACAAAATTCATGGTATGACAAGCTTTTTGCAATTGCGGCAAAACAGGAAAGTCATTTGATACATTCGGATTTATAAATACTAAAATATGCATAAAGGAATATTTGCAAAAAAGACTTATTCTTTTCTTAAGAAAGCACAACGTGTCCCCATATTTTTGGACCCATTTGGTATCATGTCACTACGGTAAGAAAGCTCTGGAGTGGTACCAAATCAATAAAATAGTTTTAGTACCAAGAGAGGTAAATTTTCAAAATTGTCCATAGCTTAGACCAGTGGAGAGATATTGAGCTCTTGTGAAAAGTGAATTCAAGAGCAGAAAAAAGGTGTCCCAAAATACCGAAGATTTTAGCAGAAGATGTGCACACTGTTCCAAAAAAGTGACTGAAGCAACTATCAAATCTCCAAAGAAAGGGTTTTCAAAAATAGTCCACAAATTTATAATTTGTGGTTAGAACCATAAAAATTATATATTTCTGTGATCTGTGCTAAATTATCAAATGATTAAAAAAATAATGAAAACTCTAAGATCAACCGTTTCCAAGTTATTGAATATTATGTATGTTAAGAATTTTTCGATCTCACTCCTTAGATTAGAATTTACAGATTTATTTCCAAAAATTTTGGATACTGCCCCATTTTGCAGTGTCAGAATAAGGGGTTGATATTGATAAAAAATTGTGGCATTTTATACAAAGACAAACACATATTTGTTATATTCTTTTTTCTTTTTTTTTTCCCAATTTCTTTTTATTTAATTTTTACACAAACACACATTTTATTGCAAAACATTTAATTAAAAAAATTTGCTAATAGTTATAGGTGAATTTGCACATTTTTATTTTCTTTCTTCAAATTGCTCCTATAATTTTATCAATAGTTTTCAGTTTTTATTTCACTTGCTTTTTAATAAAATAAAAATTTTTATCATTTATCATGTTTGTTTTAGTGTTTTTTTTTTTTTTTTTTATACCCAGAATGTATTACCCATTTTATTTTGGCCACCATTTTTTTGCACCAAAACTCATTGTTTTAACTTTTTTTTACCCTCATTTTTCCAATATTTTATTTCATTTTTCCTTGTTAAATGAGAGCAAAATAAAAAAATCATTTTACCAAGCAGTTATTGAGTTTTTTCTATAGTTTTTCCCTAGTTTTTCTTTATTTTTTATACTCTTATTTTTATATGTACATTATTGTGGCTTTTTTTCAAATGTGAGTGTATTTTTGGTCAAACAGAAATGAAATTAATAGTCACCGTTAAAGAATCAACGTAATGAAAAAGAATGAAATGCAAGAAAAAACAAAATTTTAAAAATGTCATTTTAAATTCATTTAAGTTTATTTCAGCCATTAACACAATGACTATCTGACCGTATACACACAGACCCAAACAAGCAAAACATAAACAAAAACATACACATATACAGAACATGAAACACTAAAATACATACAAACACATAAGTAGCAAGTTTAATATAAAATTTAAAACGTAAAAGAAAATTAAACAGCAAATTTAAATATATAAAATTTGGTTTACTGTGCAGGAAAGTAAACCAAATTTTTAAAATTTGTATTTTGTCATTTATAAGCTATTTTAAAAACTTTTAATAAAATTATCACACCATCCACGTTTTTTAAACATTTTTTGTTTTTGCATTTCATGTAAAGCTTTTTATATTTTATGTTTAAATAATTTCATTTTTTTTTTTTTTTTTTTTTTTTCATTTGTTTTTGTATGTCAAAACGTTAATTCTGTTTAATTTTATACGTATACAAGTGTCTATGTAACTGTATTGGTACATGTATAACTGTATATGTATTTTATATTAAGCAAATTCCATTATATAAAGGATCATTTAACATTTTTTCGAGTATCAAGACCAAAAGTTGTCACATAGTACATGACTTTACTGTTACATATAAAAGGACCATCCGCCATCCAATATTGAATAACATTTTGAATTCTATATGAGAGACATGTGCGTGTCACAGAATACAGGCGTAGGTGTATGTGCGTCTGTATGTATAATTGTATTTATAAATGAATTTTTCTGTATAAAGCCACAAATTTCCTACATTTTTGTTTCGATGTTTCTTTACTTAAAAAAATTTATCAGCCAGAAACTTTTTTCTACGAAAAAAGTATGAAAAAAATATTTTACAAATTTGTGAACAAAATTTTTTTCGGAACAAATTGTATTTTATTTCTTTTATTAATTATTACTTTATATATAGTTAAGTTAGCAGAAGAATGAGGGTGAAAATTAAGTCTATAAATTTAAATATAATTGTTGAGTTTGGACGTTTTTATGGTCTGGCATTTTTATTGTATTCAAGTTGACTACAAAAAAGTTTGGCGAAAATCAATAAGCACTTATGAAAGTTTTTTGTTTTCTCAGTATGAAATTTAAATACTTAATGAAATGTTGTGAGACAAAAAGACAACTGATTTAGGGAAATACGGGAGAACAATATTTTTTTAAAAATTATGTGAAAAACCTTTAGTTTTAAAAATTTTTTTTGGTTGATTTTTAATAATATCCCTAGAGTAAAGAGAACCGGTTCAAAACTAGTCACATGACAGGTTCTCAGGGCTAGTGACCGGTCCCAGTTCCGGAACTTTATATGAGAGGAACCTGTCACTTTTACATGGGGTTGTCATTGGAGGTGGCAAATTAGCCCCTGGGACAAGTCACAGGATAGGTCACAGGACTGATCCAAGAGGACAGGTTCAGTGTCGATTAATATAATAAAAATTTGATAAAAATTCGGTAATTGTTTATTTTTTAACATTTTTTTTTTATCATTATTTTTATTAAATTATATTTACTTTTATTTTATAATTTTTCGTTAATGTCGATGGCGGCACCCCGAATCGAACCCATGTTCATCTCACGTATATTGTTTTATAGTCTTCAACGCTAACCACTCAGCCACTGATTGTTATTGCGCGCGAGTTGCTAATTGCGTACTAAACAAGTATGTTATAAATTGACTCTTAACTGTTAAATAGTGAGTGTGTTTGTGTCAACTGGTTCTCAATTGGAACTTTGGTGACGAGTTAGGTGTCAATTGGTACTCAACTGGTACTGAGGGACCGGTCCATTACTACAATTACCAGAAATTTCCCGCAGAGATGTTACTCTTGATTTCGTTGATATACTCTTATCGAAATAATTGTGAGACCAAAATTGTTTTTTATATATCTATGGAACTAGAAAAATTTTGTACACATATGAAGGCGACTAACGCACTTTTTTTATAAGTAAAAAAAAATAAATGGTTCGTTAACACTGTGCAAAAATAATGAGACTTTTACTTGATCTTCGAACGAAATAATTATAAGACCAAATATGAGGAACTATTTTAAATATTTACAAAAATGGTATATTTTTTGAAAACATTCGTATTATTAATAAGTGCACAGAAAAAAATATTTCAAATAATTTTTTAATAAAATTATTAATTAACTTTATATTGGAATTTAATTATATGATTTATTAATATAATTAATTTTCTAATTGGTTTTCAGTTTTGTTTTTTAATAAATTGACAGCTGTTAATAAAATGTAAAGAAAAATTTAATATTTGTCTACAAAAGCATAGAAATAAAATAAATTTAAGTAAATTTTAAAAAATTTTCAGCAATAATAATATCAATTATTCTAGTTATTAATATAAGCATTTTGATGATTCTAGCAAAATCAATTAAAAATTAATTAATATTACAAATTTCGTAATTGAAGTCCATTTTTCTGTGTGCTGTACTGAGTTAGATCAGAATTGATTTTTGGAGCAGTGGGATAAATATATTTTTGTGAATAAATCAGAAAATATTAATCATGTTTCATTACGCCTTGGCCAGTTTGTTAATCGCAAGATAGTTTATAATTATTGATAGCCAACTTGGTTCTACAAATCTAGTAAACTCATTTTAATTGGTCTGAAAACAGGCGCATTTTAATAAATTCCATAGTAGGAATTATATTTATTTCAAATAATCATAAATGAAGGCCAGATATTGTATTGCGTATACACAATAACTTCCGGAACTATTAAGGCAATAAAAATAGTTAGTTAGCTTTCAACTAATATTCCGGAAAATTTGTATTAAGATAATAATAAATATTTTCTGATTTATTCTGAAGAAGATATTCCATATCTCAAAAATTTAAGGCTATAAATACATTTTTTAAGTAGAAAAATACATTAATTTTATATATTATGATCCAAATCTACTCCAAAATTACAAGAACAATAATAAAAAGCACTTTTCCCTGTTTTTTTATGCAAATAAAAAAAAAAAAATAAGTTTAACCTTTGGATGTATTTTTTGCATTTTATTGATATCACATAAATATATTTGTCCCACTGTACTAAAAATTAACTTTGATATAACTCCGTACAGCCTTTATTAATAATTTCGTATCAAGCAGTGGCCACTAGTAGAATTTGTTATAATTTTTTACAGGGATTTGCATAGCCGATGAAGAAGTGTCTTCTTTCAAGGGCCTCCATATCTACGACAATGTTCATTGAAATAGAGACAGAGTCAACTCGCATGTTTAATCACCCAGTGACCTTCGTAATTTCTTTAAAGAAAATTTTGGTAGAATCCACTTTTAATAAATTTCAAGGACATTGAAACTGAAATATCAGTAAAATTCGTTTGTTTGTTTGTAGTTTCCGCAGAGCCCTTATATAACAACAACTCTTGTTCGCTAAGTGAACGAGAGACTCTTGACAAATATACATCCAGAGAAATATTGACAACATCCGTGTAAAAAAATTGCACCATTCAGTGTTAATAATATATCAACCACATATGTTTTCCAATTGATAACGCTTTGGTATCAACTTGTGCCAAAGTATTTAATAACATTACATTATCGATTACGTTCGTTTCAAATTTGTAACATAACGAAGTAGAAAAGAGACATCAGAAATTTTCAAAGTGACCACAAAAAATTCTTCGGGAAAGAATCTAGAGCCTATACCAAAATTATTATTATCTTGGTACCATAAGGATTTGTGAAATTCCACTAAAGTCTATCCGGGGGGTGAAGAAAGCAATGTCTACTTTTGGCATATAGAACACACAGAATCAAACAGATATCTTTTAGTTGACATAACCATTTTTGGGGTCCCTTCAGAACGTTAAGAAGCCAGTCAGCCAACAAAAATATTTCGATAGATAAATAAATAGCACTACGTTAATGAATCTTAGAACGGTGTCCTCCGGGCAATGACAATGTCCGGTTGTAATTGTACCTTTCTTCAGTAAGGGCTCTTATTTTGTACGATGTACTGTTTAGGGTTCCTATGGACCTAACTGTACTCGCAACAGGGTCTTGAGATCCTATTACTTTCATGGAAATAATAATTGTCCTGAATCTACTGAGGTACTTATACCTACGATGAAAATGAATGGCTGCAAGTCTCCAAACTTGCTGACTTGTACATAAGGTCTTGTCAAAATAGACTAGGTGAAAAACCAAGCTGACAGGCATTCAGGAAGTAGGGTTGCCAGACGGCCTTGAATGAACTTGATTGTCAAGATATTTTGGAACTTGTCAAGTTACAAGTTCAAATAAAATTTGTCAAGTTGAAAACAATTTGCAGTTATAAAGTTTTTTTGATAGCTATATATCCCGAAACATATTTTTATATTTTAGAGAATACAATGCCATCTGATTTTTTTATACCCTGAAAGTTAAACTTGCGCTAAATTCCATTGCATAATGATTGAATTTTAAATTTTCTTGAAATAATATCTATATGAGATATACGAATCGTTTTAAATTAAAAAAAAAAAACAAGTGAGAATGTTATATTCGGCTTGACCAAATCTATATACCCACCATCAACTTTCGAAATTTTACGTTATATGGGAGGTAGGCGGTAAAATGGGCGGACCACGCCCATTTTTTGTTTCCAAGTTTACATTGGTCCTTGAACTATTTGTACAAAATTTCGTTGACGTTAACCCATATATGGGAGGTGGGCGGACCACGCCCATTTTTTGTTTCCAATTTTATATCGATCCTCGAAAATGTCATTGTCGTACATGCTTTTGTTTAAGAGTATTTAGTATTTAGCCCATAACTTTTTTGTTTATTAACCGATTTTGCCCATTTTCAATACCAAACAAATCTCATATAAGGTAAATATTTGGCCAAATTTCGTCCCCCTAGGTTGTCCCGTACGAGCCCTATCCTGCTTTCAACAGACAGACGGACGGACAGACGAATGAACATAGCTAGATAGACTCAGAATCTAACCAGCACCCAGAAAATATCTTTTTGATGGTGGGTATAAAAAAAAAAAAAAATCTTCAAAACAAACTGATTACTATATGTTATACATCGATTACGGTTTCCTCTAGGCTGATTTAGAAACTTCTAAAACACATTCGCTTATAGCAATTGTTTAATGCGTGAATAAATGTTCAAAAGCAATATTAATGGATAATGAAATATTTGTATCGAGTTACCAATTGCAATAATCTAATACCGCGTTTCTAAACATTTCTCAATGGCACAACGGATATGCAATGTATACTGTTATTTTCGAAAATATTTAAAAACTCTATCCCTATTCTTCAGAAATTTGTATATACTTACTCACTTCCCTATAGAAATTAAATATTTTTGGCGAATGTTGATTGTCAAGTTTTTTTTTTTAGAAATTAAGTTCGTTTTGTTGTGATTATTGAGGCACATGTAAACTTTGCCTTAAGCCGATGAAAGGTGTCAGTAGCGTTCTCAAAGTTCTAAGGATTCTGGAGAAAAAGAGACGGGTCAAACACAGAAAAAATCAATCCTTCTGCCCTCAGCTAATATATCGTCATCTACAACATACGAGAAAGCACCAACCGGTCATACAAAGATATGGTACAAACTGTCAGGGTAGGAGTTATGCCACTAGACTTTCTGTCCACTCTATGATCAGTTGACAAACTTCATCGATTATAAACGACAGTCCTGTGGAGCTAGACAATTTGCAGGTAGTACGATTAAGCCGTTTTAATCTTAGTTTTTGAAAGGGAGGTTTCGAAAACGAAAATATTCGTTGGTTAATTCCCTAAAAAGCCAGAAAATTCATCTACCAGAATTCTCTCACTTATCAAAGGACAAAATGACCGTTTAGTATTGGAAGGTATTGACTCGAAACAGCAAGGGCAACATTGTTGAACTTACCACTGCAATTAACCCAAACTTAGCCACGAAATTAAAAAAAAGGTCCAACGAGTGACGTACCCAAAAAAACCAAAAGGATATTTCTGGTACCAAGAATTTACAGGAACCCACTAAGTATCTAGACAAACCCTTCTGCTCTGTTACAATCAGCAAGCCTGATACGCCTATTAAGATAAAGTGATCACTAAAAATGTCAAAAAGTCTTCTGATCTTTTGGGCTGATCTGGAATTATTTTCCATGATGAATGATTGTTTACAGAAATAGTCGTCTACAATTTAGTCGACTAAACACTAGTGAGTCGACTTTGGGTACTAGGTACGCATCCTATGCCTTTAGGAAAACTTATCTTAATAATAAAGTTTATAATTTCGATATGCAGCTTACAATTGTGATTTGTTATTTACATTAATTTTGAAATGTATGAATCATTTTTATTGAAAAAAACGCTATGCTAACTTGATTTTAAATTCAATTAATTTCTTAAAACTTTAATTGAAGATTTATATTTAAGAAACTTTTATCAATTAGTTTTATTTTATTTTTGCTTTTTTGCCTCCATTACACTTATAACAACACATCAACTCAGTCGACCATGATTTGGAGTTAAGTTTTTGTGGCTGCTTTAAAAGGGAGAGTATAGTTATGTATAAAGAAATATGTACTCCACTTAAAAAAAGCTAAAGAAAAATAACATGTTTAAATTTTCTTCACTTTTTAACTTGCAGAAGCCTTTACCCTTTTCTGCTTTTGTCTACATTTTTAGTTAGTTTTTATTAAATTTTGTGAACCCATGAAAATAGAAAGGAAATTTGATAAATTAAATTTTCACTGGGAGTAGTCACATCTTTATTTTATTCTTTCTTTTATTTTATTTTTTTTTTTAATTTTTACTCTATAAATTCAGTTTTTGTCAACGTTCTTGTGTGTCTGTGTATGTGTATCTTTTGTTTAACTAAAAAAAAAAAAACTTGACTCACTGAAACTATTGTTAGTTTTACTTAGTAGAACACATTTTTTTTTTTAAGTTTCTTTATTTCTTATTTCTTATTTTATTTTTTTAATATTTGGAACAAAAGACAACTGTAAAAGATGGCAAAGAAACAAGAGGAAATGAGTAAAGACTGCAGAGGCAACATAAATACAAGTATTTTAAATGGCTTCCAAGATAAAATATTTGCAGTATGCAGTGGCATAAAAATACTACAGTGGTGGGGCAAATTCCCATACATTCTTTATATTTACTCCTCTCGCTCGGCTCAACATATCGTAAATAGAAAAAAAAAAGATACATTAAACCATGAACAAACATGATAAGAACCCCAGGAAGATGAAGAAGAGGCAAAATTTAATACAAATATATTTACTTTTAAAAGAAATGTATAAAGTTAGTTTTTAAGTTACAAAGATAATTTTTACAGGAACTTTAAATATTTGAAGATCAGCTATCTTCTTTTAAAATTAAAATTTTCAGACTCTTTAGTTTGAAGAAAAAATTTTACAAAATTATGTCCCTATTTTTTCTCATCATTTTTGTAAAATCAAAAACATTAGTTTTTAAAAATCCTTAAGTATAACCATTATTTTTCCCTCTAATACCTTTATGTAAATAAATAAAAACCAAACATATCTTCTAGGCTGTATTCAAATCTCTAAATCTAAAGCATACTTTAGGGATGTTCTTTAAAAAAACAATATTTATGACCATTATTTCCTGTACTCTAACATTATTGTAACACATGTTTTTTATATACCAAAATTTTTTTAACTTTTTAAATATATACGAGTTTTATACATTTTATTATACCCATATCTCCGTTTTTTCCCAACACTCTTTTCTTTACTTAATGTTTGCCATACATTAAGTCTTAATGTTTGTTTTTTATGACACCATGCAAACATACAAGTAGAACATGTCGTTTTTGTTTCAGTTTTTTTTTTTCATTGACCCTACATTAACTTATGATGTCTTGTATTTTATGTTGCTGACACAACATTAAATTCTATTTTCAGGTCAGTTTAGTCAATTGTTTAGGTCTTAAGTATGGGCAAGACTTAAAAATATTTGAAAAATGTCTATGGCAAAGAATGTAAAGAAAATCGATCGTTGGTTAGGGGATTTTTCTAAGAATATCTATAAATTTTTCAAAATGGATTGGTTTGAATTGAAATAATAAGGGTAATAAATTCCTTGATATATAACTTGAAGGATAATTTCCAATGTGAACTTAATTTACTTTAAAAGTTATAAATATGTTATTTGAAGTAAAGTAATAATAATAAAGTTATTTTGATTTGACTGATTTAATCAGAATATTGTGAATATAATCAACCTTTAAAACATGGCTCCAAAAATATAAATATATGACAAAACAGTGGGACAAAATCGAATTTTTTTTTCTAATCTAATTTACATAAAATTGTATAGGCGTAGCGGAGGAGTGAGCAATTTCAAGTTCGGAAGCGAGGGTCCTTATACCCTTCACAAGCGGAGTTATTAGATCTCAAAATAAAGTAACTCTGACATAGGAAATTTTTTCATTGATTTGCAATTTTTTGTTTCTTATGCGATTTCTTTTATTTTATATGTTTTAAGCTTAACTATGGCACTGGATTTTTTTATTTTATTTTTTTTAGGATATCTGCTTACCAGAATTAAGTCTCCTCACAGTTTCAATTTAATTTATATATTTTTTTTTAACTCCAAATAAATAATTAAGAAGTGAGGTCGAAAAATCGTAACACACTTTACTTTTAACTTTTTCGGAAGCAATATTTAAATTTGTTTTGATCTAGTTGTCTTATTTAAAATGACAATCATTTTGACTTGTTGTGAGTTTGATCAAAATGAGTGACAAAAAAGAAATACGTGCTAATATTATTAAAAACTTTCCAATAATTTGCCATAAAATTAAAAGTTTGCCGTCAAACTGTTTCCAATGTTTGATAGGAAATCTGGTTTGGAAAAAAAGGTCCAAATGATATTGGGAATGACAAAAAATATTTAAAGTATATTAAAAAGTGCTCCGACCACATCTAGTTGAAAAGCAGCCCGGTTACCTGAGTGCTATCACTATTTGGTGGGAAAAGTTGAAACCAATGCAGGCTTGAAAACATACAAAGTCTAAAAAGTTAAAGACAGAAATTTAGAAGCCCAGAATAGGACACGGAAATTAAAATCAGATTTCATACCAAAATACTCAAGTTATAAAATGTACAACGTATGTACTGGCAGATTTTTCGCAGCTTCCGGGTCAACATTTTTATGTTGATACCCAGGTATAATTGGAAATAAAAGTAAACTACTTATTTTTTGTCTCAATAACTAGTTACTTTTGTTCGAGTTGTCCACAAATTCATGTAGTTATTTTTAGATTCTAGGGATGCTCAAAAATATGTACCTAAACGAAAATTTGATCTTGGGACCGTATTAACCAAGGCTCATATAACAGGTTAAGGCATTAGGGCAACAAACACAACAACCCAACTTAAAAAATTTGGAACTGTCAAAAGTAAATGTTGTAGATAAAAGAAAATGTATGAACATTTTGAATGTGTGTGTTTCGATTTATATTTTTGTTTACACCGTTACACCAAATTTTCTGCAAATTTTGCATCACGATTCCATACAAATACTTGATAAAAACTCGCGAATTATCTTTTAATAATAGATTTCATACCACAAACGCGATAATAATATAAAAAATTTTTAAAATAATATTTTTTTTACAAAAATTTATTTTTTAATTTGTTTATTTTTACACACGCACACTAATGAAAATTTGACTTTTCGAAAAACCTAAACAAAAATCAGCTGGGTTAACAACTTCACCTTATCAATACGCCTTGGTATTAACTATTCGATTTTAAAGACTAACGTCTTACTCAATACACCATCTCACACTTAGTTTTCAAAGTTACAAAACTTGTTTTAGCATAAACATATTTTTAGACATTTTGCTAAAAAAAAAACAAATAGCAACAGAATGGGATTGAACCAACAACTTTCAAGTTGTTAATCCTGCGCTATAGCAAATTGATCCTTATTTACGTAGTGCATAGTAGGCAAATAATAATGACGCCTCATTACCAAGAAAGTACTTTAATAAGTAGTTGTCATTACTGAAAACCAAAAAGTTTTTGGTGGGTAATGTTCGAGGAGATGTTGAAGATAACATTATGATTTAAAAGCAGATAAAAGAAGCAAGTCATTTGTTATTCCTCTCATAAGAGTACACAATGTTTCCACATATTTTTGGCCCGATTTGGCATCATGTCACTACGGTAAAAGTGGTACCAAAACAATAACATAGGTTTTGTACCAAGAGAGGTCAATCCTCTGAATTGTCTGGAGCTAAGACCAGTGGAGAGATATTGGGCTCTTGTGAAAAGAGAATTGAAAAGCACTAAAAAGGTTGCCGAACATATCAAGGATTTTAAAAGAAGATGAGCAAACTTTTTCAAAAAAGTAACTGAAACAACTATCAAATATCTAATGGAAGGGTTACCAAAAAAAGGTTCACGAGTTCATAAGTAGTGATTAAAACTATAAAAGTTTTATTTTTCTGTGATCTATAATAGAATATCAATTAAATAAAAAAGAATCAAAACTCTAAGATCAACCGCTTCCAAATTATTGAATTTTATATATGTTAAGATTTTGCGATCTCACTCCTTATTAGGTGTATGTATTAATCGTTTTATATAAGATTTAATTCAACGTGAAAGTACTGTCAATATATTTTCTTCATTATGTTTCATTTTGTACATTAACAACATAATTTTTTGAAGCTTTAAAAATTATAAGTTTCGTATCAAAAAAAGAACATTTGCGAAAAGTTTAATTCATTATTATTTTTTAAAGAAAACCGCGGAAGAAAGCCATCGCATTTTTATTTAAGAGAAAGAAAATCATGCTTTAGCTAAAGAAGCTTGTCGTGAATGATTTAAACGATTTAAAACTGACGATTTTGAAGGAGCATCCTAGCAAGTTTGAATATAAAGAATTTCAAGATTCGTGCCAAACGCAGGAAATTCTTCCAGGATCATTGGGAGTAGATTAAACAAAAATTTTTAAATGTTTAATTAACTTTAAATCATCTAAAAGCTTAGAAGTTGTATGCTACACGAATTAAACACAAGAGACGTTGAAACAAATTTTGTATGCCTGAAAGTGGATTCATTATGATAATCTGAAGTGTAAAAAGTCATATGTGAAGCCCGCATGTTGAGAAAAAGTCTACACAAAAGCCGAATACTCCTTTCGCCAAGGTTATGCTATGTATTTGGTGGATCGGAAGACTATAATATAAAATTACCTACTAAAACAATCATAGAAGACCTATACCGAATACGATCCTAATGAATTGATCTTTTTGAAGAGATCATTGAACAAAAAGCAGCTAGAATATTACACAAGACACGAGAGCAGAATAATCCATCATGTGGTCAGCCTTATATTGTTCAGTTTAAAACTAAGGCCCTATCCGATATATGGTCCAGATATTGTCTCTTGTCATAGCTATTTGTTTCATTCGTTTTGGAATGCCATAGGCGGAATACGAATTATCAAAAATTTACCAGATTCATGTTTGGCCTCAAGAAATGTGAAATAGTTTTGGGATCAAATCCATAAATTACCAAACAAATTAAAATAAAGTGATTGCTTCCGATGGACAACACTTTAAATAAAAATCGTTTGTCTTGAAATAACACATAATCTTTCATTATAAAAACGATGGAAATTTTTACTTTGTATGCTGCAATATTTAAATAAAAACTTTTGTTATATTGCAGGAATTCTTAAATCTTAATTGACTTCCATTTTAGATTTATATAAATGTGGTAAATATTTTATAATTGTTTTTAAAGTTATGTATTTTCGAAATATAATTAATAAATAGATATTTTAAATGTGAAAGACCATCAACTTAATTTTTTCAAATAAAGTTTAAATAAACTTAAAAACTTTGATTTGGATGTTGATCTAAATTACTAAAATTTTTAAATTAATTTAAATAATTGTTCGAAGGACCATTCTAAAGATGTCATTAATGACAAATTTAGAGAAATAAACCTTTTAATGTTAAAAAAAATTAATAACTATTTTAAACTTAAAAAAATCTTGGCAAACAAATTATTTCAAAATATAGAACGATATAAAGATTAATAAAAAAATTAGCTTGTCGGCGCAAAGGACCAAAGCTTAAAATGCTTCTTATGATAACTGAAACAAAATTTTCTTTAAAAACTTAATACTTTCCTTAAAATGGAACTTGCAACGTGGAGATAGTACACTCAACATTACTATTTTCACGTACATATTTCTTAATCGATTTATTTAATGAATTAGTTTATATTCCATTGTTTTTATTACTATTAATTATTTTTATACTAAAATATTAAATAACATATTAGTAACAAGTAATTGTTTTGAACGCCCCTACTGTAAATACCATATATACACACACAGACACTTGTAATAACTGGTTTAGTTGCCCAGTTGATAGAATTTTCATTCACTTTATACATGAATAAGTATAAGTAAATAAGGTTTGGTTACAGTCGGGGTGATTCAAACATGACAAAAACACGCCATGTAAGTCTCGGAAATTATTATACATAATTGAAGAGCCGACTATATTTTGCGAAGGTGAAATTAAGTCGTATTTTTCAAAACACTTGACCTCGGTTGGCTGTCATATAAATTTCAAAGAAAGTTTCGGTTGGTTGTTCTCACGAGTGGCCTCAGGGCTGCCAGATAATTTTTTTTGGTCTAAAATGCACCCCAAATTTAAAAAAAAATTCTCCAAAAAACCTCAAAAAGAAAAATACACCATTTTTCTATTCAATTTTATTGTTTTTTAAAAAAAATATTTGTATTTTGTATTAAAAGGGATCATTTTTGCATGAGTATTTATACATAAGTACATTCATATGTACTTCAAAAATACATAATATCATCAGATCGTTAGCATATTAAGAACTGCCTGTAAAAGTTATTTATAGTAGAATGTACCTACAGCATCTTTGAAAGTATGTACTTTTGGCTAAAATTCTTGTAAATTAGATGGAAAATCATTATAAAAATATTTGCACAATTTACTAAAAGGAAGTTTTTTTCAACTGAGTCTCATAAACATCAATTGGAATATGTTGGTCTATAAATTTAATCAAAACATTTTGTATCACACAGAATTTTGGATGCGCTATTGCGTTAATACATTTCTCTTTATAAAAATACTTATAAAGTTTAAACATTTTTAAATTTTCAGGTAATCGATTCACCATTTCAAAAATCAGTTTTTTTAAATACTGCAAACAGTTCTGCTTTAAAGTTGTAATGTCTTCATTTACCAATGTGCATTTTAGCAGCTCGTTCTCAAATTCTGAGCCAAAATCAATTGCATTGGTTGTCGTTTTAAATCTTTTTTATTTGATAATAAGGTTACATATAGAACCCCAAGAAAAAATTTGCTAACAAATTCCCTAAACCCCAAATAAAAATTTTCTTCCTTTTCTGCATTAAAAAATCCTAAAATTTTGGGGTTAAAACCCCAAATCTGACAGCCCTGAGTGGCCTCATACGGCTCGTTCTTACAGTAAATTTTGGTTGGCTGTTTTCATGAGAGGCTTCGGTTGCTTGTTCTCACGAGTGGCCTCGTGCTGCTCGTTCTCACAGTTGACTTCAGTTAGCTGTTACCACAAGTGACTTCGTGTCGCATGTTTTAGTAGAATATTAACCCGTAGATGTAACAGTAGTTTGAGAAGTAGCCAGATATTAGCTTTAAGAAATCATTGTACGTAAACCCGAACCAGTTTGACAGCCGAGTGTGGGTCGAAGCCGAACGTACAGCACTGATTCTAATTCTACTACTGAACCGAGTCCGTTATAAGCCGAATAACCGAACCGATCTTACTATAATCCGAATAACGGAATCTAATATAAGCCGAAGAACCGTAACAAGCCTAGTTGAAGAAGATGGAAGAACCGTAATAAGCCTAGTGTAAGAAGAAGTAATTGAAGCCGATAGAATCCGTTTTAGCATTATCGTAGTTATTCTCTCGTACTAAATGTTTTGTATTTGAAATAAATAAATATTCAATAAAAATAATTATTATTTTAACCCCCAGAAAGAATAAATCAAACGACTTAATACTTTTTGGATCCATAAGTATACCCAGGAGGCGACTGAGTTACCTCAGTCGACGATAAAACCACGTTATAACATATTATTGTAAATATTTCACGTTAAATAAATTTTACTTGAATTAAAATATCCTTTATATTGAAAAATGCCATTGAAGTAAAATGTAATGCAATGATTGAAAAAATTATGCTATTCAGCTTTAACTTTAAGCATAATTTAGGACCATGGGAAACACATATTTAAGTCACACCAACTTTTTCTTCTTTAATCATCGTCAATACCATTTCAGATCATTAACTTGCCAAAATTATGTCATTAACTCAAAAATCTATTAATATTTAAAAGTCATTATATTTTCAATTCCTATTTTCTTAAATGCTCAAAATTGCATTATTTAAATGGTTTTATTTCTTAAATAAAAATATATTTTATTCTTTCCAGTTCACAAAATACTACTCAAAATCATTTTAAAATTATAGTATAAAATATGTAGGTGAATTTCTTTATTTTGTCATTAGTTTATTTATTTTTATTTTTTCTTCCTCTCTCTGTCTCTCTTTTTCAAACTCTTTGTCATTTTTCTAATATCCTTCACAATCAATGACCCATAAAAAATGTTGATTTTCCTATGTTTGTCACTTTTGTTACACATCAATGGCTGCCAACATAATCCGGCCTAAACTCTGATGGCTCTAACTCAAACAAATTTATTTTGCTTTATATGTACTATGGGTCCAACAACAAGAACAACATAAAAAGTAAATACTGCCTTACCACTGTAACACTTACAATCATGATTGCTTTACCACACTTTTTCTTCATAATGATGGATACTTTTCAAAATTTTTGCTCTGGGTTTTTATATTCATTCAATGTTTTTTTTTTTTTTTTTTTTTGGTAAGAAAAAAAAAAAAAAATCATTAAAATGTTCACACATAACCACTTTATAGAGAAAAATCTGATGATGTGTCCTTGTTTGACGTTAATGCGATGGTATATTTATGTGGTAGAGAAAGGGAGAGGAGTTAGAAGGGAAGGGAATGTGTGTAAGTAGTACATGTCATTGTTAAACAAAAAAGTTTGATAATAAAATATGAAAAAGATGTGCAAAAAGTTAAAAACATTGCAAAAATATAAAAAAAAAGAGAATAAGCTTCAATAGCAATGATGATGATGTTAAAATCAAACTCATCATCAGCGCCATAGTTGTCGACATCATAATCCTTAAAAATAAGTACTACAGTATGAAAAAGAAATAACATCAATGTCAGCTTTTTTTTATCACTACTAGCAGCTTTTTTTAAATATGATGTATTGTTAAAGTTTTTAAAATAAAATAAAGTTATTTAAAATATAAAATTTCTCTATAAAATGTTTAAAAAGGATGCTTGAAAATAGATATGTATTTAAAAGGAATTATTTATAACTTTTAAACAACCTATATCCACTTTTATCTTCTGCTTAAGTTATTTTTAATTTAAAAAGCTATTTAATTTCCTTTACAAAATTACTCGCTTAAATTTTCACTTTCTCCTTTTTTTTTTTTTTTTTCATTTATTTTTTCTTGTTTTCTTTCGTGTTTTTCCATCATAAATGTGGGTGTTAATGTGGCATGTGTTTTAATAGTCTTTTATATGATATGAAATTAATTCTTAAGATGTTTTTAGTTAATTACCTCATTGTAGATATAAGGATATTATTTCTTTCTAATTTTTCGTTTTTTTAACGTTATTATACATCAAAAAGTCATAATCATTATAATAAAAATATACCTAAGTACTTTGTTGTATTTACAAATTATGTTAATTGTTAAAAGCGTTTATTATATAGAATTTAGTAAGTAATTAAATTAGGCAGCTATTATTAACCTATAAAAACACTTAAGAAAACTTATAAAACAAAAGGATCATATATAAATGTTTGTGGTAAATGAAATGTGGTCAAATAAACAAGAAAGAGTTGAAAGAAGGGTTGGTGTCGATTGTTAAGGGAAAGATATTTTTGTTATACAATCTTTTTGATTTGTAAATGAATGAAAGTAGTTCATGTAAAATAAAGTATTCAATTAAATTGTATATACCACATTTTCTTCCAACGTTAATGTTTTTCATGTTAAAACGAGAAAAAAATAGTCAGACACGCCCGATCATATGATACCCTACATCATACCAGCAAAAATAAACGGAAGTAATTTTTGAGTAAGTACTTTTTCATTACTTCCAAAGTGTCAAATAGTGTATGTTTTCTTCTTCTTAAGAAGTTATTTAAACAGCATCCGCAGATGTTATTAAAAATTCAAATGAAGTTTACTGTTGCAAAACATTGGTATTTTTCAATAAAAATTATTTGAAAAACGACATTTGTTTCTATTCGAAGGAAATAACTCCATAGAAGCAATTTTAATTACATTCCATAAACACCATAAAATCAAATTCTTCATGACATCGTGAAAATGACTTCCTGCTAAGTGAATAGGCGTCAAAAAAGAGAACATCCTCTAATGACAAGCCTATGTTAAATTCATTGTAAATGATTCGAATTTGCACTACTTTTGGATCACAAGTTCAGGATCTTATTGATTTCTTTGGATGTTCTTTTTTTGCTGGGATTGTGTACATTATTATTCGGGGAGGGTTCTTTTATTAGACTTGAGACCAATTGTGGACAGATACTAGAGTATTCATTTTACTCGACTTTTTCATTGTTCGAATAATCAAATAACTCGAAAATGCAGTTTTTAAATTACTCGAATAATCGAGTAAATCTTTTAAGTTACTCGAGTTATTCGATTAATTTATACCTTAAAATTTTATTCGATTTTTCAATGCTTATCAAAAAAATAAAAATAAAAACAATGAAATTGAAAAAAGATTCGGCTGTGCCGAATCTTTGATACCCTTCACCATACTACCATATTACCATCTTAGTATCTTATCGACATCATATTACCATATTACCGACAAATAATAAAATGTTCGCCTTAACGTATGCTTTCATATTTTCACATATATAAATCTAAATTTTATTCAAACTACGAAAATTTGAATATATAAAAAAAAAACAATCATAGCAGGCTTTGCTTTTAAAAAATAAACAACAACAAAAATTCCATATTTATTTATTTTTTTATGTATGTATATACAAACTGGCTGCATATACAAAGAACAACAACAACACTGTTATTCATTATATTACTTCTGTTGCTAACTAAACTACTTGTCTTATAGGCGAAAACGTCACAATGTATTTATGTATATTCTTAACAGATATGTTTTAGTTTTTAAAAAATAAACAACAACAATTCCATATCTATTTATTTTTGTACAGACTGCATATACAAAGAACAACAACAACACTGTTATTCATTATATTACTGCTGTTTCTAACTAAACTACTTGTCTATACAAAAAACAAAAAACGTCACTAATAGTCATTACAATGCTTAATATACATGTTTGTGTGTGTATTTATATTCTTAACAGATTTGTTTTTGGGCCATAACTCTGTTGATTATGAACGAATTTGGTTTATTAAAAAAAACGAAATTTTGTAAAAACATTTATGACTAATCTATATAAAAATAAAAATTTGTAGCTTGAACAAGGGCTTCAAAAATAAAAAAATCGTTTTCCCCGATATCTCAGTTACTACTGAACCGATTTATTTCATTTTTTCAGAACAAAAATTCAGAAAATAATTTCCGAGCCCCCTTTAAAAATTCGAAGTACCTGGAATATGTAGAGGCTTCAGAAACTGAAAAACCGGTTCCAAAAACCGGGTTTTAAAGCATATCTCCGCCATTTATAAACCGATCCTGCTGATTCAAAAAACCGAAATTTTATAAAAATATTTGTGACCGATCTGTATAAAAATAAAAATCTATAGCTTAAACCAGGGCTTCAAAAAATAAAAAATGCGTTTTGTCCGATATCTCAGTTATTATTGAACCGATTTATTTCATTTTTTCAGAACAAAAATTCAGAAAAAAATGTCCGAGACTTCTTTGTAAAAACAAAGTCTCTAGAATATACAGAGGTTTCAGAAACTGGAAAACCGGTTCTAAAAACCGGTTTTTTTAACATATCTCCGCATTGTATGAACCGATCTTGCTGAATTCCAATAGCAAAATTCTCGAAAGCATTTCCAATCGTTTGACATATATATTATATATGTCAGTTATCGGTGGGCTTCATAAACGCCATTTCAACCGACACACGGACGGACGGACGGACATGCTCCAATCGTCATCGCTTCTTACAAGGATTCCGAAAACATAAACTTTTTTGCTCTCCGACGAAAATTGTGGAAATTACAAACGGAATGACAAACTTATATATACCCTTTACACCTGTGGTGAAGGGTATAAAAATATAGCTTAAAATAAGAAATAGTCTTTCCAAAATAATATATAATTAAAATTTGCGTAAATATTTATGAATATTTGTCTCTTTTGCTTTGATATTGCCGTTGTTTCTATATACTTAATATATCCATTAATAGTTAAATAAATATATTCAACAAATTTGGTCTATAAATTTGAACCAAATTTTATATTAAGGGTAGTCCGAAGTGCTTTTTGTAACTTTTGTGACGCTATAAAATTACTAGTTTTTACACTGTGAATAATAATATTGATCCCCATTTAAAGGTGATTATTAATACTTTTGATAAAAATTAATGATGAGTTTTTATCTACTTTGGAATAATTTGTGATTTTGTCTCATAACCTCACTTTTTAATTTGAACATATACATATACTTCAGTTATATTCAAAATGTTTGTACAATATTTTTAAGTATCGGAGATACACTAAACCCAGATTTATTTTGAGTATAAGATTTTAGAATGTTTTATAATTCTTTGTTCAATTATGTTCAATATATAGAAGGCATTAAGATGATCATTTAAAATTATACAAATGTATACATTTTTTAAGATAATTTACTCTTATTTGTATTATAGTGATCTCGAGATTATGTTTTAGTTCAGTTTTGGGGAAAAATGTTTCGCAACTTTTGGTTTTCTAACAATATCAGTGTAACAATATAAGAAAGTCTGAAAACTTGTATAATAAATTAGTCAAATATACAATTAGTTAGAACTACTTTTCTCAATTTAATGAACAAATTTATTGTAAATTTTAAATAAATAATTCTTTCTCCCAAATGTAGGCGTAGGAATTATAATTGGCTCTATTTTGAATTAAACCACAATTTCTACCAAAATGTAAAATATTTCATTTCTCCTTTCTTCCTATTTTTGTTATAATTTAGTAAAAACGACTCAATATAATATTTTACACAAATATTATTTTGATTTTTGTCCGTTAGGCTGTGAAAGAATTGTGAAAATATATTTATTTGTTTCTGACTTATTGCATTTTGAAAATGACAAGAAGCACATTCGATCATCCTTTTTTAGATAAAGTAGTTCAACGATTCTTAACATAAAGAACAAGTTTACATGCTAAACTTATTTTTAAGTCCAAATTCCTCCTACATTACAAATTTCATATCATCATATCCTCTACACTAGTCTGTGCATTGAATGGTGTATAAACTATGTTCTTTCATTCGTAGATATGTTTTTCCAAATCAAGTTTAAAATCCTTAAATTTATTTCTTATTAATTATATTAAAATTATTTTAATTTTACTTCATAATTTTTTAAAGTGACGTTTATATTTTTATTTAATTTTTGTAATTAAAAAACGACCTTTAACTACGTATTGTAATTTAGGCATATACTCGGTTCTTTTTACTAAATACAAGTTTTTTTAAATAAAATTCCGAATTGTGGTGCCACTTTTAGATTCTAAACATTCTATGATAATTTTGAAACATTGTTTTTAAGCTAAATTTTTTAGAAAACTAAAATTAAAACATCCTAAAAAGTAGTTAAGGAAGGAAATATTTAAAATATTTTTTATTCGAATTATTCGATTAATCGGCATAATTTGCTCGAATAAATTGTTACTCGAAATTCTTGAATTTAATTTAATCGAACAATTATTTAATTTTAATTTGTCGATTAATCGAACAAACAATATTCGAGTGAATACCCTAACAGATACTCATATCAAGTGTAAAATAAAACATACGAATACAGAATATTACGTCGACACTTACACTTATATGAATTTATTCACTTTTGGGTGATTCCCGAAAGAGGGCCTTATGTGGGAGCTATGGTAAATCATGAACCGATCTTCGTAAAATTCTACACATTTATGGTTATATAAAACTTATTTGTATCGAATATTAACTTGATACTAATATTTTAATGGGATTTATGCTCGTTAAAGTGATTTTCTAAAAAGGGGTTTATATGGGAGATATGGTCAATTATGGACCGATCTTCGGAATTCGGCACACTTATTTAGACTTATATGGAACTTATATGTGCCAAATTTCATTAATTTTTGCTCAAAATTGCGACCTGTAGTTTGTTTACAAGGTTTACATGAACGGACAGACAGACGGACATTGTTAAATCGACTCAGAAAGAGATTCTAAGCCGTTTGGTATAAATTAAGGTAGGTCTTAGACCAAAATTTTTGGGTGTTACAAACATCAGCACAAACACATAATACCCTCCCCACCTATGGTGGTGTAGGGTATAAAAAGTCGCAAAAAACTAATTTAAATCGAGTAAAGGGAGCAATATATTAAGAGTTCTATTAACCTCTGGCGCCTAATGGCTCAGTGGGTCTAGTTTTCAAAATTTTATTTATTCTAAACTAAAACTATTGTTGGACTTATAGCAATTCATAAAGATTCATGTTAGGAAGAAAATTGTGGCCAAAGAGACCAAAGATATTTTTTAAATATACAATGCTTTTTAAAGGAAATAATCGAAACATGCAGTGCTGGTATTTGGAATTGAAATACTATTTCATCAAACATGTCAAAGGTATCTTTTGTCATTCCGTGATTGTCCTGAGTGATTGACTGACTTACTTGGTGATTCATCATCGCACAGCCCAAACGGTTAAAGCTAGAAAGATGAAATATGGACTGTATATTGTTCTCCTATCGTAAAGATCCACTAAGACGGAATTTTTGGATATTCGAATGTTTAGGGGGTAAAAAAGGATAAAAACGGATAAAATTGGTAACCTAATATATCCATTATTAATAGACATGCAAAAAAAAGTTGAATAATTATCGTTATTCATTTAAAAAATAACCGTATAGGTGTCTAGTACTTTTTTAAAATTCGGCACTTTTAGGCAGAAAACCAATAAAAACTGTAATTTGGTACTTTTTTGGCAACCTATCTATCTTTTAATCCAGTAAGCATAGAAATAAAATGTGCATTAAATTAGTACCTTATTGAAAATTGACGAATACAAGTTTAGTACTTTTTGGAAATTTGAACGTTTAAGGGGTAAAAATCGTACCTGTTTTTGGTACTTTTTTCACAGAAAAAATTTTCTTTTTCTTTTTACTAATACAAACATAACATATATTCATTGGTATACAATCATTGTTACATTCAGGGAGAATAAAAAGTACCAAAAAGGGGATAAAATTTAGAAATTAAAATTTATTAAAATTAAATAATGCATTTTTTATTATATTAAACTTAGAAAGATGAACATAAGTAGGTACAAGTAGTTCTAAGTGAGTGAGAATTCACAAGAGAGGATTTTGTAGTACTTTTTCATTCTTCTAATGGTACCTTTTGAGTTTTCTATAATATTGAACTTAGAAACATGAAATTAAATATATATACTTGTGGTACTTTTCATTTTCTTAATGGTACTTTTTAAATTTTCTACAATATTAAACATAAAAACATGAAATCAAAGATACATGGTCCTATGTGGTTAAGAATTCAAAAGGGGAAACTTAGTGGTCAAAAAAATAAAACATGATTTTCCCGCCAAAATTAAAATACACAATAAAGAATACACCTAAAGACCGAAAATCAAAACATGTTCTTAGAGAAGCTAAGACTGAATTCTTATAAGATGTATGCCAGTATATCAACGATAAAAAGAAATGGTAGGTAAAAGGGGCTCAGAATTAGTCTTTTCACTTTAGCTTTTTTAAGGCAAATTTTCCTTTAAGCATCTAGCTTTTTCTAGCTTTTTATGATTCCTAAATTTACTTTAAAAAGGCTAAAATTTTAATACCTCCGCAACGAAGAAAATTATGGAATATCGTTGAAGTGATTTGTATAGGAGTTTTTTGGGCGATTTTTCATTGAGTAATTTTGCTGGTTGCCGTCCTATGTTTCATTTATAAATTTATTTACAATAACCTTTTAACATAATATATTTTAGAAACTAATATGAAGTACAAAAAATAAATTTTTAAATCGAAAAAAAGTGTTTACTTTTTTCTTTGGCATTTAGGCTTGTTTGACCGTTGTTTAGGTTCAATTTAGCCTATTTTTTTCCACCTCCTGGAAACACTGCTCATAAGTTAAATCTTATGAGACAGAAAAAAATTATAGCCACATCTTTATTTTGCTTGAGCACTCATAAATTAGACTCCACAACAATGCTCTAATGAGCCCTAATTCCAACTCTAGCATAAAGCAAAATCGCCCAAGTCAAATATAAAAAAATCGGCCAAAAATTACCAAAAATTTTGAGGTGATTTTTCGTAATTTTTGGTCAAAATCAGTCATTTTTGATAACACATTTCTGATTTTTCGCTATTATTTATTTTTTTAAATTTTTACAACATGCATGAGTAGGTCATCTTATTCAGGAAACTTTTATTTAGTGAAACCGGGATTTGAAATACGTTAGAGTTGAAAATCCCTGCGTCTGGCCGAAGGCCGTCTGTCTAGGAAACCATTTTAATCTAGACCAGTATCCTAGCCATACCAAAGATAAAACAATTTTCATTCTGAATGTGACTGATCTTGTTCAGAATTTTATCATATAATGAATAAATGTTTATTGAGGGTTGAGAGTGATTTTTTCGTAAATATCTGGGCATTTTTATCTATTTTTCGGTAAATTTTCCAGTTTTTACTTTTGGCCAAATTAGTATTTCTTTTGGGTAGTTTTTCATTTGGGCGATTTTGTTTTGGGTGATCTTGCTGTAGTCCCTTTGTTCCATTTTGGTTATTTTTTGCTTAAATCAAAATTTTATTTTTATAAAATAGTTTTAAAGTACCAACAATAAATTATTTTACTTCTTGCTCCAAATTTATCTGATAAGATGAACAAAACTGAATTTAAATGTCTAATTTCGTGCCACAAACTTTAGTTTTATTTCGGCAAAAGAGGAACCATTAGATTAATTTCCAGATGCAACTTT